>JAUIMM010000350.1:12430000-12735000 GCA_031769625.1 Taudactylus pleione | reverse complement strand
CTAAAATCCAATAGATTTCCCTTTTCATTAGATAGCTATTTGGGTCACCATTGTAATCCTTACTGATTATCCTTTCAATGCCCTTAAATTTCAACAAATCAGGATCACTTTTGTGACACTCCTGAAAATGTCTCGGAAGACTATGATTTGTAACCTTATTTTTTATATTGCGGGTATGTTCTAGGATACGTAATTTCAAAACTCTTTTGGTTTTGCCGATATATCTAAAACTGCAAGGGAAAGTGATCATGTACACAACATACGTGGAATTACAATTAATAAATTTTTTTATAGGGTATATATGACTTGAGTCTTTACCTCAAAAAGTATTTGCACCCCATTCTGCTAACTTGCAGATTTTGCAGCTACCACATGTAAAAAAACCTTTAATGTCTCCAAGGAAGTTCTTACTAGATCCATCTGTTTTTATAAGTGGATATAATTTGCTTTTAGATACAAATGATTTTATATTCTTAGCTCTTTTATAAACCAAATTGGGACCAGTAGGTAAATGTTTAGCAAGTATAGGATCTAGTTTTAAAATATGCCAGTTTCTTTTAAGGACTTTCTTAATCACATTCGCCCCATTATTATAATTGGTAACAAAGGGACAAAAAAGATTCTTATCTGCATTTGATTTAAAAAAATTTTCTTCTTTTTTATTTTTATAAGTCTATCTATTTCCCCGGCTTTTTGTCTCGCTTGTTGTATAGTTTCTTTCGGGTAACCACGTTCTAGAAATCTACTGTTATATATCTCAGATTGCTCATCAAATTTTTTAAGAGTCAAGCAGTTTCTCCTTAACCTGGAAAACTGGGAAACTGGTATATTCGATTTCCATTTTTGGAAATGACAGCTTGAAAATTCCAAGTAACTGTTACAATCTACTTTCTTAAAGAATGTATAGGTTTCAAATTAATTTGTTGTTTCAAAATTGGTGCTATCTAATACAAGATCCAAAAACTCTATCATATTCTCATTATATGTATGGGTAAATTTTAAATTAAAGGAATTTACATTGATATTCTCCATAAATCTCTCAAAATCATCTCTTTCTCCACACCAAACAATGAGGATATCATCTATAAATCTTTTTAGCATAATAACTGACTCAAAACCTGTCTGTGCTGCCAAAGTTTTTTCCCAAGTACCCATATATAGGTTCGCCAGACTCGGAGCGCAAATCGTGCCCATCGCTGTCCCACACGTCTGCAAAAACCATCCTTCTAAAAAAGTGAAATAGTTGTGTTTTAACATGAAGTTTATACAACCACATATGAAGTCTACCAGTTTCCAACTTATTTGAGGATCTTCTTTCAAATTATTTTTAACACTTTCAATTCCCTTTTCATGGGGAATTGAAGTGTATAATGATTGTACGTCTACCGTACACCACTTATACTCTGATCTCCATTTTAAACTTTTTGAAATCTGTAATATTGAGTTGTATCTTGTATATAAGAGGTTATATTAGGTACATATTTTTTTATATATGTATCCACGAACTCCGAGACCCTTGAAGTAAGGGACCCACTTCCTGAAATTATTGGGCATCCCGGAGGTTTAGTGTTATTTTTATGGATCTTGGGGATCTGGTAGAATGTTGCGATTTTTGGACTCTCATTCAGCAAATAATTGTATTCATCTAGAGTGATACATTTATCATTTAAACCACTTTTCAATAAAGTTTTTAACTCGTCCAGGTACATACTGGTTGGATCTCCTTCCAGTTTTTTATATGACGTGGTATCATTCAACAAACGGAAGGATTCTTCTACGTAATAATCCTGATCCAGGATAACGATACCGCCCCCCTTATCGGCACTCTTGATGACTATATTTGTATTGTTTGAAAGATCCTTGAGTGCTTGATATTCTACTAGGGTAAGATTTTTATTTTTTAACCTATTTTTATCCTGGATGATATTGTCTATTTCTTTTTTCACCATTTTAGAGAACATCTCTATATAAGGGCCTTTAGACTCCAGGGGACAGTACGTAGATTTTAATTTGAGGCCAGAGCCTTGAGAACTTGAAGCATTTTGTTCCCAATTTCGTAACGGGGCGTCTCCTTTTTTCAAAAAATTATGTTTTAGGGTCAAATTCCTTACGTATAAATTTAGATCAATATATAAATTTATCTTATTTAATGGTCATGAAGGAGCAAAAGTTAAACCCTTTTGTAGTACTTGTATTTATGTTGGTTTCAAGATTTCTTTAGACAGATTAAAAATGCCAATCTTAGAGATTTATTTTCCAGAAATCTTTTCTTTGGCAGTCTTCTTTGTAATTCCCTTTCCTCTACGTCCTGTAGTTGTCTTTTTTGTCTTAGAGGGGTGTTCATGGATTTTATCCTTTCTCTGTATTTTTGTCTCATTAAATTCTGTTGACCTAAAAAACTTGAGTCTCTTTTTCATCCTCATCATTATGTGATTGGAGCCTATTATACTGGTTCTCATGTATAAAACCTTTTGGGTTGGATATATTTCCTTTAGACAGGAATCTCTTAGTTCTTTTAAAAGGTATCTGATTCCAGTGATATGGATCTTTTTTCCCATATATTCTATTACCATTAGATTTAAAATTAGTTTGATGGACTGCATAGTCCTCTGGTCTCTGCCAGCGGTTTGGGGTTATATTTTTTACCACCCTTCTCGAGACATTATAGGCTTGATTCATCCTGTTTTCTCTCCTTTTTATATGCCAGTTCCTCACTTCATTTTTTAATTCATCCTCTTTATCTCTTTGAAATTTTTTGGATTTTGTTTCTATAATTTTATTTTCTATACTCGACACTTTTCTATTTCATCCTTACATTTATTACTTTTTTCCTGCTGTGTAGGTTCCTATAACTAATTTTCCAGAATTTTTAAGGCTTTCTCCACTTCTTTTAAGATTTTTTTCTTTTCAAAGATTAGTAATCTAACAATATTAGAAATTAACCTCTATATACCCCTGCCTGTACCTTCTAAAATCCTTCCTATAAACCTCTAAGGATGATGCTAATTTGTGTACGCAGTCACACCATAAATAAAGACTTAGACATAGAACCTGTGGATCCAAAGCACAAGTGATATTCAGGTAAAAGTTCAGACAGTTACACGCAATTGATCAAGACACAATTTAGGCGCAAAAGTAAATCATACAGACCACAAGTACAGTATACCTACGCAGGCGCTTCTGGACCCAGAGATAGGCTTCAGCAAGAGACCCCTCGTCATTCAGCATTCAGCACGAAGACTCCCAAATACTAATGTCCGTGCATCCATACTTATACCCCCCCAGTATAAACAAGACAAAGGTATGTCTGTTGCTGATGTCATTGGTTCTCAGAGGTGAAGCATCTGTTACATCGCATCTAACAGGCTGGTTCAAACAGACTTTCCCTGCCTCTAACAGCTAGGGGTCTTCCTCCTCATGCCTTCGTCAGCATCCTAACAGTTGAATCTAAAATATACATTTTGGTTGCTTGTAGGTTCTGCAGTCCATAACTCGAGAATGCATGATGCGATCTCCTCATCGATAGCACCGGGAAACTGTGGAAAGAGTACGCATCAGAACAACTCCAAGAATGACGTGCTTGTCTTGTATAATTCCTTAGTTAACAAATATCTTTATTTCATAGCATTTAAACTAACTGAACCTTCTTGAATCATACACTTTAAAGCTTATTGAACCTTATGTATGAATATGAAATGTGTGGGTATTCGGGGTTTGATATAAAGACATATTAATGTGTGTATGGAGATGGGTGCATTTGATTCTAACATTTTAGCAGCGTGGCATGCTGGGCTGGGTAGTTCTACATGTCCTGTCAGCAAGCCCCCCCATCTTTCCTGTGTTCAAAGGAAAGATACCTCTTTTGTCCTCCTAGACTCTTGTGTGAAATGCAAATGTATTATCACCTCAAGCTGTGAAGTTTTTGGGACCATCCTGTCTAGAGTTCAGATAGATCCAATTGTGTATATCAATGCCTGGATTATACTACAATTGTCACAACTTTACTTTATCTGCATCCAGGGATTCCCAATTTATATGTAAAACTACCCATTGTCTATTTCTATTTACTTTTACTCAGAAAGCTTGTTTTTCCAGTTGCCCTTGGTCTTAGCTCCTGAGTTATAACTTGAAATGACGTTGGTCATAAAATGGCGCCTTGCAGATTCTTGTTTCTAAAATGGAATCTAGCTGCCATTTGCAAGATGGCGTTGCGCACGCTTCAATTTTAAACTGATCTTGTCTCAGCTAATAATCCAGTTTTGACAGTCCACCCTTTGATAGCGAACATCATGCTATCACAATCTGCTATTTAAATTTAATTTATGCTTACATTTACATATTATTTAGTGTTATTATGGGATGGCACAAGATGGTTCTTAATCCATCAATAATGTGTCTATGGGTGGGGACATAAAACTACAATTATACGCACACTGCGGACCTTGGAAGATCACGTGAAAGGTGTGGGAGTGCACCAATCTTATAATAGCAGTCTTGAAAGGGAATTGAGACTTTACATCATCTGAGGTGTTCTATGAATAACATTTCAATTATACATTCTATGCATGTCTAAATATAATACATTAAATGATTGTATTTCCTAGTCCAGGGTTGTAATGCAGTTCTACATTTACCTCGGTATACATATTGTCATTACTAACCACCATCATAGTTTCATTATTTCGTTTCACTCTGTTTTTACATTTTCCATACTTCAACACAATAGGAACACACTGGACGCATATGCCAATCATTATGATGACCATCAGTATAAGGATCAAGAATTTGCTTATGCTGGCGATCACTTCCTGAACCCATTCCCCTAGACCTGAGAACCATTTCACTGGGTTCAGCCATGACACCCATCCTTCTATCTTTTCCCTTACTTCAGCTACTGAAGCACTATGGTTCTTGCGAAACTCCCACTTCAGCTGCAGAATTTCATCCATCTTCCGGTCTATCACCTCCTTAGGATCGCTGGTATCATTAGTGACATAGGTGCAACATTTTACTCCAAATTGGGTGGCCAATGTTACGCAATACCCTCCAGTAACAGCAGTTAAATAATTCAACACTAGCCTGTGTTGCACCAGTTCTTTCTTGTACGTTTGCAATTCTTTCCCTGTATACCTAAATGTGTCATCGTACATCTCGGTGATATTATCTATTAATTTAGCAAATTCCTGGACATATCTAAAATTTAATGTACCCCGAGCGATTCTGGTGGGATCCACTTGAAAGCCAGTTGTCTCACTAATTAACTGAGCGGCTTATACATATCCCCAGGTACCATATTTCTCTTGCCTCTGTGTTCATATTGTGTGTGAAAAAATAAATAGACAATATCCAGGATAAAAATAGGTTAAAAAATAATAATCTTACCCTAGTAGAATATCAAGCACTCAAGGACCTTTCAAACAATACAAATATAGTCATCAAGAGTGCCGATAAGGGGGCGGTATCGTTATCCTGGAACGGGATTATTACGTAGAAGAATCCTTCCATTTGTTGAATGATACCACGTCATATAAAAAACTGGAAGGAGATCCAACCAGTATGAACCTAGAGGAGTTAAAAACTTTATTGAAAAGTGGTTTAAATGATAAATGTATCACTAGATG
Source organism: Taudactylus pleione (assembly GCA_031769625.1). NCBI lineage: Eukaryota > Metazoa > Chordata > Amphibia > Anura > Myobatrachidae > Taudactylus > Taudactylus pleione. The sequence goes on along the minus strand of JAUIMM010000350.1, from coordinate 12,729,379 downwards.
AATACAATTATTTGCTGAATTAGAGTCCAAAAATCGCAACGTTCTACCAGATCCCCAAGATCCATAAAAATAACACTAAACCTCCAGGATGCCCAATAATTTCGGGAAGTGGGTCCCTTACTTCAAGGGTATCGGAGTTCGTGGATATATATATAAAAAAATAAGTACCTAATATAACCTCTTATGTACAAGACATAACTCATATATTACAGATTTTAAAAAGTTTAAAATGGAGATCAGAGTATAAGTGGTATACGGTAGACATACAATCGTTATACACTTCAATTCCCCATGAAAAGGGAATTGAAAGTGTTAAAAATTATTTGAAAGAAGATCCTCAAATAAGTTGTAAACTGGTAGACTTCGTATGTGGTTGTCTAAACTTTGGGTTAAAACACAACTATTTCACTTTTTTAGAAGGATGGTTTTTGCAGACGTGAGGGACAGCGATGGGCACGATTTGCGCTCAAAGTCTGGCAAACCTATATATGGGTACTTGGGGAAAAAACTTTGGCAGCACAGACAGGTTTTGAGTCAGTTATTATGCTAAAAAGATTTATAGATGATATCCTCATTGTTTGGTGTGGAGAAAGAGATGATTTTGAGAGATTTATGGAGAATATCAATGTAAATTCCTTTAATTTAAAATTTACCCATACATATAATGAGAATATGATAGAGTTTTTGGATCTTGTATTAGATAGCACCAATTTTGAAACAACAAATTAAATTGAAACCTATACATTCTTTAAGAAAGTAGATTGTAACAGTTACTTGGAATTTTCAAGTTGTCATTTCCAAAAATGGAAATCGAATATACCAGTTTCCCAGTTTTCCAGGTTAAGGAGAAACTGCTCGACTCTTAAAAAATTTGATGAGCAATCTGAGATATATAATAGTAGATTTCTAGAATGTGGTTACCCGAAAGAAACTACACAACAAGCGAGACAAAAAGCCAGGGAAACAGATAGAAAGGATCTCTTGACTCATAAAAATAAAAAAAGAAGAAAACATGTTAAAATCAAATGCAGATAAGAATCTTTTTTGTCCCTTTGTTACCAATTATAATAATGGGGCGAATGTGATTAAGAAAGTCCTTAAAAGAAACTGGCATATTTTAAAACTAAATCCAATACTTGCTAAACATTTACCTACTGGTTCCAGTATGGTTTATAAAAGAGCTAAGAATATAAAGTCGCTTAATACACATGAGTGTTCTTTGAAATGTGCTGACAGTGTGTGATCTATTTTGAGATTGTTAATATTTAAATAACAGTTTTTTATGAAAGACTAATTATATTATGTGTGTTATATAGAGTACTTAAGAATGTATGTATTTCTAAGAAGCGCAATGTAGAGAATTTAAGAAAATTAGCAAGTAGCTATGGTTAGGTGTGTATGAACACATCTTTAAATTGATTGGCGGATTGAGCTTTTAAGATGAGTGTGTCACGTCACAGGGCCCAGCCCTCTGACTAAGTCCATGACGAAACGCGTTAGGGCGGGACCTCTGTGACGTGCATCATAGGAATCCACAGTTGTTCTCAGGTGTTCCCCAGCTGAACGTGGTCCGACCGGTAGCGGCCTGCACTGCAGTGTCCAGCAGCGGGGTGTGTGAGCCCGGCGGTAACCTGGGACAGCACCTGAAATACCTGGTGGAGTATTTTAAACACATCATGTGGTAACCAGCCCACACAGTTTGTTTAAAGGTATGGGTGGCATTATAGAAGCGCCGACGTGCACATGTAGCAATTTTGTATCTGAATAAAACCATGTTTATCTGCACTATGGAGCGCTCTCCTCTTTTTCATATATATATATATATATATATATATATGCGACTCTGCAAAGTGTGGCACTCCACGCAATAAACACACAGGAGACTGTGCGGCCTGGACATGGGGAGCTTATATACGATTATCCCTCATGGGGAAGGTCTTGCAGCCAGTAGACAGTATCTGACTAATCATCCATTGTATCAAGGACCACATATCGATGTTGTTATTGAATTGTTGAATTTGATTTTGACTCATAACTTCTTCCTCTATGACAATAAGTATTATTTACAACAAGTTGGATGCACGATGGGGTCCAGTGTGGCCCCATCGTATGCGAATCTGTACATGTTTGTAGTAGAGGAGGAAGTGTTTTTCAAACAACAGAATATTGCTAATAGGATTGCGTTTTACGTACGCTACATTGACGATTTGCTGTTGTTCTGGTTGGGACCCAAACAGGACCTGATTGACCATGTTGAGTCACATAACATCAGTGATAGCCCAGTAAAATTTACGTACAATATTAGTAATGAATATGTCAATTTTTGGATGTAAATATTTCGATTAAGCAGGGCAAAATCACAACTCAACTGTATCAAAAGGCTCCTGATAAAAACAATTTACTTAGGTTTGATAGCTGTCATCCCAGGCCGCTAGTGAAGGGGCTACCCTACTCCCAATTGATGAGGATTAAACGTATTACATCTGACCCACAATTGGTTGAAATGGGGATGGATGATATGATACGTAAATTTATCGCTAGGGGCTATGACCCTATAGAGTTGGAAACAACCAAACAGAGGGTGCTTAATCTTGATAGAAATGCAATTTTGGCACAAGGTCAGCGCACTAATAAATCTGAATGTGTACCATGGGTTAACCAATATAATTGCAATAGTCATTATGTTAACAAAACATCTAAAAAGCTATGGCATATTATACAAAGTGACCATGATTTGAAACTAAGTGACACGCGCATTATGTCATGTTATAGACGTGGACGTAGTCTTAAAGATATTCTCGTTAAAGCAGATATATCGAGCCCTGTTCCCATGGCAGATAATAGGTCTGACGGTAAACTAGGATGCTTTAGATGTACGTGCACTACTTGCCGATACATGATCCCTGGAGACAGTTTTTACCATCCTCACTCGGGCTTTAGATATACCATTAGGCATAAACTGACATGCAATTCACAATATGTAATCTATCAAATTATATGCCCGTGCGGTCTTTCATATATTGGTAAGACCGAGCGGACATTCAAGGAACGCATGGCTGCGCACAGAAGTGCCATTAGAACGGCAATCAATGGAGGTAGAAGTGATCAGCCTGTTGCAAGGCATTTTGCCAGTGCTAGACATGCTCTGTCGTGCTTAAGTATCGCATGATTGATCACGTTCCCCCCTTATCTAGGGGTGGTAATAGAAGTAGATTGTTAATGCAGCGTGAGACTAGGTGGATATACCGTCTGGGTACTATGGCACCCAGAGGGCTCAATGAGCAACTAGGCTTAAGTTCATTTCTGTAGAATTGATTGAATAGGTATGTGTGAGTGGGCTAGATTTATATCGTAGGTCTTTATATCTATTGATATAGCCAGCGTCTTTGGGCACGATATGTGCCGTCATAGATGTGAGTAGGTAAAATATATGTAGCGCTTCTACACTTTATTGGGTGCTAATGCACTTAATGTTGTTAACATCATTGCAAAATGTATGGTGCAGCGTTGTTTGTTTGTTGTATGTTTAGTCTGTGTATTTTGTTACTGTGTTACTATGGTTATGGGAATGTGTCACTCATGGAGCGACGTGATGATGTCATTAGGGAGCTGCTGGAGTTTGGGCGTGTGGTCGCGCCTTAGCAAGCATGCTGATTATCACTGGGTGATTATGCTTATGTATATAAGGTATGTTTTTTACACTGCGAATTTGTTCTGACGAAAATGCTGATGCATTGAAACGTTAACCGTTTTCTACAAGCCGTCTCCTGTGTGTTTATTGCGTGGAGTGCCACACTTTGCAGAGTCGTATATCTCACCAATTCAGTGGGGGCAACCAGCTAAGTAACCATGTTATTTTGAGTGCCGGACCTTGGTATATATATATACTGTTCAGCTGTTCAGGGGTTTCTTTCTTTTTGTGATTCTTCTGCTTTGTTTTGTACACACAGGCAATTGCCAGGTTAGACCCAATATATCTGAAGCAAATATTCTATTTTTCATTAAATAACCTCAGGTTGTACATAATATGAACTCGCAAAGTGCTTAACCAGAATTAAATACCTTTTAAATTATTTGGATAATAACATTGCACACAAGACAGTGCTCGAAGTGTGCCGGTATGCAACAGTATGGCATACCGGCACTTCGAGCAATTAAGTTTTTTTTCCCCTCAAATTTACAGGCAGAGGGCTGCACGGGTCTCTGCCCTCTAGGACAGACCCATAAGCCGGCCGCAGTGTGTATTATGCAGCTGGCTCAGTGAAAACCCTGGGCTGTCAGTCACCAAGCTGCTGCCCGCCCATCCGCATGACTATCTCCGCCCATCTGTGCCGTGAGCCGTCCGTCCCCCGCCGGAAGAATTTGATCTGGAGCCCAGCATGTTTGGGTGCCCGCCCGTAGCCTGCATGCCGGGAGCCGTCCTCCTACCGCCAAAACCCCGCCCACTTGCCCGGGTGTACTGCTGCCACCCGGCTGCCCTCCCGTGTTGCCAGATGCCTGCCCCCATTGGAAGGTCTCTGCAGCAGCATTACACGCTGCCTGTGCAGACCTGCATTGACCCACCATCCCTCTTAACTCACTGCAGCCCAGCACACGCTGCTCTGTGCCAGTCTGCATAGGAGACTGGCGCTCCTCGCCGCTTCATCCTCTCTCCCCCTCGCGGCAGTCTCCTATGCCTGTGGGGGGAGCTATCACATTGATCACGCCCCCTCATGGCTTGCTGAGGGGCTCACAGCACCCCCCTCTCCAGCGCAATGCTGAAAAATAATTGAATTATTGTTTTAGGCCTAAAGGGGCATGGCCACGCCTCCCGCAATTAGGCCACGCCCCCAGCACGGCTCTGTGTGTGCCAATCCCCCGCCGGTTTCTGTTATAGTTTGGTCAGACATGACTCACAAGAGTCACAGCCTGCCAGCCCCTAATATTGGCTTCTGCGGTGAGGGGGATTGTAAGGTTGCTGAAGGAGCGCCCCCAGAGTACAGCTGTTGGTGCCACTGCACTTCTCCCTGCTTCACACTCTTCTGGATGGATTCCTCAGCCAGTCTCCTCAGCTCTGTGACAGCAGCAACCAGTGAGTGATACAGGATTTCAATAGTGTGGCTGGGTGTCTGGCTACCCCATGCTGTGTGCCTCGCAAGCCCTGTTGTGTGCGTCACTACCCATTTTCCTCAGGGTTGGGTATGGGATGCCAAAATCCCTTCCCCTCTTCCTAACCCTCCCTCCCCGAGGCCTAAACCTAACCCACTCCCTAGTGCCTAACCCTCCCCCTAACCCCGCTACTTACCTTCAGAATGCTGGGAGTCGGAATGCCAGTGCCGGATTCCTGACAGGTGTCAGGATTCCAGCTCCAGTATTCTAAGCGCCAGCAACCCCTTTGCTAGGATATTAATCGTATCCTGTGCCTCAGTACCCCTGTGTGCCTCACTGCCCCTGTGTGCCTCACTGCTTCTGTGTGCCTCATTGCCCCTGTGTGCCCCACAACTTTTTCCAATGTGTGTGTTTTTTTTTTCCTCTATCCTATGTATTTTTTTTTCCTATTGGTGGCAATTCAATTAAGTGCGATCTTGAATAGCGCAGGGAATTTGGTCCCAGAGCAATTCTATTGAACGCGCTTTAAATTTAAACCTAACTAAAGGATTTATGCTTGCACTCTCCTGAGGGTGCGAGCAGAAATCCAACTAAAGTGCTGTCCATGATGCTGTTTTTCAGCTTAGTGAGGTGCTGACAGCATTGCAACAGACACTTTAGTTTGAAAATGCCTGCCAGTTAGCGAGCCGAAACACATGGCTTAAGGTACTAACATAGTGGCTAATTGAATATGGGCCTTAGTACCAGGCACGGAGGAAACAATTGAATAGCTTGAGGAACTATTTCACAAGGCTATTCACATCATGTTTAATTGAATTGCCCTCAATGTGGACAGTATGTGTTTTTGTTTTTTTCAAATTTCTTCTTGCAAAACCTATGGGGGAATTGAATTCCACTGGGAGATGTTTAAAGTAATGGACTCCCAACGGATTAATTATTTTTATTCGGGCGTCTGGTCCATTAATTTTGAAGCACCCAGAAGCACTGGGTTTAGCCGTGCATAACGGCTAAACCTGTCTAAATCCATGGTAACAGCATCCAAACTGCCGTTTCGGCATCCAAACTTGGACTTTTCACACATTTTTTCTTACCCTTTCTGGAGGCTGCGAGAAGCAATGTGTCACCCACAATAATGCGTGAGTGAGCAGCATTTACTTTGATCCATTGGGCGCCTATTACCATAGGCACCACCCAGAATAATTGAATTTCCTTGTTTGTGTTTTATTTATTTCCTGTGTGGCCTTTGGGTCTGATTCAGCAGAAATCGCAAGTGCAACTGCATACGCAGATCGAGCGATTGCCTTTGCGCATGCATCTAAGTTGCACTGCGCGTGCGCTGTGATCGCAGAGTGAGTGACAGGCTGTTAACGTTTGAGGGTGATGACTGGGGTGTGGTCAGAAAAACCTGAAATCGCTTTCCCTATGTTCTTCCTCAAGCAGGTCAGACAGGACATTGCTATCTTTTCTGCTTGTGAAGAAAAACCTGGTGCGCACCAGTATGCTCTCACCAACTTGCACATACCTTGTTTTCTCAGATGAGTCAGACCGTGTGCTGCCTCAGCCAGGCTGGGGTAATATGCCTTGGGGGCTACTGGTTTACCTTGTCCGTCCCTCCAGAGCCCGGAGGACTCTTGCCCACATCCCTTGGACTTCCAAATGGACTTTTCCTGAATTGAACACAAATTTTGCTTCTCAATTAATTTCAGCATATCAATGGTTTGGAAAGACATAATTTTTTCAGTGGGAGAAATTTTTTTTAACCCTGCTGCCCATTTTGCAGCTTCATCGGCTCTGTTGTTGCCCAGTGACACCGGATCATCCTCTCATGTATGGGCTTTACATTTAATTACTGCCACCGCTTTGGGCAGTTGGATTGCTTCTAAAAGATGTTTTATGTGTCGGGAATGTGCAACTGGTGTGCCTGCTGCTGTCATAAAATTTCTCAGACACCATAGAGCCCCAAAATCGTTCACCACACCAAACACGTACCTCGAGTCAGTGTAAATGTTAGCAGATTTGCCTGCTGCCAGTTCACACGCTCTAGTTAGTGCTACTAACTCTGCCACCTGGGAGTGAGGAGGACCAAGAGGTTTAGCTTCTATGATGTCTGTGTCATTTACAACAGCATAACCTGTACATAATTCACCTGTGTCTGTTTGTCTATGACAACTCCCATCCGTATAAAAAGTCACATCCACATTCTCTAAAGGTGTGTCGTGTATGTCAGGTCTAGCAGTAAAGGTCTGATTCAGATATTCCATACAATCGTGCGTATCATTATGTCCGCTGAACTCACCTCCCACCAGCAACTCGCCTCCTTCCACCCTTCGTACATCATGTTGTACATATGGTAAATACGTTGCTGGATTCAGCGTGCTGCAACGTTTAACAGTGATGTTTGCGGGTGCGATTAGAGCTAGTTCCCATTTGGTAAACCTAGCCAAAGCGACGTGTCTGTCTGAGCTGAGTTCAACAGAGCAGATACAGCATGGGGAATGTAGACAATCATATCATGACCCAATACTACTTTTACTCACCAATAAAGCGGTAGCTGCTACACTTCTCAAACAAGTGGGGAGTGATCTTGCCACAGTGTCCAATTGGGCACTGTAGTATGCTACAGGCCTACTGGCATCACCATGTTTTTGTGTAAGGACACCTGCAGCACAACCATCGGCTTCCGTACAATACAAATCAAAAGGTTTTTCATAATCAGGTATTCCCAATGCAGGAGCTTTTGTCAGACTATCCTTAAGATTAAGAAAAGCCTGCTCTGTTTCCTTTGTGTGTATGACACGATCGGGCTTTGAGGAAGAGACTAATTCCTGTAAAGGCAAGGCCAAAATAGAAAAACCTGGGATCCACATTCTACAGTATCCACACATTCCCAAGAAGGTACGAATTTGCTGTTGATTCTGCGGCAGTGTCATGTTCTGTATGGCCTGGATTCTATCATTTGTAAGATGTCGTAACCCCTGGGTTAGGCAGTGTCCCAAATATTTTACTCTGGATTGGCACGGCTGTAGTTTGTCCTTAGCCACCTTGTGTCCTGTATGCGAGAGATGAAGCAGCAAAAGTTTAGTATCATTCAAACATGACATAAACGAGTCAGAACATAACAATAAATCATCCACATATTGAATTAGAACAGATCCATTGGCAGGTTGAAAAAATTGTAAACAGTCGTGCAATGCCTGGGAGAAGATACTGGGGCTGTCTATGAAACCTTGGGGTAACCATGTCCATGTGTATTGTACACCTCTGTATGTAAATGTGAATAGATACTGACAGTCAGGGTGGAAAGGCACAGAGAAGAAAGCAGAACAGAGGTCAATGACAGTGAAATGGGTTGCATTTGGTGGGATCTGCATCAGGATGACAGCTGGATTTGCCACTACAGGGAATTGGCTCTCTACTACCTTAATAACACCTCTAAGGTCTTGTACCAGCCTATAACCCCTCCCACCACTCTTCTTCAAAGGGAAGATGGGACTGTTGGCTACACTAGCTGTATGAACTAAAATTCCCTGTTGCAATAATCACTCAATTATTGGAAAAAACCCTAATTCTACCTCCTGTTTTAGTGGGTACTGGGGAATTTTTGGAGCTTGCCTACCGCTTTTTAAATTTACCATTACAGGGCTTACTTTTGCCATTAATCCAGTGTCCTGTTCATCCTTAGTCCAAAGAGAATCTGGAATTTGGGACATTTCATCTACCTGAGATGGATTTTCATTTAAACTTGTAGAGTGATACATTATCCTTTGGGGAGTGTCCAACATATCCCGTTCGTGTGCAACTCTCTCTGGGATATCTAAAAATACACCATCAGGGGTGCAATATGCTCTAGCGACTGACCAGGGTGATGGTCATGATGGTCAAGACCATCGCGACTATCGGGGCTTGCGACGAGACCCTAAGGTTGGGTCGCGGCACTCGCAAGCCCCAGGGAGCTTCCTGCTCTAATCGAGCAGGAAGCTCCCCACTGACATCACTGCTGATGTCAGTGGGGCCACCCCCAAATGGCAAGCGTTCTGTTGGGAACGCCTCCATTGGCTGGCCACACCCTCTGCCCGCCTCCCAAATCGGGCAAGCTGTCACTCACCATTGTCACCTTGCCCCCTTTGGTGCAAGACCCCTAGCGATGGAGTGCCCATCACTAGCCGGGTCTCGCACATGCGCACGTCAGAGCCGGCTCTGATGTGCTCATGCCCAGTGGGGAAACATTGACCCAGTTGCGAGTGCTCAGTGCTTGCGACCTGGTCTGAATGACCCCCTCATTCCCCTATGAGGTGTGTTCAGGAAGGGAATATCCTATTGGTCAATTGAAATTACTGCTCAGTTGAAATTAGGCTGTTGTCTAAAGTCTTCCTGTGTGAGGCTAGCTATGTGTGAACTGTGGCTATATCTAAACAAATGCTAATTAGATTGTATTTTGAGTTGGTCATGTCTATTCATATGCTGGTGTGGACGGGAATGACCAGTTCTCTGGGCTCTGGGATAAGCAGTTACATTTATTATATATTGATTTGAATATATTCTACATTATATGGTGATATTTTAATATACACACTGTAACATTTCCCTGTGTGAGTTCACAGACATCTGACAGCTGAACTGACATAAGCTTGTGTATTATCATCACATTTTAGTGTATGTGTTATGTGTATCTCTGTTGATCGTACAGGTGGTGACATATATATATCATACTTGCCGACATCTCGGCAGGGGAATCCGGGAGGGAGCTGGCAGGTCCGTCCAGCAGGGAGGATGGGGGCGGGTCAAAGAGGCGGAGCGGGGGCGTGCTGACGCGATCACGTCATAGTGGCCCCACCCCCCGCTTTGTAACGCCAATATTACTGGCATTATAAGGCAGGGGGCGGGGCTACGATGACGCGATTCGCGCTGATTTGCGTCATCACACCCCTGCACCACCCACTTTTGCGGCTGGAGCGGGGGTTAGCGGGGAGCCGGCATCTATTCTGGGTGACTTACCTAGTCTTGCGGGGTGTCGGAGGCTCCCGACAGTCCCGGGAGAGTAGGCAAGTATAATATATATATATATATACACACATACATATATATATATTTATATATACATACATGTACATATATACTAGGGGTGAGCGGGTTCGGATTTCTAAAATCCGAACCCCCCCGATCCGAGGCAGATCATCATCCCGCCTTCCGAGTCTCACGGGTTTTGGATCCTATATAAGGTACCCGCGTCGGTGCCATTTTCTCACTCGGCTGTGGACAGTGAAGAGGGAGGGTGGGAGTTAGGGCTGGCTGGGCTGTGTAGTGTAGTGTAGTGTAGTGCAGAGTAGTGTTGTGCTGTGCTGTGCTGCGCTGTGCTGCTGTTGTCCACTACTTCAAAGTCCATAGGGGCTGGCTGTGTTGTGCTGTGCTGCTGTTGTTAATAGGGGCTGTGTCCACTACTTCAAAGTCCATAGGGGCTGGCTGGACTGTGTTGTGCAGTCAGTTCTCCATAGGGGCTGTGTCCACTCCAAAGTCCTGTGCAGTGTCCCAGTCCTAAAGGGGTGCTGTAGTGTTCTCCAGGGGGTGCTCTGTCCATCAGGGGTGCTCCCCCCAAGTGCTAAAAAAATAATATTTTTTGTATTTTTGTGAATTGTGTGCGCAGTAGCTGCACGTGCATCAACAAAGTAGTGCCAAGCGTGCGTCTGTGTCATAAGAAAAGGGCCGGCTGGCTTGACCATTAAAGGGTGCTGTAACCCCCAAAGTACACTCCAAACCAAAAAAATATATATTTTCTGTGTTTGTGAATTGTGTGCGCAGTAGCCGCACGTGCATCAACAAAGTAGTGCCAAGCGTGCGCCTGTGTCATAAGTAAAGGGCCAGCTGGCTTGACCGTTAAAGGGTGCTGTAACCCCCAAAGTACACTCCAAACCAAAATAATAATTTTTTCTGTGTTTGTGAATTGTGTGCGCAGTAGCCGCACGTGCATCAACAAAGTAGTGCCAAGTGTGCGCCTGTGTCATAAGTAAAGGGCCGGCTGGCTTGACCGTTAAAGGGTGCTGTAACCCCCAAAGTACACTCCAGTCCAAACCAAAAAAAAAATTATTTTCTGTGTTTGTGAATTGTGTGCGCAGTAGCCGCACGTGCATCAACAAAGTAGTGCCAAGCGTGCACCTGTGTCATAAGTAAAGGGCCAGCTGGCTTGACCATTAAAGGGTGCTGTAACCCCCAAAGTACACTCCAAACCAAAAAAAAATTATTTTCTGTGTTTGTGAATTGTGTGCGCAGTAGTCGCACGTGCATCAACAAAGTAGTGCCAAGCGTGCGCCTGTGTCATAAGTAAAGGGTCAGCTGGCTTGACCGTTAAAGGGTACTGTAACCCTCAAAGTACACTCCAGTCCAAACCAAAAAAAAAATTATTTTCTGTGTTTGTGAATTGTGTGCGCAGTAGCCGCACGTGCATCAACAAAGTAGTGCCAAGCGTGCGCCTGTGTCATAAGTAAAGGGCCAGCTGGCTTGACCGTTAAAGGGTGCTGTAACCCCCAAAGTACACTCCAAACCAAAAAAATATATATTTTCTGTGTTTGTGAATTGTGTGCGCAGTAGCCGCACGTGCATCAACAAAGTAGTGCCAAGCGTGCACCTGTGTCATAAGTAAAGGGTCGGCTGGCTTGACCGTTAAAGTGTGCTGTAACCCCCAAAGTACACTCCAGTCCAAACCAAAAAAATATATATTTTCTGTGTTTTTGTGAATTGTGTGCGCAGTAGCCGCACGTGCATCAACAAAGTAGTGCCAAGCGTGCGCCTGTGTCATAAGTAAAGGGCCGGCCGGCTTGACCGTTAAAGGGTGCTGTAACCCCCAAAGTACACTCCAGTCCAAACCAAAAAAAAAATTATTTTCTGTGTTTGTGAATTGTGTGCGCAGTAGCCGCACGTGCATCAACAAAGTAGTGCCAAGCGTCTGCCTGTGTCATAAGTAAAGGGCCGGCTGGCTTGACCGTTAAAGGGTGCTGTAACCCCCAAAGTACACTCCAAACCAAAAAAAAAATATTTTCTGTGTTTGTGAATTGTGTGCGCAGTAGCCGCACGTGCATCAACAAAGTAGTGCCAAGCGTGCACCTGTGTCATAAGTAAAGGGTCGGCTGGCTTGACCGTTAAAGGGTGCTGTAACCCCCAAAGTACACTCCAGTCCAAACCAAAAAAAAAATTATTTTCTGTGTTTGTAAATTGTGTGCGCAGTAGCCGCACGTGCATCAACAAAGTAGTGCCAAGCGTGCGCCTGTGTCATAAGTAAAGGGCCGGCTGGCTTGACCGTTAAAGGGTGCTGTAACCCCCAAAGTACACTTTAGTCCAAACCAAAAAAAAAATTATTTTCTGTGTTTGTGAATTGTGTGCGCTGTGGCTGCACGTGCATCAACAAAGTAGTGCCAAGCGTGCGCCTGTGTCATAAGTAAAGGGCCAGCTGGCTTGACCATTAAAGGGTGCTGTAACCCCCAAAGTACACTCCAAACCAAAAAAATATATATTTTCTGTGTTTGTGAATTGTGTGCGCAGTAGCCGCACGTGCATCAGCAAAGTAGTGCCAAGCGTGCACCTGTGTCATAAGTAAAGGGTCGGCTGGCTTGACCGTTAAAGGGTGCTGTAACACCCAAAGTACACTCCAGTCCAAACCAAAAAAAAAATTATTTTCTGTGTTTGTGAATTGTGTGCGCAGTAGCCGCACGTGCATCAACAAAGTAGTGCCAAGTGTGCGCCTGTGTCATAAGTAAAGGGCCGGCTGGCTTGATCGTTAAAGGGTGCTGTAACCCCCAAAGTACACTCCAGTCCAAACCAAAAAAAAAATTATTTTCTGTGTTTGTGAATTGTGTGCGCTGTGGCTGCACGTGCATCAACAAAGGAGCAGCGCCAAGCGTGCGCCTGTGTCCCATAAGTAAAGAGCCGGCTGCCTCATTTCTTAAAGGGTGGTGTAACCCACAAAGTGCACTACTCTCCAGCAAAAATCAAAAAATATTTTCTGTGTTTGTGTGCGCTTTAGCCGCACGTATATATCAATATAACATAAATGGAGGACCAAACTTTCTCCGATAAAAATAAAATAGGGAAAGATCAAGAACCACTTCCTCCTAGTGCTGTTGCTGCTGCTGGGAGTTGTTCATCATCCCAGAGAGGAAGTAGGAACATCACTACTTTTACTAAACAATTGACCCTCCAACAGTCCCTAGCGATGAGGATGAAGTACGACAGCAGTCATCCTGAAGCAAAACATATAACTGAGGCCTTGACTGCTACGTTGGTGTTAGACAGGCGTCCGGTATCCGCCATTAGTGCAGTGGGATTTAGACAATTGATGGAGGTAGTGTGTCCCCGGTTCCAAATCCCGTCTAGATTCCACCTGCATCCTCAAAGCAGCAGCGACAAGCGTGCGTCTGTCTGTTAAAGGATGGTGTAACCCTCAAAGTGTGCTCCACAAACAATAAAAATATTCTTCTTCTTTTTTCTGTCTTTGTGAATTGTGTGGGCTGTAGCCGCACTTGCATCCTCAAAGCAGCAGCGACAAGCGTGCGTCTGTCTGTTAAAGGGTGGTGTAACCCTCAAAGTGCGCTCCACAAACAATAAAAATATTCTTCTTTTTTTTTCTATCTTTGTGAAATGTGTGGGCTGTAGCCGCACTTGCATCCTCAAAGCAGCAGCGACAAGCGTGCGTCTGTTTGTTAAAGGGTGGTGTAACCCTCAAAGTGTGCTAAACAAACAATAAGAATATTGTTCTTTTTTTTTCTGTCTTTGTGAAATGTGTGGGCTGTAGCCGCACCTGCATCCTTAAAGCAGCAGCGACAAGCGTGCGTCTGTCTGTTAAAGGGTGGTGACACCCTCAAAGTGTGCTACACAAATAATAAAAATATTCTTCTTTTTTTTTCTGTCTTTGTGAAATGTGTGGGCTGTAGCCGCACCTGCATCCTTAAAGCAGCAGCGACAAGCGTGCATCTGTCTGTTAAAGGGTGGTGACAACCTCAAAGTGTGCTACACAAACAATAAAAATATTGTTCTTTGTTTTTCTGTCTTTGTGAATTGTGTGGGCTGTAGCCGCACTTGCATCCTCAAAGCAGCAGCGACAAGCGTGCGTCTGTCTGTTATAGGGTGGTGACAACCTCAAAGTGTGCTACACAAACAATAAAAATATTGTTCTTTTTTTTCTGTCTTTGTGAATTGTGTGGGCTGTAGCGGCACTTGCATCCTCAAAGCAGCAGCGACAAGCGTGCGTCTGTCTGTTAAAGGGTGGTGACACCCTCAAAGTGTTCTACACAAACAATAAAAATATTCTTCTTTTTTCTGTCTTTGTGAATTGTGTGGGCTGTAGCCGCACTTGCATCCTCAAAGCAGCAGTGACAAGCGTGCGTCTGTCTGTTAAAGGGTGGTGACACCCTCAAAGTGTGCTACACAAACAATAAAAATATTCTTCTTTTTTCTGTATTTGTGAATTGTGTGGGCTGTAGCCGCACTTGCATCCTCAAATCAGCAGCGACAAGCGTGCGTCTGTCTGTTAAAGGGTGGTGTAACCCTCAAAGTGCTCCAAAAAATAAAAAACTATTTTTTAATGTGTTTGTGACTTGTGTGCGATGTAGCCGCACGTGCATCAACATAGTTGCAGCGCCAAGCGTGCGCCTGTGTCATAAGTCAAGGGCTGGTTTGGACATCTGGTCCGGACTGAAGGACGTGCCAACAATTTCTGACAAGTCTACTGTCACTGCATATGATACTGTCCTCAAAGCAGCAGCGACAAGCGTGCATCTGTCTGTTAAAGGGTGGTGACACCCTCAAAGTGTGCTACACAAACAATAAAAATATTCTTCTTTTTTCTGTCTTTGTGAATTGTGTGGGCTGTAGCCGCACTTGCATCCTCAAAGCAGCAGCGACAAGCGTGCGTCTGTCTGTTAAAGGGTGGTGTAACCCTCAAAGTCCTCCAAAAAATAAAAAACTATTTTTTTAATGTGTTTGTGACTTGTGTGCGATGTAGCCGCACGTGCATCAACATAGTAGCAGCGCCAAGCGTGCGCCTGTGTCATAAGTCAAGGGCTGGTTTGGACATCTGGTCCGGACTGAAGGACGTGCCAACAATTTCTGACAAGTCTACTGTCACTGCATATGATACTGTCCTCAAAGCAGCAGCGACAAGCGTGCGTCTGTCTGTTAAAGGGTGGTGACACCCTCAAAGTGTGCTACACAAACAATAAAAATATTGTTCTTTTTTTTTCTGTCTTTGTGAATTGTGTGGGCTGTAGCCGCACTTGCATCCTCAAAGCAGCAGCGACAAGCGTGCATCTGTCTGTTAAAGGGTGGTGACACCCTCAAAGTGTGCTACACAAACAATAAAAATATTCTTCTTTTTTCTGTCTTTGTGAATTGTGTGGGCTGTAGCCGCACTTGCATCTTCAAAGCAGCAGCGACAAGCGTGCGTCTGTCTGTTAAAGGGTGGTGACACCCTCAACGTGTGCTACACAAACAATAAAAATATTGTTCTTTTTTTTTCTGTCTTTGTGAATTGTGTGGGCTGTAGCCGCACTTGCATCCTCAAAGCAGCAGCGACAAGCGTGCATCTGTCTGTTAAAGGGTGGTGACACCCTCAAAGTGTGCTACACAAACAATAAAAATATTCTTCTTTTTTCTGTCTTTGTGAATTGTGTGGGCTGTAGCCGCACTTGCATCCTCAAAGCAGCAGCGACAAGCGTGCGTCTGTCTGTTATAGGGTGGTGACAACCTCAAAGTGTGCTACACAAACAATAAAAATATTGTTCTTTTTTTTCTGTCTTTGTGAATTGTGTGGGCTGTAGCGGCACTTGCATCCTCAAAGCAGCAGCGACAAGCGTGCGTCTGTCTGTTAAAGGGTGGTGACACCCTCAAAGTGTGCTACACAAACAATAAAAATATTCTTCTTTTTTCTGTCTTTGTGAATTGTGTGGGCTGTAGCCGCACTTGCATCCTCAAAGCAGCAGTGACAAGTGTGCGTCTGTCTGTTAAAGGGTGGTGACACCCTCAAAGTGTGCTACACAAACAATAAAAATATTCTTCTTTTTTCTGTATTTGTGAATTGTGTGGGCTGTAGCCGCACTTGCATCCTCAAATCAGCAGCGACAAGCGTGCGTCTGTCTGTTAAAGGGTGGTGTAACCCTCAAAGTGCTCCAAAAAATAAAAAACTATTTTTTAATGTGTTTGTGACTTGTGTGCGATGTAGCCGCACGTGCATCAACATAGTTGCAGCGCCAAGCGTGCGCCTGTGTCATAAGTCAAGGGCTGGTTTGGACATCTGGTCCGGACTGAAGGACGTGCCAACAATTTCTGACAAGTCTACTGTCACTGCATATGATACTGTCCTCAAAGCAGCAGCGACAAGCGTGCGTCTGTCTGTTAAAGGGTGGTGACACCCTCAAAGTGTGCTACACAAACAATAAAAATATTCTTCTTTTTTCTGTCTTTGTGAATTGTGTGGGCTGTAGCCGCACTTGCATCCTCAAAGCAGCAGCGACAAGAGTGCATCTGTCTGTTAAAGGGTGGTGTAACCCTCAAAGTCCTCCAAAAAATAAAAAACTATTTTTTTAATGTGTTTGTGACTTGTGTGCGATGTAGCCGCACGTGCATCAACATAGGAGCAGCGCCAAGCATGCGCCTGTTTCATAAGTCAAGGGCTGGTTTGGACATCTGGTCCGGACTGAAGGACGTGCCAACAATTTCTGACAAGTCTACTGTCACTGCATATGATGCTGTCCTCAAAGCAGCAGCGACAAGCGTGCGTCTGTCTGTTAAAGGGTGGTGACACCCTCAAAGTGTGCTACACAAACAATAAAAATATTCTTCTTTTTTTTTCTGTCTTTGTGAATTGTGTGGGCTGTAGCCGCACTTGCATCCTCAAAGCAGCAGCGACAAGCGTGCGTCTGTCTGTTAAAGGGTGGTGTAACTCTCAAAGTGCTCCAAAAAATAAAAAACTATTTTTTTAATGTGTTTGTGACTTGTGTGCGATGTAGCCGCCCTTGCATCCTCAAAGCAGCAGCGACAAGCGTGGGTCTGTCTGTTAAAGGGTGGTGACACCCTCAAAGTGTGCTACACAAACAATAAAAATATTCTTCTTTTTTTTTCTGTCTTTGTGAATTGTGTGGGCTGTAGCTGCACTTGCATCCTCAAAGCAGCAGCGACAAGCGTGCGTCTGTCTGTTAAAGGGTGGTGACACCCTCAAAGTGTGCTACACAAACAATAAAAATATTCTTCTTCTTTTTTCTGTCTTTGTGAATTGTGTGGGCTGTAGCTGCACTTGCATCCTCAAAGCAGCAGCGACAAGCGTGCGTCTGTCTGTTAAAGGGTGGTGTAACCCTCAAAGTGCGCTCCACAAACAATAAAAATATTCTTCTTTTTTTTTCTGTCTTTGTGAATTGTGTGGGCTGTAGCCGCACTTGCATCCTCAAAGCAGCAGCGACAAGCGTGCATCTGTCAGTTAAAGGATTACATCGGTGACAGCATCCAAGTAGGCATGTCAGACAATCCGTACCTGTACTGGCAGGAAAAAGATGCAATTTGGAGGTCCCTGTACAAACTGGCTCTATTTTACCTGAGTTGCCCCCCCTCCAGTGTGTACTCCGAAAGAGTGTTTAGTGCAGCCGGGAACCTTGTCAGCGAAAGGCGTAGGAGGTTGCTTCCACAAAATGTGGAGAAGATGATGTTCATAAAATGAATTATCAACTCTTCCAGGGAGACCAGCCTCCAGAACGTACAGAGGGACCTGTGGTTGTGGATTCCAGCGGGGACGAATTAATACTCTGTGAGGATGAGGATGTACACAACACTGAAGAGGGTGAGGAATCGGTGGATGAGGAGGATGAGGATGACATCTTGCCTCCGTAGAGCCAGTTTGTGCAGGGACAGATTAATTGCCAGCTTGTTTTGTGGGGACCCAAACGAACCAATCATTTCAGCCACAGTCGTGTGGCAGACCCTGGCGCTGAAATGTTTGGTTTGTTAAAGTGTGCATGTCCTGTTTATACAACATAAGGGTGGGTGGGAGGGCCCAAGGACAGTTCCATCTTGCACCTCTTTTTTTTCTTTACATTATGTATAGTTTGGGGCCTAGTTTTTCAAACTGCCATCCTGTCTGCCACTGCAGTGCCACTCCTAGATGGACCACGTGTTTGTGCTGCCCACTCGTATCTCTTAGCATAGTCACCCAGCTACCTCGGTGCAACCTTTTGGACATAAAAACACTATTGTGAGGTGTGAGGTGTTCAGAATATACTGGAAATGAGTGGAAATTAAGGTTATTGAGGTTAATAATAGCATAGGAGCAGAAAAACCCACAAATTCTGTGATTTTAGCTGTTTTTATGCTTATTTTCAAAAAAATACAGATCCAAAACA
This sequence comes from Taudactylus pleione, assembly GCA_031769625.1. Taxonomy (NCBI): domain Eukaryota; kingdom Metazoa; phylum Chordata; class Amphibia; order Anura; family Myobatrachidae; genus Taudactylus; species Taudactylus pleione. Next base: position 12,710,921 of record JAUIMM010000350.1, on the reverse strand, counting down.
CAAAACCCAGAACCCAAAACACGGAAGGGTGGTTTTGGCAAAACAAATCCAGATCCAAAACACGAAGAAAGATCCAGATCCAAAACCAAAACACAAAACACGAAAAGTGGCCGGTGCACACCCCTAATATATACATATATACTGTACTGCACATACACTGATGAGGGCAGGGTATTCATGGAGGGTGGGGCTTGCAAAAATGGGGGGGGGAGAGGACTGGAGGGGATCACTGTTTGGCCAGGGTCTCAGAAAGAAGAAGAGAAATAAAGCAGTCTACTATGTTCATATATCACCATAAGATTTCAGCTTATGAAGGATTTTCCTTGGACTCACCTCACAATAATGAGATGTGTACCTATAAAGGTTTCTGTTATATTCTATCTGGTCTGATCAACATATATGTCTGCATAACTTTTTACTTCAAACACTGAACCCCTCTTATATAAAAGCTCACCTGGGAACAGGTATAAATGTTCACATAAAAGGTATAGTTATGTGGGAATCGTTATGATTTACCGCCGGACCCCTGCCCGGCGGTTGGAATCCCGACACCAGGAGGCCAGCAGAGGAGGAAATCCCGATGGTCGAAGGTAAGTATATACTAACCTATTTCTAACCCCCTAACCCTAACACTCCTTTAGGGTGCCTAACCCTAACCTTCCCCCACAGTGCCTAACCCTAATCCGCCCTCTAAGTGCCTAAACCTAACCCCCCCTTCCCTGCCGCCTAAACCTAAGTCCCCCGGGGGGGGTGCCTAACCCTAAGTCCCCCCCCAGGGTTGCGTAACCATAACCTGCCCCTTCCCCTTGCCTGACCCTAACCTCCCCTAACCTGGGGGGATGTTGGGAGAGCACAAACTGCTGATCTGCATATCACAGCAGCAGGTGTGCAGGAGGGAGAGCCTGGGGGCTGCCCAGCATCTCGGAGTGTGCTGGGCATGCCCCCAAAGTGATGAAAATGGGGGAAGCTGCGAGGCTCCGCCCTGTTTTCCATAAGCCACACCCCTTTTACTGAAGCCACGCCCCCTTTTCAGATGCTCACGTGACCTGTCCCTCCTTGCCACCTCTAAATGTTGGGAGGTATGTAACCCTAAGTCCCCCCTGGGAGCCCTAAACCTAACCCTCACCCCCACGTGGCTGTCTGCAGCAGCGCCCGGCATCCCTTCCATCGGGATGCCGGGCGCCGGTCTCCCAGCATCGGTAAAATGACAGACATCTAGAATTAGATGCCTGTCATTCAACCCTCACTGGGATAAAGCAATCTGGAAGCCGGCTGTCGGGATTAGGTCCGCTGGATTCCCGTCTGCATACCCTTTATGTGATGCACAGCGCACTGAATTGAATAGCCCCGGGGACCTCGCTCTTAGTAAATTTATGTGAAAACTCTTTTTACAATGAATAGGGCTGTTTAGTAAATTAGACCGTTCTTAGGGCCTGATTCAGACCCACTCGCGAGCGGCTGTCCGCTCGCAAGTGGGTCGATGTTATGCACTGAGCATGCGCGCGACGGAGGGAGCTCCGTCGTGCGCATGTGCCAGACGCGACGAGCGAAGGAAAGTCCTTCGCTCGTTGTGTCCGATCAAAGGGGGCGTGCTGTCAATGTTGATTGACAGCACGCCCCCTTTGGTGGGCGTGCCGGGGGCGTGCCTCCCTGACGGGGGCGTTCCCACGGGAACGCCTCCCGTCAGAAGCCGGCCCACTGACATCACTAGTGATGTCAGTGGGAGTGATTTTGGCTCTGATAGAGCCAAAATCACTCCGGAGCTTGCGATTGAAAACCTCAACCGCAGGCTCTGGCTCGCAATTTCGATGGTCGCGATGGTCTCGACCATCGCGGCCATCACAAAGCACGCTCGTATAGCCTGTGGGTGGTGACCCACAGCTATACGAGCGTCCAGGAGGACGCTCCATGAAAATGGAGCCCGGCCCTCATTCAGAGCGTGCGCTCTGCTCAGAGCGTACGGCTCTGAATGAGGGCCTTAGAGTAACTTGCAGAAACTTGTTATAGCAGTTACAAGGAAGAGCTGTGCTCCTATTATTAGCTGAGACATAACCTTACCCTCCATTATAGCTTACATTTACTGACTGTTCACCTCTAGAAATATGAGTCAGGGTCGTTGCAGATGCAGAGTGATGTGTGCAGGGTAAGGACAACAATCAGGTCTCTGGGTATCATTTACATCTTATTGCAGTCACCAAGTCAGGAAGTGGGAACAGTCTTACAGTGTCTGCTGACTCTGCTTCTGCCTGACCTTCATTACTACCTGGACAGTTTTATGTATAATTAACTCACCTTTATTGCCACAGACACAGACCCACATTAATAGCATTTAAATGAAAAGCAAAATATACTTTAGTTTAGTCAAAACTTTTTTACATGTGTGTTATCAAACCTCAAATAAATAAACAATTTAAACAAATGGAAAACATCTAAATAAAGGACTGAGGTCCTGATTCAGCAAGGAAGGCAACTGAGAGAACACACGCACCCGGCCAAAGTTTTCGCACTACGCATGCGTATTCATCGCACTGAAAATGCGCAAACTAGCCAGTGCGATCGCATAAGGGTACGCAAATAGATGGAAAGGTCCACGCTATGGGTTTATATGTTGCCTCTATGTGTTCAGTGGAAACAAAGAATAATGGTACACAATAGTGACATAAAGATGTAGGTTCTTTTATTTTATACTAAAAGGTCACAGGAGTCACATTGCTCCTATCCAGTCTTTCTAGTTCAGTGGCTAATATACTGTAGGGAGTACTAACACATATATATGTATGTCAGGGGGGGGGAGGGGGGGGAGAAATTACAGATGATCAGATGGCGTATAATCTCTGCCCACTCTCTCCGCCCGTTACGCCTCTAGGTCGCAGCGCGTGTATGCTCACACACACTGTCTGGGAAGCAGTTGCCTGCCGGTCTGTCATGAGACTTCCGGGAAGTCCGCGATGTCACGAGATCACGCGGTCCCCGGATCTAGGCGGTAGTCTGGCCGCTCACTCGATTCCGGTCAAGGAGACTTAGGATCTCATTCAGAGTCGGTCGTAAGCGGTCGCTAGGTCGTAGCATCCGATGTTCCCAAACCACGCATGCGCGTACGAGGCTTTGCGATCCAAAATGCTGTCGATCGTACGGCTTACGAGCAGGAAGTGGCTTCCAAGAGTTTATTGACATGAAAGGCCGTTTGTGGGTGTTGACGGGGGTGGTGGTCTAAAAACGCAGGCGTTCCTCACCGTTTTCAGGGCGTTTTAGGAGCGTACATAAATTACCTGCTTCGACCGACATAGAAGGCCGGAAGTAGTAAAACGTCACTCTGCGAGCAGGTTAGAGGGCTGCTGATCGTACAGCTTAAGATAGGGTAGGAGCTCCCGCAAGCCACACAGTACAATCGATAGTATCAAACGTAACTGATGTTAGGATTGATGTTTCTATTTTGAGCCACACAATGCAAGCAGCTAATAATTGATTGTTGAAGCTAATAACACTGCTAATTGGCTTGTAATTGATTCAGCTGCGTTTGCATTAGCGAATAATAAGAATAAATAAATTACATGGTGATGGCTTATTATTCTATGCGTTTTTTTTTTATTTTTTGTGGGCATCAACACAACACAAGCGGCCGCAACCATCAGAAGAAAATTAACATACAGCGACTGACGACTGACAACGATTGACACGATCGCTAGCTGCTATCACTCGTTAGCTAGAGGAGGTGCATTGTTCACGTATGGGCATAACTTTGGTTGCGACCGACCAGCCATGCGATTGCTTCCTTTTTCAGTTTCTCGGTCGTTAGGCGTACGACCGAGCGGCCGCTTACGACCGCCTCTGAATGAGGTCCTTAGTTTCCTTGATGGGCGGTATGCAGTAATGATAGATGATAGTGGTATTCAGTGTGGATGTGAGTGTAGTTTCCAATGTGTATCGGCCTCCAGTCCTTCCTCAGGGAATTAGAGCTCTGGCAGGATGCATCAAATCCAAATTGCGATGTTTGCTGCGCATGACGCTACCAAACATATGTAACTACGTGCGATGCAGAGTCGTGTGCATCTCAGGTGCATCTCCACTTGTGACTGAGCAGTAATAACTAAACTGTAATTAGAATGTTCACATTTAGGGTAAGGGTGTGCCAGTGGAACTGCAGGCCCTACAGATAGGGGCGTAACTAGAACTTTTTGGGCCCCATAGCAACATTTTTAAGGGGCCCCCCTAACTTAGGTCTTACACAATGACCACAGTAGTTCCCCTAAAACATTAAATGCCCACTGTAATGGTGCCGCTTACGCAGTGTCCAGTAGTAATAATACCCCCTGTAGTAATGCCCCTGTAATGCCCCCAGTATTAAGCCCCCTGTAATGCCCCCAGTAGTGTGCCCCCTGTAATGCCCCCAGTAGTGAGCCCCCAGTAGTAAGCCCCCTGTAATGCCCCCCAGTAGTGAGCCCCCTGTAATAAGTCCCCAGTAGTGAGCCTCCTGTAATAAGTCCCCAGTAGTGAGCCCCCAGTAGTGAGCCCCCTGTAATGCCCCCAGTAGTGGGCCCCCTGTAGCTGCCCCCAGTAGTGGGCCCCCTGTAGCTGCCCCGGCCAGTAGTGAGATCCCAGTAGCTGCCCCCAGTAGTGGGCCCCCTGTAGCTGCCCCCAGTAGTGAGTCCCCTGTAGCTGCCCCCTGTAGTGAGCCCCCTGTAGCTGCCCCCAGTAGTGAGCCCCCTGTAGCTGCCCCCAGTAATGGGCCCCCTGTAGCTGCCCCGGCCAGTAGTGAGATCCCAGTAGCTGCCCCCAGTAGTGGGCCCCCTGTAGCTGCCCCGGCCAGTAGTGAGATCCCAGTAGCTGCCCCCAGTAGTGGGCCCCCTGTAGCTGCCACGGCCAGTAGTGAGATCCCAGTAGCTGTCCTTCCCCCCCCCCCGCGCGCGCGCACGCTCACACAAATAAAAAAATAAATACAAAAAACCACTTACCTTAAACCAGAGCCTGCAGCCGTCCGTCCACGGCGCCCGCTCCTCGGCACTATGGGAGTGACGTCATGAAGTCACTCCCATAGTGCACTGCGGGACCCGGAAGACGGAGTGAGCTCCGTCCTCCAGCTGCCGCCGGGGGTTTGAATAGGAGCCGGGCGCCCGCTGGTAACACAATCTCAGCAGGCGCCCGGCAAATGGGAGGTGCAGGGGGTGCGATCGCTGGGCTGGTGGGCCCCTTAAGCTGCCGGGCCCCATAGCAACCGCACCCCATGCACCCTCCATAGTTACGCCACTGCCTACAGAGTTGTGCATATGCATAACTATGTAGGCTCAGGGGCACCGAGAGTAGGTGAATGGGTACTCTTTACCCAGGCCTGTTGGAGGGGCCCACATCCTGATGCCCAGCCCCCGCTCCCGAGTCAGTCCTCTCTCCCTGCATGATGTGCTGGGGGAGCAATCACACTTGACTGCCCCCCCTCCCCGAACACTGGCGCTCCCCCACACCAGACAAAACGGGTGCAAATATATTATAATTTTCCTTTTTACAAGGTGGGGAGTCTGGCCACACCTCCCCAAGTTGGCCATGCCCCTCACAGTACCGGAACCCAGCAAAGTTGATGGCAGCACAGAGTAGGCTTGCCATATCATATCTTTAATTTGGGACACATATAGTATGAATTATACAGTTTCTGTAGCTGGCTAACTTAAAGTCTCCATTCACCTGTTTTTTTTCAGCCACAGAACATGTGTAATTCACGTGTCCTGAATTAAAGGGATGATATAGCAAGCCTACATATACACCTGTTGTCAGATGCATCCTTTGCACTGTTGTACAGTAGCAGCACACTGATGATGATGGGTATGAAATCAAGTGTACTGATAGGGGTGGTCTGACCACAGAAATCAAAGATACAGTACTGTATGTACTGTATGACCCTGCATTCAGGTGAATATATGCATGTAGTTCTGTGCACACACATGGGAGCAATTGCGTTAACTCTGCATCAGCCCCATATAGTGTGACAGGGACAGCATGCTTTCACATGAAGTTAATGTGGAGCAGCAGATTTGTGCAAAGATGCAGCAATAAACAACATGGTAATGAGATCTATTCCAGATTTTCCTGGGATCACTTGTAAGCCACAAGGAAGGCTAATTAGCAGCACCTGTTATCTGTCTTTAATGTTGTGTCAGTGCAAATCCACAATGATCCTGATGGTGAATTAGTCATCCAGGTTATAGGCCCAGGGTTGACTAGTGTTAGGGATCCTGGACCTGAGGGTCCACTAAAAGAACTGTGTTGCTGTATGGAAGAGTCTGTGTACCTGCTGTAACATCATGCCTGTGAACACTGCACTGACCTATATACAGTACCTGCCTATGGTGAGAAAATAAAACTTCTGTTGGATTTTACTCTGGTCCGTGTGATTCTCATAGGCGAAACTATAGGGTGGTCCGGTGGTGAACCGGTCCACCCATTAGAATAGTGGCTGTTTTTTTTTTCTTTTAATAATCTATTTACATTGCTGTGTTCTGGCCTAGGAGCAGCTGGGGACAGGAGTGAACACTGGGGTGGGGGAGGATGGTACCTTATGACTCATCGGATCCCTTAGCCAGTGATCCCATTACTACTGTAAGCTGAACTGCCTTGGTCATCAGGCAGCCCCGCCCCCATCTTAGAGATCAGTCTGTTCAGCCCCCGGCATCATCATCAGACATGACAGGACGAAGAAGAAGCAGACTCAGAGGAGCCAGAAGACAGATCAGCCAGTGTTGTTACAGGTAAGTGTAGTCTGCCTGAGTTGGAAGAGCCTGGGGTGGGGGTTGGGGGTGATGCGGTGGGGGGGAGCACTATGGACTTCATTCAGAGTCGGTCGTTGCGGCCACTCGGTCGTAAGGGAAAAGGGGCTGAATATGCAAATGAAGCGCACGCAAGTTGCGTCGTTAAGATTGGATCGTTATCTGGACAAGCGAGGGGAGGATGCGGCCGTAAGACTAAAAAGATGCCCCCTTCTCGTTCGTAATACACGTCATCTCCGGACATATAAGGATTAATCGAGACCATCGGGAACCATCAGAGCTGGTCGTAGAGCTTAAGGTTGACCATACCCTCTCTTAAGCACTACGATCAAGTCAGTGTAAAAACCTCCCATGTCACATGTGCCATGACACTACTTAGTTAATTATGCACTCCCATAAAACGCTGTTTGCATAGTCAGGCACGCCTGCGTTCGGATCTCCACTCCCCCATTCACAAGCAACTTCCCCTGTTACCACCCACAAACGCCTCATCCTGTCACTCAAACTAACGACCTGGCCAAGTTGAAGGAGAGAGAAATTTCTGACCGCAGCTAGTTTGCGCATGTGCATTGCGAAACTTACGCATGCACTGTTTTGCGAACATTGCTGGGTACGACCGAGCGGCCGCTTACGACCGACTCTGAATGAGGTCCTATGTGGGATTGAGGGAAGCACTATGTGGAACGTTAGGGGGGATAAGCATTATTTTTGAGCAGGGGCAGGGGAAGCACTTTGATGGGGTAAGCTCTATGTGGAATAGGGAAATGGGAAAGCACTATGTGGGATGGGCAGGGGAAAGCACTATGTGGAATATTAGGAGGGATAAGCATTATGTGAGAGTCAGGGCAGGGGAAGCACTTTGATGGGGTAAGCACTATGTGGAATAGGGAAATGGGAAAGCAATATGTGGGATGGGGCAGGGGAAAGCACTATGTGGGATGGGTGCAGGGAAAACACTATGTGGGATGGGCGCAGGGAAAGCACTATGTGGGATGGAGGCAGGGAAAGCACTATGTGGGATGGGCGCAGGGAAAGCACTATGTGGGATGGGCACAGGGAAAGCACTATGTGGGATGGGCACAGGGAAAGCACTGTGGGATGGGCGCAGGGAAAGCACTATGTGGGATGGGGAAGCACTGTGTAGAAAAGGATGAGCACTATGTGGGATGGGGTAGGGGAAAGCACTATGTGGGATGGGGGCAGGGAAAGCACTATGTGGGATGGGGAAGCACTATGTGGGATGGGCGCAGGGAAAGCACTATGTGGGATGGGCACAGGGAAAGCACTATGTGGGATGGGGAAGCACTATGTGGAAAAGAATAAGCACTATGTGGGATGGGGCAGGGGAAAGCACTATGGGGGATGGGGGCAGGGAAAGCACTATGTGGGATGGGGCAGGGAAAGCACTATGTGGGATGGGGCAGGGAAAGCACTATGTGGGATGGGGCAGGGAAAGCACTATGTGGGATGGGGAAGCACTATGTGGGATGGGTGCAGGGAAAGCACTATGTGGGATGGGCGCAGGGAAAGCACTATGTGGGATGGGGAAGCACTATGTGGAAAAGGATAAGCACTATGTGGGATGGGGCAGGGGAAAGCACTATGGGGGATGGGGGCAGGGAAAGCACTATGTGGGATGGGGCAGGGAAAGCACTATGTGGGATGGGGCAGGGAAAGCAGTATGTGGGATGGGGGCAGGGAAAGCACTATGTGGGATGGGCGCAGGGAAAGCACTATGTGGGATGGGGCAGGGAAAGCACTATGTGGGATGGGGCAGGGAAAGCACTATGTGGGATGGGGCAGGGGAAAGCACTATGTGGGATGGGGGCAGGGAAAGCACTATGTGGGATGGGGGCAGGGAAAGCACTATGTGGGATGGGGGCAGGGAAAGCACTATGTGGGATGGGCGCAGGGAAAAGCACTATATGGGATGGGGCAGGGGAAAACACTATGTGGGATGGGGAAGCACTATGTGGGATGGGGCAGGAAAAGCACTATGTGGAATGGGAGGCAGAGGATAGCACTATGTGGCATGGGAAAGCACTATGTGGAATACGATAAGCACAATGTGGGATGGGGCAGGAAAAGCACTATATGTATGGGAGTAATCCTAGATAAAGCAAAGGCGCTGTAGCATTTAAGAAACCTTTCAATCTCAATACAGTTGAATGAGGTAGTCACCCTCACAAATTGTCAGAATATATGTATAGAAGGCAACCATAGAATTGGAAGAATAGCTTTATCACACTCAAATCAATTTGCATAAAATAAACATTTATTATAAAACATTTAGACAACTAACAACAAGCATCAGACCTACATTAAATGTCATTACAAATGTAAACATTTACAAGTACCTAAAATTATAGCACTGTTAAGGTGCCCAAACACATACTGACTTTTCATCCAATTTGGCCGATTTCGATGAATCATGACGACAGATCATGTAAAAAATGCCCAAATCGTGAGTTTCTACTCTTGATCACGATGCCGATGCGCGTCCCCAGTCATCGTACCTCGCATCTTCAGAACTGCCGTGCTGTAGGGCATATTAGCCAATCTGGGATACAATGCATTGGCTGCAAGATAGATCTTTAGTCAGATTGGACATTTTTAATTCCAAATCGTGACCACGACTGCCTGGGGAAAGTTCAGGGAGAGTTCAGGGAAAATCGTGTACATTGGCTGATTGGGAGCAAGTCGGTATGTGTGTGGGCACCTTTAGATTTATCCCGGGATATAAACCATTGCAGTGTTATGGATTTAGTTGTTTATGACTTGCATTTGGTGTGGGTCCAAACAAAGTAACTTGCAGTCTCTATAAAATTCAGTGATGTACTGGATAACTGATGGACCCGTAACATGAAACAGTATGTTTCCAACATATAATTTACCTGCAGACTCTCGTTTCAGGTTTAAGGAGGAGTGCGGCTATGGTAGATGGTAAGCGACTTGTCCCCAGGTGGTGGTTTGCTTGACCCAAAAATGGGGAGAAACAAGTGGTAGTTGGATGCCGCTCAGGTGTATCATAGAACCGCGTGTAGGGTAGTACAGATGCTTCCCCCATAGGTCACGACCATCATCATGGCCGCTCGCAATAGCTGTAATTACATTTTTTATATAGGTCTGATGCTAGTTGTTAGTTGTCTAAATGGTTTATAATAAATGTTTATTTTATGCAAATTGATTTAGTGTGATAAATCTATATACGGTTACCTTCTATACATAGAAAGTACTATATGGGATGGGGCAGGGAAAGCACTATGTGGGATGGGGTCAGGGAAAAGCAGTTTGTGGGATGGGGGTAGGGAAAGCACTATGTGGGATGGGGCAGGGAAAGCACTATGTGGGATGGGGAAAGCACTATGTGGGATGGGACAGGGAAAGCACTATGTGGGAAGGGGAAAGCACAATGTGGGATGGGGCAGGGAAAGCACTATGTGGGATGGGGGAAGCAGTATGTGGGATGGGGCAGGGAAAGCACTATGTGGGAAGGGGGAAGCAGTATGTGGGATGGGGTCAGGGAAAAGCACTATGTGGGAAGGGGGAAGCAGTATGTGGGATGGGGTCAGGGAAAAGCAGTTTGTGGGATGGGGGTAGGGAAAGCACTATGTGGGATGAGGCAGGGAAAGCACTATGTGGGAAAGCACTATGTGGGATGGGGCAGGGAAAGCACTATGTGGGAAAGCACTATGTGGGAATGGGGAAGCACTATGTGGGATGGGGCAGGGAAAGCACTATGTGGAATGTGAGGCAGGGGATAGCACTATGTGGGAAGGGGGAAGCACTATGTGGGATGGGGGCAGGGAAAGCACTAGGGAGTTCATTCAGAGCCGCTCGCTAGTTGCGATAGCTCGCACCCAGCATATTCAAATTAGTCTAAGTGACAGCATGGCAGGCGCTTGCTCGGAAAGGCATAAGCACGCCCACTTTGTGTTGGCGAGCGATCACTTTGTGTCTATAGACGCCCATTAGCGTATGTAGAGATGCCCACTAGCGTACGTCATCTCCTGGAAGTATATTAAAACATTGGTACATCAAGGACCATCAGAAGGGCTCGCTGCGCTTGTGGTTGCCTTACCTTATCACAAGCACTGCGAGGACTACAATGTAAAAAACAGGCAGGTGATGAGTACTATGATACTTACTGATAATTATACACGCCTCTGACATGGCGTTGTTACACTCCCCCGTTATTTGTGTCCTGCCCCTTTTACCACCCACAAATGGCCTCTCCTTTCACTCATTACACTGGGCTGTCTTTGTTTGCTGGGTGAGCGAGCGACTTCCGATCGCTCCGAGTAGTTCGCGCACGCGCAGAACAAAGTGTACCCATACGCGATCTGACAATATCGGCCACGTACAAGTGAGCGGCCACTTGTGAGCAGGTCTGAATCAGGTTCTTTGTGCGATCGAAGGAAGCACAAGATGGGATGGTGGGGAACCACAATGTGGAATGGGGCAGGGAAAGCACTATGTGGGATGGAAGGAAGCAATGTGTGGGATGGTGGGGAGGCACTTTGTCAAATGGGAGGCAGGGGATAGCACTATATGGGATGGGGGCAGGGAAAGCACTATGTGGGATGGGGCAGGGAAAGCACTATGTGGGATGGAGCAGGGAAAGCACTATGTGGGGAAGCACTATGTGGGATGGGGAAAGGGAAGCACTACTGTATGTGAGATGGGGAAGCACTATGTGGGATGGTGGGGAAGCACTATGAGGGATGGGAAGCAGGGGATAGCACTATGTGGCATGGGGAAAGCACTATGAGGAATGGGATAAACACTATGTAGGATGGGGCAGGGGGAAACACTTTGATGGGGTAAGCACTATGTAGCATGGGGCAGAGAAACCACTACGTGGGATGGGGCAGAGAAAGCACTATGTGGGATGGGGGCAGGGGAATGCACTATATGGGATGGGGGCAGGGAAAACCACTATGTGGGTAGGGAAAGCACTATGTGGGGAAGCACTATGTGGGATGGGGAAGCACAATGTGAGGTGGGGGAAAGGAATGCACTATGTGGAATGGGAGACAGGGGATAGCACTATGTGGGATGGGGCAGGCAAGGCACTATGTGGGATGGAGGGAAGCACTATATGGGATGGTGGGGAAGCACTATGTGGGATGGGGCAAGGAAAGCACTATGTGGAATGGGGGGAGACACTGTGTGGGATGGTGGGGGAGCACTTTGTGGAATGGGGCAAGCACTGTGTGGGGGGGTGGGGGAGCACTTTGTGGAATGGGAGGCAGGGGATAGCACTATATGGGATGGAGGCAGGGAAAGCACTATGTGGGATGGGGGCAGGGAAAATAACTATGTGGGGTGGGGCAGGGAAAGCACTATGTGGGATGGGGAAGCACTATGTGGGATGATGGAGAAGCACTATGTGGAATGTGAGGCAGGGGATAGCACTATGTGGGATGGGGAAGCACTATGTGGAATGAGAAGCACTATGTGGGATGGGACAGGTGCAAACACTTTGATGGGGAAGCACTATGTGGGATGGGGCAGGAAAAGCACTACGTAGGATGGTGTAGGGAAATCACTATGTGGGGAAGCACTAAGTGGGATGGGGAAGCACAATGTCGGATGGGGCAGGGAAAGCACTATGTGGAATAGGAGACAGGGCATAGAGATGGGGAAGCACTATGTTTAATAAGATAAGCACTATGTGGGACGGGGGCAGGGGAAAGCACTATATGGGATGGGGGCAGGGAAAAGCACTATGTAGGATGGGGTAGGGAAAGCACTATGTGGAATAGGAACAGGGAAAGCACTATGTGGGATGCGGGCAGCGAAAATACTATGTGGAATGGGAGGCAGGGGATAGCACTATGTGGGATGGGGGAAGCACTATGTGGAATGGGATAAGCACTATGTGGGATGGGGCAGGGGCAAATATTTTGATGGGGTAAGCACTATGTGGGATGGGGGAAGCACTATGTGGGATGGGGAATGCACTATGTGGAATGGGAGGGATGGAATAGCACTATGTGGGATGTGGAAGCACTGTCTGGGATGATAGGGGAGCACTTTGTGGAATGGGGGAAGGGCTGTGTGGGATGATGTGGAATGGGAGGCAGGGGATAGCACTATATGGGATGGGGACAGGGAAAGCACTATGTGGGATGGGAGAAGCACTATGTGGGATGGGAGAAGCACTATGTGGGATGGGGAAGCACTATGTGGGGTGGGGGCAGGGAAAATACTATGTGGAATCGGAGGCAGGGGATAGCACTATGTGGGATGGGGGATGACTATGTGGAATGGGATTGGGATGAGCACTATGTGGGATGGGTTAGGGGCAAATACTTTGATGGGGTAAGCACTATGTGGGATGGAAAAGCACTATGTGGAATGTGAGGCAGGGGATAGCACTATGTGGGATGGGGAAGCACTATGTGGAATGAGAAGCACTATGTGGGATGGGACAGGTGCAAACACTTTGATGGGGAAGCACTATGTGGGATGGGGGAAGCACTATGTGGGATGGGGCAGAAAAAGCACTACGTAGGATGGTGTAGGGAAATCACTATGTGGGGAAGCACTAAGTGGGATGGGGAAGCACAATGTCGGATGGGGCAGGGAAAGCACTATGTGGAATAGGAGACAGGGCATAGAGATGGGGAAGCACTATGTTTAATAAGATAAGCACTATGTGGGACGGGGGCAGGGGAAAGCACTATATGGGATGGGGGCAGGGAAAAGCACTATGTAGGATGGGGTAGGGAAAGCACTATGTGGGATAGGAACAGGGAAAGCACTATGTGGGATGCGGGCAGCGAAAATACTATGTGGAATGGGAGGCAGGGGATAGCACTATGTGGGATGGGGGAAGCACTATGTGGAATGGGATAAGCACTATGTGGGATGGGGCAGGGGCAAATATTTTGATGGGGTAAGCACTATGTGGGATGGGGGAAGCACTATGTGGGATGGGGAATGCACTATGTGGAATGGGAGGGATGGAATAGCACTATGTGGGATGTGGAAGCACTGTCTGGGATGATAGGGGAGCACTTTGTGGAATGGGGGAAGGGCTGTGTGGGATGATGTGGAATGGGAGGCAGGGGATAGCACTATATGGGATGGGGACAGGGAAAGCACTATGTGGGATGGGAGAAGCACTATGTGGGATGGGAGAAGCACTATGTGGGATGGGGAAGCACTATGTGGGGTGGGGGCAGGGAAAATACTATGTGGAATCGGAGGCAGGGGATAGCACTATGTGGGATGGGGGATGACTATGTGGAATGGGATTGGGATGAGCACTATGTGGGATGGGTTAGGGGCAAATACTTTGATGGGGTAAGCACTATGTGGGATGGAAAAGCACTATGTGGAATGGGAGGCAGGGGATAGCACTATGTGGGATGGGGAAATCACTATGTTGAATGGAATAAGCACTATGTGGGATGGGGCAGAGGCAAATATTTTGATGGGGTAAGCACTATGTGGGAGGGGGGCAGAGAAAGCACTATGTGGGATGGGGCAGGTAAAGCACTATATGAGATGGGGGGCAGGGAAATCACTATGTGGGATGGGGGAAGCACTAAATGGAATGGGATAAGCACTATGTGTAATGGGGGAGGGGCAAACGCTTTGAAGGGGTAAGCACTATGTGGGATGGGGAAGCACTATGTGGGATGGGGGCAGGGAAAACACTATATGGAATGGGGGAAGCACTTTGTGGAATGGAATATACACTATGTGGGATGAGGCAGGGAAAAATACTTTGATGGGGGAAGTACTATGATGAATGGGGGCAGGGGAAAGACCTACATGGGATGGGGCAGGGGAAAGCACTATGTGCGGTGGGGGCAGAGAAAACACTAAGTGGGATGTGGGCAGGGCAAAGCACTAAGCAGGATGGGGCAGGGAAAGCACTATATGGGATGGGGGCAGGGAAAGCACTATGTGGGATGGGGCAGGAAAAGCACTAGGTGGGGAAGCACTATGTGGGATGGGGAAGCATGAATTGGGATGAGGGCAGAGAAAGCACTATGTGGAATGGGAGGCAGGGGATAGCACTATTTGGGATGGGGGGCAGGGAAATCACTATGTGGGATGGGGGAAGCACTAAATGGAATGGGATAAGCACTATGTGTAATGGGGGAGGGGCAAACGCTTTGATGGGGTAAGCACTATGTGGGATGGGGAAGCACTATGTGGGATGGGGGCAGGGAAAACACTATATGGAATGGGGGAAGCACTTTGTGGAATGGAATATACACTATGTGGGATGAGGCAGGGAAAAACACTTTGATGGGGGAAGTACTATGATGAATGGGGGCAGGGGAAAGACCTACATGGGATGGGGCAGGGGAAAGCACTATGTGCGGTGGGGGCAGAGAAAACACTAAGTGGGATGTGGGCAGGGCAAAGCACTAAGCGGGATGGGGCAGGGAAAGCACTATATGGGATGGGGCAGGGAAAGCACTATGTGGGATGGGGCAGGAAAAGCACTAGGTGGGGAAGCACTATGTGGGATGGGGAAGCACGAATTGGGATGAGGGCAGAGAAAGCACTATGTGGAATGGGAGGCAGGGGATAGCACTATTTGGGATGGGGGGCAGTGAAATCACTATGTGGGATGGGGGAAGCACTAAATGGAATGGGATAAGCACTATGTGTAATGGGGGAGGGGCAAACGCTTTGATGGGGTAAGCACTATGTGGGATGGGGATGCACTATGTGGGATGGGGGCAGGGAAAACACTATATGGAATGGGGGAAGCACTTTGTGGAATGGAATATACACTATGTGGGATGAGGCAGGGAAAAACACTTTGATGGGGGAAGTACTATGATGAATGGGGGCAGGGGAAAGACCTACATGGGATGGGGCAGGGGAAAGCACTATGTGCGGTGGGGGCAGAGAAAACACTAAGTGGGATGTGGGCAGGGCAAAGCACTAAGCGGGATGGGGCAGGGAAAGCACTATATGGGATGGGGCAGGGAAAGCACTATGTGGGATGGGGCAGGAAAAGCACTAGGTGGGGAAGCACTATGTGGGATGGGGAAGCACAAATTGGGATGAGGGCAGAGAAAGCACTATGTGGAATTGGAGGCAGGGGATAGCACTATTTGGAATGGGGGGCAGGGAAATCACTATGTGGGATGGGGGAAGCACTAAATGGAATGGGATAAGCACTATGTGTAATGGGGGAGGGGCAAACGCTTTGATGGGGTAAGCACTATGTGGGATGGGGATGCACTATGTGGGATGGGGGCAGGGAAAACACTATATGGAATGGGGGAAGCACTTTGTGGAATGGAATATACACTATGTGGGATGAGGCAGGGAAAAACACTTTGATGGGGGAAGTACTATGATGAATGGGGGCAGGGGAAAGACCTACATGGGATGGGGCAGGGGAAAGCACTATGTGCGGTGGGGGCAGAGAAAACACTAAGTGGGATGTGGGCAGGGCAAAGCACTAAGCGGGATGGGGCAGGGAAAGCACTATATGGGATGGGGGCAGGGAAAAAAAACTATGTGGGATGGGGCAGGAAAAGCACTAGGTGGGGAAGCACTATGTGGGATGGGGAAGCACGAATTGGGATGAGGGCAGAGAAAGCACTATGTGGAATGGGAGGCAGGGGATAGCACTATGTCCAGGGGCGTAGGGAGAGCGGTCACACCAGAGCGCAAGTTCAAAGGGTCTAGCAAAATTTCAAAGGGTCCTTGCCACTTAGCCAACAGTTTACTTTCTACTGTGGGAACCAACACCAACACTCTGGGGGTCATTCAGACCCGGTCGTTAGCGCCGATGCACTTTGACCGGGTCGATGGCCCCCCACAGAGCATGCACACGACGGCGCCGGCGCCGTCGTGCGCATGCGTGGGACCCGCTAAGACCGACAGCGCCAGTCGTAGCGGGTCTCGATCCAAAGGGGGCGAGCTGTCGATGTTGATTGACAGCTCGCCCCATTTGGAAGGCGGGCTGGGGGGGTGGCAGCCCAAACAGGGGCATTCCCATGGGAACGCCTACCATTTGGGGGCGGCCCCACTGACATCACTAGTGATGTCAGTGGAGAGCTTCCGGCTCAGACAGAGCCAGAAGCTCTCCGGGCCTTACGACAAGGGAGACCCTACCCTAGGGTCTCGTCGTAAGCCCCGATGGTCGCGATGGTCTCTGACCATCACGACCATCACCGGAGCGGTCGTTAGAGCTGTGGGTGTTAACCCACAGCCTAACGACCGCAACAGAGGCGGGCGGTCAGGATGCAAGTGGCCGCCCAGTTTCTGAGCGACCGCTTGCATCCTCCGACCGCCTCTGAATGAGGCCCTCTGTCCCCAGGAGCAAAGACGCATAACCGAGCATTGCGGTTGTATACCCTCTTTTGTGCCTGTTGGGCCTGTTCCAAGTGCTCCCTCAGCATCGGCACCACAGCAGCAATTCTTTCTCGCATTTGGGAAACATGCTCAATAACGGTTTTATTTAGACTGGACTGCCCCTCCCATGTCTCTTTGGCAATGTCTAGTAACCCCCTGGGGTGTCTCCCATATAACAAATCGAAAGGTGAAAACCCTGTGGAGGATTGAGGTACCTCTCTTATGGCCAACAACAAATAAGGCAACAAGTAATCCCAATCTCTACCATCTTTGTCGACTACTTTTCTTAGCATATGTTTTAACGTCTTGTTAAACCTCTCCACCAACCCATTGGTTTGGGGGTGATAGACCAAAGTTCTTAACTGTTCGATTTTGAACAGGCGGCACAACTCTTTCATGACTTTTGACATAAATGGGGTACCTTGGCCAGTCAGTATTTCCATAGGTATTCCCAACCTGCTAAAGACATGGACTAGCTCTCTAGCAATGGTCTTGGTTGACGTATTGTGCAATGGTATCGCTTCCTGGTACCTGGTAGCATAATCCATTATCACCAGAATATATTGATGGCCCCGGGCAGACTTCATTAAGGGTCCAACCAAATCCATTGCTATTCTTTAAAATGGCACCTCAATAATGGGTAATGGGACTAGTGGACTTTAAAAATGGGGCCTTGGAAAATGATACTGACATTCAGGGCAGGATGCAAAATAGTCAGACACCTCTTTATGGATCCCGGGCCAGAAAAACCTGTGCAAAATTTGCTCAGTGGTTTTCTCTACCTCTAGGTGGCCTGCCGTTATATGACCTTGGGCCAGATCTAACACTGTTCTTCTGTATGCTTTGGGAACTATTAATTGTTCCACAATATATTCCCCCTTCTTAGTCACCTGATACAAAAAATCCTAACATACTGCCATGTGAGGATATGACAAAGGACTATGGGGGTCTATGGGTATACCATTGATCACTTTGACATTCTCCCTGGCTTTTACCAGAGTAGGGTCATTTAACTGCTCCATGGCAAAGACCTCTCTTCTGACCTCTAAATCAGGCAGACAATCAACTGGCTCAACAACACTTCCCACCTCAGTGGGAGGCACATCAGTTGGCGAGCCACCATCACGCTCCGCATTCTCTAGTTCACCAATCATACTAGAAAAAGGGAACATCTCTGACTCTGAAGAAACTTCCTTTGCTACTACACCAGTAACCTTCTCAGATGGGTCAGGGTGATTTACCTCTGTGCAAAATCGGCTTTCCCGCAACTTCCAGAAGTGAGCAAAGTCTCTCCCCAATATTGCATCATACATTAAGCCATGTACCAAACCCACAGAGACTATTGTGGAACCACATGGTGTCTCGATGTTCACTTCTGCAGTAATATAATACCGAATATCCCCATGTATGCAGGTCACACCAACAGTTTTCCACTTACGCTTCAAGGGGTTCACCAGCTCAGCTTTCATAAGTGTGACCAGGCTACCAGAATCTAACAGAGCCTCTACACGGTTGCCTTCTACAGTGAGTACACACATGTGCTTATCTATCTCAGCCTGCCAGTCAGCAGTACAGGCTGTCTGTGCAAAGAAAGACCCCCTGCGGTTGACATGAGCAGTATCACATTGCATAGGTTCAAATGTAAGTGAACAATTAGACGCAATATGGACGAAACCACCACATTGGAAACACTGAATAATATTATTATCTAGTCTTTTACAGGGTAGGAACCTTCCTGGCCTGGCTGGCCTATCTCCAGGTTCTACACCCTCAGTCTTAAGTACATTCCATCGCCCAGCACCCTTCTCCCCTGGAACAGTCTTACCAGTGCCGATGGGAGTTCGCTGATGCGCCATCTGGGATCGGTGGGGCAGACTCAACAGCTCCTCAGCCACCATGTACCTCTCCACCAGTTTAACTAACTGGTCTGCAGACTTAGGGTCTGCATGGCGCACCCACTTGCGCAGAGATGTAGGTAGCGATCACAGATACCGGTCCATCACAACTCTTTTGACGATCTGTGGTCCTGTCAGCATCTCGGGCTGTAGCCATTTTGTGGTTTGATGGATGAGGTCATGCATCTGTGAGCGTGGAGGCTTTTCCATTTGGAATTCCCAGCAGTGGACTCGTAGGGCACGAACAAACGAGGTGACCCCCAAGCGAGTTAGGATCTCCCATTTTAGCTTTTCATAGTCCTTTGCATCAGCCAGGCATAAATCATAATAGGCCTTTTGTAGTTCTCCAAACAGGAAAGGTGCCACAAGACTTGCCCACTGTTCCTTGGGCCAACGCTCCCTTTCTGTGGTTCTCTCAAATGCCGTGAGATATGCCTCTACATCATCACTTGGAGTCATCCAAGTGATGATGTAGAGGCGTAAAAAATTACTGGCGCATTTAAATTTTAAAGGAAATTTTTTTTCCTTGCTGCAATTTCAGTGTGTGTGCGATCCCGTATTCTCCACCAATTGTGACACAGTCAGGATAGGGGTCCCTCTCCTAGGTAGATGGACTCCCTCTTTACACAAACAGCAGCTAGAGAAACAGGACACAATTCTGGGGTTCTCGTGCAAGCTGGTCGGAGCCAGTCTTTATTGTTCTGGACACATAAATAAAACAAAACACAAACAAAATTCTAGCCCATCTGGACTCTAACTAGACAGCAGGTTCCCTCACTAACAGAAGACTAAATAAGTTCACAGTACTTACAGGTGGTATCACGCAATGTCTCAGAGCAAACTAGCCTGCGGGCCTGCCCTGCCAGGTATGAGACACTCAGCTATAACAAAACCCAGCTTATCTGAACCACTTTCAGGTGCAAGCCCTAACGAGCTTACTACCAAGCTGAAAGGCCCAACACCTGGAGTGGCCTGTGGATGGAGCCCTCCCTCTCCTCACATCCACACCCCCAGGACCCATTCCGTATTTTCACTAAAGCCGACATTTCTAGTCTGTTTTACCAAATAGACTTCTCCTGGGGGTTTTAAAACACATAGGACAGGAATCTGGGATATACATAGAAGCCATTCAAAACTGCTCCAGTGCTTCTATCACAGTATGTATGTATGTATGTGACCCTGCCTGTATGTATGGGTGAACCTGCCGTATATATATATATATATATATATATATATATATCTACTATATAAAAATGAAAATTTGTCCTTCTGTCATTCTGTCTTTCTATACAAATCCACAGTTTACAAGCCAAGATCATGAAATTTTACATATGAGCATATTAACACACGGCAGAGGCAACTAAAAAAATTTGAAATCAAAATTAATTACAGGTACGGAAATAGAAAAGGATTTAGCCAACAGTTTACAAGCCAAGATCTCTCATGGTTCTACACCTAAAACTGCCGCGGTGCAGACTGTGTCTCTGTGACACAGCTGCACCGCGTGTGTAGCGCTGACCGGATGGAGTACGATCAGCACTACATAGTGCCAAACACACAGCCGCCATCAATGGCAGCTGTGTGTTTGTTGTAATTAGCAGTCGACGAGAGTCTGTCAGACTCTCATCGGCTGCTGCTGCTCTCACTGCAGGAGCCATCTTTCGGGTTCCGCAGTGGGTAATGGGAGAGACATCATGATGTCATGACCTCTCCCATAATGCAAAGCGGCCGGAGAAGATAGCAGCGTCGGGAGCAGGGTTTCAGGTAAGTGGGTTTTTTTTTATTACGTCTCTCTCTACTGGGGGGGCTACTACTGGGGGCAGTACAAGGGGGGGATTACTACTGGGGGCACTACCAGGGGGGATATTACTACTGGGGGCACTACCAGGGAGGGATATTACTACTTGTGGCACTACCAGGGGGGGGATATTACTACTGGGGGCACTACCAGGGAGGGATATTACTACTGGGGGTACTACAACTGGGGGATTACTACTGGGGGCACTACCAGGGGGGGATATTACTACTGGGGGCACTACTAGGGGGGATATTACTACTGGGGGCACTACCAGGGGGGATATTACTACTGGGGGCACTACTAGGGGGTGATATTACTACTGGTGGCACTACCAGGGGGGTATATTACTACTGGGGGCACTACTAGGGGGGGATATTACTACTGGGGGCACTACCAGGGGGGGATATTACTACTGGGGGCACTACCAGGGAGGGATATTACTACTGGGGGTACTACAACTGGGGGATTACTACTGGGGGCACTACCAGGGGGGGATATTACTACTGGGGGCACTACTAGGGGGGATATTACTACTGGGGGCACTACCAGGGGGGATATTACTACTGGGGGCACTACTAGGGGGTGATATTACTACTGGTGGCACTACCAGGGGGGTATATTACTACTGGGGGCACTACTAGGGGGGGATATTACTACTGGGGGCACTACCAGGGGGGGATATTACTACTGGGGGCACTACTAGGGGGGATATTACTACTGGGGGCACTACCAGGGGGGATATTACTACTGGGGGCACTACTAGGGGGTGATATTACTACTGGTGGCACTACCAGGGGGGTATATTACTACTGGGGGCACTACTAGGGGGGGATATTACTACTGGGGGCACTACCAGGGGGGGATATTACTACTGGGGGCACTACCAGGGGGGGATATTACTACTGGGGGCACTACTAGGGGGGGATATTATTACTGGGGGCACTACCAGGGGGGATATTACTACTGGGGGCACTACCAGGGTGGGGATTACTACCAGTAGCTGCTGCATTTCCCACCCTAGGCTTATACTCGACTCAATAAGTTTTCCCAGTTTTTTGTGGTAAAATTAGGTACCTCGGCTTATATTCGGGTCGACTTATACTCGAGTATATACGGTACTAAGGAATTATGGAATTTTATTCTGTAGCATATAATCTAAGTCTCTGAACATCATTTACTATGGCTTTCACATGGAGTTTACAGTACCTTTTTAAATGCTGTATGAATTTATAGGGATGAGCGGGTTCGGTTCTCAGAGAACCGAACCCACACCAAAATTCGGGGATCCGGGGTGATCCGAGCCAGGCTCGGATCTCCCTGCCTGTCCCGGATCCCTCACCCGAGGCAAAACCTTGTGATGCCGCTGTTGGGTCGCGAGGTTTTGTATTGAGCTGAGAGAGCCGTCTGTCACAGCTCTCAGACAATCAGCGTTGAGCCCACTTAATATGCACACAGGAAGCAAAAGAAGATGGCGCCTGCCATCCCTCGCTGCCTGACACCGTCGGCACCCTCCGTTGCTGACACCGCCGACACCTCCACTGGCAGCATCCCCTGCTGCCGACACCACCGCTGCTGACACTGCCGGCACCCCTGCAATGCTGCCCCACATACTCAGGACACCTTTAGCGACCCCCACACTGCCGACACTGCCGGCACTCCCACACTGAGGACACCACCAGCACCCCTGTACTGCCGACACTGTCAGCACACATGCACTGAGGACACCACTGGCACCCTGCATTGAGAACACCCTTGCACTGCCAACACAGTCAGCAAACCTGCACTGAGGAACCACTATTGATATTAAGCCAGGCTTATTATGGTAAAAAATTTATATCTGCATCCATGAGGAGAGATCCATCTGATTTACAGTCAGGCCCATAAAGATGGCAACTATACTGGGATGCAAAAACTCAGCTCTGCAGCACAAATTTCTATTTATACTTGCTCATGCATCAGCTTACACAACTAAATGGTGTCAACAGTGGTGACCAAACGCTTTTGTCTACCTCCTTGGTTGCTGGACCACACTATGGAATGCACAGAGGATACTTCTGGTTCATTACTTTGTCAGCCACTGAAAGGTAAAATTGATTGGATGAATCTTATACACCGTGGAGACCCTGAATGCCGGAAACAGCTGCACAAGGAATTGGAAGTAGTTGCTGTGCATTTCATAGTGCGATCCAGCAACCAGGAAGTACACAGTCATCCTGGTATCAGAGCAACAGAAGCTCTTGGCCGTGTTTACACTGTACATCCGACAAATTTTGAATGCTTCTATCTCCGAAGTTTGCTTTACACCATTACAGGTCCTACTTCCTTCAAAGACCTTAGGACTGTGGATGGGGAAAGCATTAAATGGGATGGGGCAGGGAAAGCACTATGTGGGATGGGGCAGGGAAAGCACTATGTGGGATGGGAGCAGGGAAAGCACTATGTGGGATGGGGCAGGGAAAGCACTATGTGGGATGGGGCAGGGAAAGCACTATGTGGGATGGGGCAGGGAAAGCACTATGTGGGGAAGCACTATGTGGGATGGGAAAGCACAATGTGAGATGGGGCAGGGAAAGCACTATGTGGAATGGGAGGCAGGGGATAGCACTATGTGGGATGGGATAAGCACTATGTGGAATGGGATAAGCACTATGTGGGATGGGGCCAGAGGAAAACACTTTGATGGGGAAGCACTATGTGGAACGGGGGCAGGGGAAAGCACTATGTGGGTTGGGGCAGTGGAAAGCACTATATGGGATGTGGGGGAAGGAAAAACACTATGCAAGATGGGGGCATGGGAAAGCACTATGTGGGATGTAGGGGAGGGGAAGCACTGTGGGATGGGGCAGGGAAAAGCACTAAGTGGGATGTGAGGGAGGGGAAAGCTATGCAGGATGGGGAGCACATTTTGGGTGGGATAAGGGAAGTGTCGAAGCCGGAAAATTGGCTGAGACAGGATCGGTTTAAAATTAAATCTGCGCAACGCCATTTTGCGGATGGCAATGAGACGCCATTTTGCGACTGGCCGCCTAGCGCCATTTTAGTGAATCTCGCCCATTATAAGTACATACGGCGATGCTATTATTTAGTGTTGTGTGATTCCCACACAAATAGAAAGAAGTTGAAAGTTCTCACCATATAAATACACTGTGCATGCCAGGCATTCTTTCCTCCTGGCAGCAGCGGCACCTACTAACCTACTGGGAAGGGATTTGTTATGCCAGATGGGATGTGTCATATATTGTACCCCTGATGGTATATTTCTAGATATCCCAGAGAGAGTTGCGCACGAGGTGAGCGATATGTTGGACACTCCCCAAAGGATAATGTATCACTCTACCGGTTCAGGTAAAAATCCATCTCATAATATAAAAAAGAAAAAAGAAGTTGTGGGTAATAGGCGCACAGAAAAATATATTAACAAAGTAAAATTTTACTTTTATTGGTTACTACCTAAAATTAGTTAACCCCCTTGAAGGGGAAAATATACAGTGAAATATAAGGTTAAAAGATTGATATCAAACAAAACATACACAAATGTTAAAATGGCAGATCCACTAATGTGTTGCTGTGTTGAGTCTATTAGTATCTCGATACCTATCTCAATGATATTAATAAACTCCTACCCATCTTAGATGCTATGATACCTAGTCAGATAGACACCCTCTTATAATTATTGGAATATTAGGAAATTTTAGAATCACAAAGAGGGCATGCACTAGATGGAAAATTTCTTAGACCGCAGTTTAATATTAATACACGTATTGTTTATGACACTATAAGAGGTAGCGCAGTATATAATAAATATTGTCACACTGTAAGTGGAAAACGCAGTGTACAGTATTCGTAAATAATATTGTGACACTGTTAGTGCATACGCAGTGTATTCGTAAAAAATATTGTGACACTGTAAGTGGAAAATGCAGTGTATGAAAACAATATTGTGAGCTGTGAGGTGGTCAAAACTGACTGGAAATTAGAGATGTGCGCCGGAACATTTTTGCCGGATGTGGATTTGGTTCTAATTCATCGTCCGGCTTTGGATTTGGATTTGCCAAACTGCGGTGACTGGCTTTGGATTTGGATTTGGATTTTTTTACAAAAATTGACAAAAAAAGCTAAAATCACATAAATTGGTCTTTTTTTTCTTCCTAGAGTATTTTTAACCTTAATAACATTAATTTCCAGTCAATTTAGAACACCTCACAGCTTATAATATTGTTTTCAACATTATTGACCAAAGGTTGCAGTGAGCTGACTGGTTACCAAGCGACAAAGCAGCGGCGCAGCGGCACAAACACCAAAGTATAAAGCATATCTATAACACATTGCCACACAGCAGTGGCAGAAATGAAAAGTAGTGCACCCACCCAGTGTGGTACGTCCAGTAGAATCACAGTACTTGTTTACAAAGTGGGCTACGGCCCTAGGAGTCACAGTGCACAATCTTATTCACATTACACCGCACATAGTGTCCCTGATTCACATTACACCATAAAGTAGTGTCTCTTATTTATGTTACGACACACAGTAGTGCCCCTTTTACACAATGCCCACAGTAGTGCCCCTTTTACACAATGCCCACAGTAGTGACCCTTTTACACACTGCCCACAGTAGTGCCCCTTTTACACAATGCCCACAGTAGTGACCCTTATACACAAAGCCCACAGTAGTGACCCTTATACACAAAGCCCACAGTAGTAATGCCCCTTATACAATGCCCACAGTAGTAGTGCCACTTATATAATGCCCACAGCAATAGTGTCCCTTACACAATGCCCCCAGCAGTGGTGTCCCTTACACAATGCCCCCATAGTGGTGCCCCCTATGCAGTCCCCTTAGTAGTAGGCCTTATGCAGTGCCCCCAGTAGTAGTATGCCCCCCAGTAGTATGCCCCCATTAGCAGGCCCCCAGTAGTATGCCCCCCCAAGTAGTATGCCCCCATTAGCTGGCCCCCAGTAGTATGCCCCCCCAGTAGTATACCCCTATAAGCAATCCCCCAGTAGTATGCCCCCCAGTAGCAGGCCCCCCATGAGCAGGCCCCCAGTAGTATGCCCCCCAAGTAGCAGGCCCCCTGTAGTATGCTTCCCCAGTAGTAGGCCTCCCAGTAGCAGGCCCCCTGTAGTATGCCCCCCCAGTAGTAGGCCCCTCCATTAGCAGGCCCCCAGACACACATAAAAAAAAACTTACCTGTATCCCCGCTCCAGTCGCCGTCCACACTGCTGCCACGCAACGAGGAGGGAGCCGGAAGACGGAGCTCATGAGTGAGCTCCAGCCGGCTCCCTCCGTGCAGCAGCCAATGAGAGTCTGTGTGACTCTCATTGGCTGCTGTAACAAACACACAGCTGCTGCTGGCGGCTGTGTGTTTGTTCTGTGTAGGGCAGACTACTATCACAGCGGTCTGCCCTACACTCGAGGAGCGCTGATGTCGGATATTCTAGCGAGAATCCGACATCAGGCGGCCGCCGTTCGGCCCTGAACGGGGATCCGAGTCAGACGGAGAACACCCGAACAGGGTTTGGGTGGACTCGGATCCCCTATGTGTGGAGCAGTTCGGATTCCACAGAATCCGAACCGCTCATCTATAATGGAAATGAGTGGAAATTAATGTTATTCAGGTTAATAATACTTTAGGAACAAAAACCCATCCAAATAATGTGATTTCAGCAGATTTTATCAGTTTTTGAAAAAAATTTACAGATCCAAACCAAACAAAAAACACGCAACGGCGGTTTTGGCGAAACCAATCCAGATCCAAAACACGAGCAGATACAGATCCACAACTAAAATACAGGGGTCAGCGCACATCTCTAGCAGGAACTGGTAAGAGAGAGTGTAATAGTCTGCCAATTGTCCTGATTGTGGCGAGGAAGTCCCAATTTTGGGTAACTGCTTTGCTTAGTCAGGACTTTGGACCTCATTCAGAGGCGGTCGCAAGAAGCGATTGCTCTCTCTGAATGAGAGCGGTCGCTTCTTTTTTTTTGGTGCGGCCTCCTGGTCGCAAGCTAAGCTGTGGGATACCACCCACAGCTTAGCTAGCGACCAAGGTGATGGTCGCGATGGTGATCACCATCGCGACCATCGGAGCTTGCGACCAGACCCTAAAGTTGGGTCTGGGGACTCGCAAGCCCCAGGGAGCTTTCTGCTCTGATGGAGCAGGAAGCTCCCCACTGACATTACTGATGATGTCAGTGCAGCCGCCCACAAAACGGTAGGCGCCTCCGTTTAGGAAACCACCCCCCTGGCCCACCTACAAAAAGGGGCGAGCTGTCGATCAAAATCGATAGCCGCTCCTTTTGTAGCGAACTCCAGAGCGAGAGTTTCTCTCTCGCTCCGGGGCACGCGCAGTGCGGCCGCTGCGCGTGCACAGGGCTACCCATCGACCCGGTTGCGAATACATCGGTGCTTGCAACCGGGTCTGAATGACCCCCTTTGTCCTCACTGCATGGACAGTTGGGAGGCATGTCCCACTTACACCGCTATTCTTGGGAAGGACAAGTTGCATGCACCTAACTGTAGAGCACACATCATTGCCAATGTATTTCTAGTGAATGGGAAGGGGTCAGAGAGAATCCACACACTGGCTAACATGATATCCATGGCCCTTGTACTCTGCTAGAAGGAAAGGAGAATCACTCAGGTAAGGGGACCAGGGCAGTTGTCCTTCTTTCCTTCTTCCCCTCTGGTGATTGGCCACACACCCCTACATATTTCATACTCTAACAAATCGAAAAGATTCTTGGGGCCCCTGGACATTCACTTAGTTATATTTGGCATAATGTAAGCTGTCTACACTTCAGTGATATTTCATGTTAATAAAAAAAAAATTAGCTTGAAAAAACAGGCATCAGAAACCATTACCTGAGTATACAGATGAAGATACAAAACTTTACTTCCAAACTAATGGTCCCGAGTGGCAAACTGTCAAGGTGACACATGTATTTTGAACAGGGACCACCCATTACCAAATGTCTAGTTTTGCCTATGGTGATTCTTGTCACATTTGGCGCCCGAGCAGGGACCATGCTGGATACTACTACACAGCAAGAGCCTGGATACAGTGACCGGATCCACCCACAGCAGCAGTGAGACGCATTGTAGGATGCTACCTGCTGCACAGTGGCTTGGTGAGTCTGAGTCGCATTATTAGCAGCTAAGTAGGTGAGTGTGGCAGGCCAGCCATAGAACGGCAGTTGTCCACTGTGATAATCTGTCATATGCAAATTGTGCACTATTTAAAGCTGCTTAATTGCTGTGTATGGGGCTGGGAGCCTAGGGAATTTAGTGCAGTTTTAAGGGAAGCCAGCTGATATAATGCTGGGAATCTGGCTTGCTAGAGAGAGTTAATTAAGCCTGCTACATTTATCCACAAAGTGGAAAAGCAGTATAATATGGAGGAGCTTTTGAAAAGTTTTGCTGAGCTAGCTGCAGGGCAGGGGGTTCTGGGAACTGGAACCCTGTGTTTGTCTATGTACTTTCACAAGAGCCTTTTTAGAGATTGAAAAGCTGTAAGTTGTCCCCCACACTCATATTAGTTGTCGGATGCAGCGTCAAAGTCACACGCAGTGGAGTGATTCTTCTACGCATGCCTCTAAGTTCCACTGCAATTATGCAGCACGGAAAAACATAATCTCAGAAATGCTTTGAAAATGTATTGGGCATTCCTGGCGGTGACACCATCAGTTTTGATGCACTGAGCTGTATGCATGGATGGACACCAGGGAAGGACTTTGTAACGGCATTTTCATAAAGTCACAGACGTGGGACCGGCAAACGATGCAGATACGGACACAAATTTGTTGACTCAGAATCAGTTCCATTGTCACACTTGCTCTACAGTAACTTTTTAAAGTTTTCTATATTGTACCTGTCGGTTTCAGCATAGGGATTATATTCAGTGATGTCTAGTAGGAATAAATCTGCATGTATTTATTCACCAAGGATATATACAGTTGATTTAGTGTAAACAAATGTAATGAGATTGGCTTCAATTAAAATACAAGGAAAAAATATATACACATTAAAGATGCACTTCAGATGGCAGTGGGTCCCTCCCCAGCAGTATTGTACTTCATTTGTACCTCAGAAAGAGCTGTGAAACAAAACATGAATCCCCGATAAAGCAGCTACACGATAAACATGCAATGGTAAATAGTGCAGTCAGGGGCAGCTCAAGGGGCGGGCTGGCAGGGCTGTTGCTCAGGGCGTTGCAACCTAGGGACGCGGCCGCAGTCACACCACCGGTGACGTCTGGTCTAACAGTGCACACAAGGCCCTGCCGCCATCACAAATATGTACTGTGTGTGCTGTGCTCTCTTCCCAGAACGCCCGGTATTCAGGGAGGAGTACTCCTGTAAGAAGAGCCGGGCACCTCTTCCTCTGCATTCAGCGTTGCCTCCCTCAGGTCTGCCGGCCACCACAAGTTCTGACTGAGTCAGACAGCCTGGTTCCTGCAGTATAATTTAATATGTTTAACAATACAGACCCTCCAATGTGACCCCTTCCACCCGGTACAAAATGCTCTGCTCCTGGACTTCCTTCTTAATTGATGATTGCAGCCACCTGTGGTGAAACACCTGCCTCATCTAATAACTAGCTCAACACAGGTGTCTGCAATCATTAATTAGGTGGGAAGTCCAGGACCAGAGCATTTTGTATGGGGTGGAAGGGGTCATGTTGGAGGGTAGGCCAATACAGTATTTCCCATAGTATTTATCTCTGTAAAGGATAGAAATTTACCATTTCATTTATTTTTTCCAATGTGCAACTCACTTAACCAAATCACTTTCGTGTTTGTATAATCTAATAAATAATTCTAATAATAATCTAATAAAATTATATGAATTCATATTTGCTGTCAGATTTTATACTTATAAGATAACATACAGTAAATATGAGGAAATTCTTATTGCGCTTTAGATAACTGTAGACAAGTAAAGAAGTGTCCGGCCCTACACAGCTGTAGTGCAGTGAGTCAGTCCTCCTACACAGGAAACGCTTCCACAGAATAGCCAGCATGTAAGCTGTTTATCCTGGCATGTGTAATCCTGAGCTACAGTACTATGTACAAATAATCCTTCCTATGTAACACGTGACTCCTGCATAAGTGTAACAAGAAGTACATGAGTGCATAAAAAATCTCCCACTGGCTGCTGAGAAGATTACGTTGGCAGCAAGAGCCTGATGTTTTACTTCTGCTCATGTATCTGAGACACACTGCGCATGCGTCTTGATGGTTACTGCCGGGGGGGGCACAGATTGGAAATGCATGGAAATCCATGCAATTCTGATAGGCGTCTCTGGGCAGTGGCTGGAGGGTGGCCAATGGTGGCGGGTGTGTCAAGGTAATGCCAATGTCAGGGACTATGCTGGAAGACGC
The DNA here is from genome assembly GCA_031769625.1 of Taudactylus pleione. Classification (NCBI taxonomy): domain Eukaryota; kingdom Metazoa; phylum Chordata; class Amphibia; order Anura; family Myobatrachidae; genus Taudactylus; species Taudactylus pleione. The sequence continues at coordinate 12,680,755 of JAUIMM010000350.1, read as the reverse complement.
AGTTCCCATGGGCACCTGCGTCCATGTGCCAACGGACATTCAACATGCAACCATAGGGTTGCTCGAATGTCTGATGATGTGGCCAATGTCTAATCTGTGTCTACCTCTGAAGCACCCCTTGAGTTACAGTACTACATGATACCTGTTGAACAATGTAATTTTCACATATTACATATGCAATGTATATGTAATTATTATCTGTGCGCATCACGTTTAAATAAGAGCCATGTTTGTCCCTGGAGCAGTTTTGTAAAGTACCATTCTTAATTTAAACTAGCCACACATTTCACAACCCTAGCATTTTACCTAATTGTCAAATATTCACACCTACAGTACATGAGATTTCAATTGTTCCAGTAATTGTAATTGGTCAGCAGGGCCAAATACACACACACACACACACATTGACTTTGGACCAGTTTGGTCACAATTGGCCAGATTGGCGGACACATGGCCTATTTTTTAGTTGAACGCTAATACCATCACAGCTGCAGTCCCATACTCTGTGTGTGAAAATATGCAAATGTTGCAGACGCCATGATATGTATTGAGGTGCCCACAGGCTTCCTGCAAATTCAAAGATCTACGTACAAAGAGATGCAACATTGGTCACAGATGCTTCAGTATTAGCTGTCCTGAGTGAGTCTATGGTCATGCAGAATGAATGCAGGAACTGAGATATCGGAGCCATACTTCTTGCAGACAGGATCGCAGCTGTAGGATGGGACACACCCCCAAAACAGTTGTGACGTGCCTGCAATTTAGCTGACACTTGTCGTTACCTCCTCCAAACACTCCCTGACTGTCAATCACACTGCATATTACTACTCGCTGTGAGCAATGTACCTTGCATGCATTGTGCCACTCAGACGCATGCACAAACAGCCAATGATTTCTCAATGTGAAAACAATGGCATTGTGTACAACCCTGAATCAGCCCCACATTCACTACAGGTCTAATGAAGGGTTGGAAAGAAATTTGGCGTACATTGGGCCTGATTCAGAGATGTACGCTAATGTGACCGCAACTGCGTCTCCGTACGCAATGCAGTTGCAAAAATATGCAAATGTTAGCAAAGATCACCTGAGCATAAAGACGATCACTACTGCCTTCTCAGCTGCGTACAACTACGCATATCTACGTAAATATCGGTACCATCGCAGTACATCAGCGGCCATTTTACCCTTGATGCAGGCCAGGGAGCTCTTCTGCCACGCAGAGCTGTGTATGCTAATTTATGCACACCCAAGTAACTAAACTTCCAGGCACGCCTGCGTTTCGCTAACCACCCCCAAATGGTCACTTCTTGTCAATCAATCTGCAATGGGCCTCTGTGGTCTGTGTGAACGCACAGTGGATGCACTGCTGCCTTCACGCACGCACACTGCGATGCATACACATGCTCAATGGCAAACAATCGCTCGATCTGCGTGCAAATTGCAGTTGTGTTTATCTCTGAATCAGGCCCATTGTTCAAAAGAAGTGCACTATACAGTCCTTGTAAAAACTGTGTATGTTTACATATTACATATATGCAAAGTTGTACAAATCCCAAGATTTGGCCACATCTGCAATAAATGCGCAAGTCGTCATCATCATCATCATCATCATCATCATCATCATCATCATCATCATCAGTGAATACATACACCTGTCCTATGCCAGTAGTGTAGCTTCAGTGCTGCACAAGCATCCAATGCAACTTGTCTGGAGACATGAGCAGCAGCATCAGGCAGCATCAGGCAGCATCAGGCAGCATCAGGCATAAAATAACCGAAGTTCGGATAGATCTGAGGGCATATAAACACCTAGGCAGGGATACGTGGAGTTAATAAATTAGGTAGGAAGGTTAGCTTTATGATTGACAGGTTGACACTGTGTTCGGATTGGTGAGTGCTGATTTAAGGGGTGTGGTTAGTAGGAGTGTGGGTAGGTCTGAAGAGTTAATCTGCCTCTTTTGAAATTGATCTGCGTGCTGTGCGGTCGCAGGTCGTATGGTTTCTGTGTTTGAAGAGCTTTTTTCTCTAACAATCTTATAATTCTTTCCCTCTCTTTCTCACATCTTAACTGGTTCCTTCTTCTTTCTATCTACCTCTATTCTCTTTCTTTCACTGTCTAAGCTAACTATGTCTCGCCCCCAGCGTGCCCGATCTGTCCCCGCCCGGCTGGCTGATGCTGCCGGGCTGGGGCTCATGCCGTTGGTTCCCTCGCCTGCCCCCAACGCGAGTTACCCCCGCCGGTCCTCCCGCAGATCTGGAGGTGCCGACGGGGAAGGTGCGGGTGGCGCCGCTCAGAGCCGCGCGCGCCGCTCTCACGGGCGCGCGCGGCGTCCACTCCACGATGCCGCCGGCCACCCCGGCTGAGTCCCACTCTGGTGATTTAATCAGCCGGGGGACGGAGGACGACAGGCCTCGCGGGTGCCGCTCGCGGGGGCGCGCGCGACCCGCGCGCTGCGCTGTTGAAGTAATGGTCACCCCGGCTGCGTCCCACTCCGGGACGCCGGCCAGCCGGGGGACCAAAAGGAGACATAAGGGAGTGAGTCAGGAGCCTGCCAGGGCTCCGGCTCACTCCATAACGGCGGGGGGGCGGAGCCAGCGGCCATCTTCTCAGGGTCAGCAACCATCTTGCAGCGGGGGTGTGAATCAGGGGCAGCATGGTCTGCTTGCTGCCATGGGATCCCCCATGGCAGCCCCTGTACCCCCTTTGGTCAATGATGGCATAAGACCAGCCAGCCAGGCTGGTCAGGCAGGCGCAGCAATGGATAACACTGCCATTGCTGGGCTGCTAGTGGCAGTGGTGGGCGCTCTCACGCCCCTGCTGTCTCAGCAGCATGGGGCTGCAGGGACGCCTGCGGCCTCTTCAGGGGCTGCGTCGGACAATGTGCGGGCGCAGCTAGGTCCAATCCTACAGCAGTTAGGTAATTTGTGCGGCCTCCCCCTCGCGGCATCACCTGTTGCCGCGGTTTCCTTTGCCCCAGCAGCCGATGCGGGTAATGTTTCACATGATGCCGCGTCTGTATCTTCTGTTACAGCTGACAGCGGGGCGGACGCTCCCTTGGCTGCACCTACGGTGATCACAGTCAACCCAGTTACCTCGGGTTCCCCCGGGGTTGGCGTCATCGCGGATCCTGGTTCCCGGAACGTGGTCGATGTACATGCTGGTGAGTGCGATAGTTCTTCTGATATTATCTCCTCTTCCAGTTCTACGTCTTCTTCAGACGATAGTTCCCACAGGGCTAGGCGCAGGCGATCCAAGCGATCTCGACGCCATCATTCTAGGAGACGCCGTCATTCCAGTGACAGATCATCAGGTAGTAGCACTAGCGTAGAGGGTGGGGCTGGCCCAGCCGACGTAGTACACTGCGCAAATACAGAAGTCACAAGGGGTTTACGGACGCGTGTTAGGAAGCGCATTCGCCTGGGACGCTACGTAGACATGTTCACCCTCACGGCTAAAGCTAAAAAAGAGTCCGCCGCAGCAAAAAAGAAAGGAGGCATAGGGATGGAGGCTTATAAGTCCTATACTAACTGGTTGTCGGGCTTTTGTGTCTTTTCTGCCTGCTATTTAAAAACCAGACCGTCCGAATACCTTAATGTTATTTGATATCTTCACTTGATTCACGGTCTGTTCCGGTTGTCTCGGGGTGCGGCCTGGCGTCATTATGACGAGGAATTTCGCAGGAAACAGGATAGGGTAGTTAATCTTGAGCTGGGTTGTAAAGATGTAGAAGTCTGGATGGAGGCTTCTCAGTCTACGGGGAGTACACCTGAACCGTCCCAAGGTCGTCAAGTGCAATCCGCAAACACGGTGCCCGCTAGGGCTACTGGTAATAATCAGGCGAAAGGAAAGTGTTTCGCCTTTAACCACGGCAACTGCACGATGGGGGGTCGGTGTCGTTTTCGACACCTCTGCATCCGTTGCAATGCAGCCCACCCCAGCAAAGATTGCCCCAGAAACAGCGGGGGTCCCCCAGCAGCTGGCTCTGGGCCCGCACCTAAGCGGGTTACCTCTGGATCCTTCAAGTAAAGCTATGTCCCCGATTCGGTTGGATGCCATGACCAAGTGGCTTAATTGGTATCCATTACGCGTTGATGCAGATTTTTTATGTTCAGGGTTTACAGAGGGTTTCCGCTTTCCAGTTTCGGGAGCAGTAAGTTCAGGATGTCCCAGGAATCTCCGTTCTGCCTACGATTTGCCACAAATAGTCAGGGCGAAGGTGATGAAGGAGGTCAGTCTAGGCCGCATGATTGGGCCCTTTGACTTATCTCCGGTCACGGGCCTGATTCTTTCTCCTGTAGGAGTGGTTCCCAAGAAAGCCCCAGGTAGTTACCGGCTTATACAACATCTGTCCCACCCCCCAGGAACGTCGGTCAACGATGCCATTGCCGAGGTCGATAGTTCCGTGCATTACCAATCGTTTGACGCGGCTCTCGGGCTGGTTTGCGCCTCAGGCACGGGCTCGCTTTTAGCCAAAGTGGATATCGAATCCGCATTCAGGCTGTTACCCTTGCATCCAGATTCTTTCCGTTACATGGGTTTCAGGTTGGCAGACGGGTATTATTTGGATAAATGTCTCCCGATGGGTTGCTCAGCGTCATGTGCTTTCTTTGAGCGGTTTAGTTCCTTCCTCCATTGGTGCGTTACCACGGGATCCGGCGAGGTGGGTCTGGCTCACTACTTAGATGATTTTTTATGTGTGGGTCCTTCCAATTCTGATCGTTGCGAACGCCTCCTTTTTTCGCTACAAGCGCTCTTCACGGAATTTGGAGTCCCAATCGCGCATGACAAGACGGAAGGTCCTTCCACTTGTTTAATCTTCTTAGGTATTGAGATCGATACTATTGCTGGGTGTTGTCGCCTGCCTCAGGACAAAATTTGTCGTTTGCAGGACGCCATACTTCTTGCGCTAGCATCAGGGAAGGTCACTCTCAGACAGGGTCAATCTTTGCTTGGTTTGCTGAACTTTGCTTGCAAGGTTATCCCTATGGGGAGAGTCTTCTGTCGCAAGCTGCAGCGCGCTTTAGGAACTTTGCGTTTACCTCATCATTTCCTGCGTTTGTCCGCGGAGCACAAACTAGATCTCGCAGTTTGGGACGTTTTTCTGTCAGATTTCAATGGGGTGCGTATTTGGCCGTCAGTTCCGCAAACAAACCGTGGCCTGCAGCTCTTCACAGACGCTGCGGGTTCCTCTGGTTTTGGGGCCTTCTTGGATGGGTCTTGGTGCTTCGCCACATGGCCAGAGGAGTGGGTAAGGTTGGTGCTGACCTCAAACTTGCTTCTCCTTGAACTCTTCCCCATCATTGTATCACTTGAACTCTGGGGTTGGCGCTTGCGCGACCAGTCAATGGTGTTCTGGTGTGATAATTTAGGGGTTGTACAGGCCATCAACAACCAAAGATCCTTGTGCCTCCCGGTGCTGCGACTTCTGGCTTACCTGGTGCTGCGCGCATTGCAAATGAATATTAGCTTTACCGCTAGGCAAGTCCCTGGGGTTGACAATGCTATTGCTGACGCGCTGTCTAGGCAAGATTGGGTGAGGTTCAGGGCATTGGCTCCCTCAGCAGCTTTAAGAGGTGAATCATGTCCATCTCATTGTTGGCAGATTATCAAGCCGGCATGGAGGATCTCGCACGTCGGTCCGTGGCCCCTCGGACCTTGACTGCGTATCAGGCCTCGTGGCACCAATGGGAATGCTTCTTACAGAGTCGGAAATCAGCAGGTACTTCCAAGCGTGCACTCATGATAGAATTTGTGTGGAGTCTGTTTGGTGAAGGCAGGTCGCGGGCTTATGTAGCCCAGAGGCTGGCCGGCATTTCCTTCTTTTTGCAACTAGCAGGAAGTAAGGATGTCACTAAGGGTTTTTTGATTCAAAAGGCTCTTAGAGGCTGGTCGCGCGCAAGCCCGGCGCCGGTTGATCGTCGGCGCCCCATTGGTCCGGAGCTATTATTACGGTTAATTGAGTGTTTGCCAGTTATATGTTCGTCCCCTTTTGAAGCGTTGCTTTTCCGGCTCGCTTTTGCGATGGCCTTCCATGGGGCTTTTCGCATCAGCGAGTTGGTTGCACGGTCTCGTTCCGCCCCTCCCCCGCTGCTGCGATCTCACATTGTCCTTCGTGGCTCCGTGCTTTGCCGTATTCAACGATCTAAGACTGATCAGCTGGGTAGGGGTCGTTGGGTGTCCCTGCAATCCTCTCCGATGGAGGAATTTGTCCGGTGCACCTTGCGTCCCAATATATCAGTTACCGCCCGCGCTTGAAGGGGCTTGGCTCATGCATTTAGATGGTTCCCCTCTAACTAAATTTCAGTTTCGGTCGGTTTTTTATCGTTGCATACGGCACGTCGGGCTTTCCAAATCGGAGTTTGGTACTCATTCCTTTCGGATTGGCGCAGCGACTTTTGCAGCTTCTTCAGGTTCCTCTCCACAGGAGATCCAGGCCCTGGGGCGGTGGAAGTCTGACGCATTCAGAAGATATGTCCGTGTGGAGTCTTGATGTACTTTGTTTCAGGCTTGAGTGCTTCGGCCAACTCGTCACCTTTTAGGTGGGGGTCTCGGGGGATTTTGCCCTGTTTTTTGCCCTGCATTGGACACTGATTGGTTATCTACATTATAAAATTATTGAATATGATAGTCGAAAAAAAATAAATAAATAAATAAATAAATAAAAGATCCAGCAGGTTTTTTGTAGGTTTTTACCTCGGGTCAAGCCTTCCTTCCCCCTCTGCCCACCCCACCCACCATCTCCCTCTGCAATATTTTAGTCACAGTATCTCATGTATTTTTCTGTGTATTGCAGGTGGCATCCAGGATTGTAAGCCCATTTGGTTTGTCGATCATTCTTATATGTTTTGGGCGGGGCAGTCCCGCTTTGCAACAGATGCTTCTGTTTTCCCTCGTTGGGATAGAGTGAGGTGGTTAGGCCACAGAGGTATGCGTTGGGGATCGTTATTGCCCTGTCTCCAGACAGCAGCTGAGAATTTCGGTTCTCCTATAATCTTGGTGATTCACCTGGGCGGGAATGATTTGTGCCAACAGACGTCTCTCGAGTTGCGGCACAATATTATCCGAGATTTGGGTGTGTTGCTCATTATGTGGCCTGATTGTGTGATTGTATGGTCCGACATTATTGCCAGGCTTTCCTGGAGGTGCAGGTATAGTGTGGTGGGGCTGGACAAGGCCAGAAAGAGAGTGAATAGATGGGTGTCCGAGAGAGTTTTGCAAATGGGAGGTTTGGTGGTGCGTCACCCTCTAATTAGGGTACAAGATGCCCATCTTTTTCGTAGGGATGGGGTTCACCTCACGGAGGAGGGGCTATTTTTATTTCTTGAAGGTATAGGTTTAGTGTTAGGAGGTTTAGTTTGTTAGGTAGTATGGTGGCGTACATGTTTCATTAGGGAACATGTGTGGCGAGAAAGAACGGCAGTCTATATAAAGCGTCCACCTTGCTGCAGTAATTGGCGGTGCGCCCCCCTTCAATGCACTGGTTAGGCTGATTTTACCCTACTGGGGTCAGCGGCACCTCTCGTCGGAGTGGGCTAATAATAGTGCATTGGGATGGGGGCTGGATACCGTCCAACTTGCCAGAGAGGGATATCAGCCCTTGCAAGTTGTTATATATCACTCTGACACTTGAATTGGGATAGTGGCCCTTTTCAATGAGTGCATTACATCCTTGCTTAAGTCAAGTGGGGCGTCAGATGACTTGCCGTTCTTTCTTATTCCACCATATTATGTTGTAAAATAAATAAAGCTGACCATTTGTAATTATCGCATATACTTTGTCTGTCTCTTTATTTTAGTTAAGTTGTAATAACATGTTTATGGTTGCACACATTATCTGCCGATAGGTAGTTTACATGTTTTAGTGTTCTTGCATCATAAACAGTTGGCCAATGTAACTCAATTTAGCAAGTATATGGTGAATGCGGAAACTGCATTGGAAAATACCACCAAAGAGTTTTTTGTGACACGTTAAGAAGCAAGACTGCAAGGGGTAAATTTATTAGAAATTGTGTCTGTTCAAGATGTCAATCACGGGTGTGTTTGTACATTTTGTACCACTTGCAAATTTACTAAAGGCGAGCTCGGGTGAGAAATCATGAAACTCTCTGCAAAACACGAGTGAAAACACAAATAGAAATAAATACACCATCGGCCAAACTCTCAAGTACTTTCCTTAGATAGGAATGCAACACAGGAATTTACCAAGAATTGTGATTATAATTTTAGCAAACTCAGTATCTGATTCAGATCCACTCGCTAAGATGCGGTCGCACGCATCCAGCCAATGTTTGCAATCTGCGCATGCGTACGCATTGCAGTGCACATGCGCGAACCAGTGCAAGAGATCGGGAAGCGTTCACTCGTTGTGCATAGACAGCCCGCCTGAATGAGTGACAGGAGAAGCCTTTTGTGGGTGGTGACAGGGGCTGGGTGCTTAAAACGGGGGAGTGGAGGTGCGAACGCAGGCGTGCCTAAGAGTCTCAATGCCGTTTCAGAGGCATGCATAATTAAGAGGCAGCATCATAGTACACGTCACTTGGCTGAAATTTACACTTAAGCACTCGCAGTGCTTGTGTCAGGGTATGGTTGACCACAAGTGCTGCAATCGCATCTGATGGTACTCGATGTTACCGATGGTTGCATACACTTCCTGGAGATGACGTGCGCAAGTGAGCATCTTAAGACATGCTGGTGGGCATCTGCGTACACAATGCAATAGCACGCTTAGATATAGTGGGCGTGCTAATGCCTTGCTGTGCGATTGCCTGCCTTTCTGAATTTGCATACGCATCTAGCGAGCGAACGCATCTAGCGAGCGGGTCTGAATCAGTCCTAAGTAGTTTTAAATAGACTACCTCTGAGCTGTGTGTTTAGCAGAAACATATACAGATCACTTGGATTTCCCCCTTAAAAGCATAACCAGCCCCCGGGCTCATGAGCTAGTCCTGGTTCTAAAAATACGCTGGACAAAATGTGTAGGGTTTCCCTGTATTTTATGAACCAGCACTGTGCTCTGTGAGCTGCTCCTGGTTTTAAAAATACAGGGAAAAAATGGCGTGGAGTTCCACGTATTTTTAAAACCAGCATCAGGCTCAAGCTAGCCAAAGTGTAATGCTATAGCCAGGGGACCCTTTCAACGAGTCACCCCAGCCAAAGCGTTAACACCCCAAACTAGTCAGCACAGGCCGGGGATCCAAGAGGAGGTGGGGATCCTCCCAATAAAAGGGTCCCCCCTCTCCTGAACACCTCTCGTCTGGGCTAAAGCCAAGGGCTCTTCCCTGCACCCCTGGCCGGTGGGTGCAGGTGTAACAATTAGAGATGAGTGGGCCTGGTTTTTAGGGAACTGAGCCCACCCGAACTTCAGGGATCCGAGGGGATCTGAGACACAGCTCAGATCTCCCCATCCTCCCTGGATCCCTATTTGAGGCATAACCTTGAGATCCCGCTGTCAGAGCGGCCATTTTACAAAGTACCATTGAAATCTATGGGCTTGCTAGGTTTTGGATTCCATAAAGGTCCCGGTGATTGGCACCATTTTGACTCTGGCTGTGTATAGTATGCAGAGAACAGATGTGCTCTGTGCTGCTCTGTCTGTTCCAGGGTGCAGTGTTGTCGGACTGGGGCTGCAGTACATAAAAGGTGGGTGTTGCAGTGTCACTGTCATCCTGTCAATCAAGGGGCTGGATGGCTGCAGTAAATAAAGGGCTGCTGCTGTGTTGTCCATAAAGGCATGAAGACACCTCTGACACTTCCAGCACCCTGCACTGAGGACACTGCCAGAACCCATGCACTGCCACCCTCCATACTGAGGACACCGTCAGACCCCCCCTGCACCACCGACACTGCCAGCACTACCACACTGAGGACACCACCAACACCCCCACACTGCCGACAACACCTATACCCTCACACTGAGGACGCCACTGGCAGGCTCGGACTGGGCCACCAGGGAATCGGGTAAATCCCCGGTGGGCCCTCCTGCTTTGTAACTCCACCCACTTTAACCAGGGGGCAGGGCCATGTAGCGGCAGACTGGTTCTATAAGCAGGGCTATCTTCAAGGGTTACGGCTAGCACAAAGTAACAAGAAGGAAGCCCCTGGCATCAGCAAGGGCAGCAGCTAGCCCCTCCCCCTTTGCCGATGTTGCGCCGGCAACATCGGGACCCCGTCCTCAGTGGCGGCAACATTGGGACCCTGTCCTCCGCAGAGGCCCCCCCATATCATCAGTGTTGGCAGCAGTGGTCCCTCTGCTTCATCAGCAGTGGGCCACCCCGCGTTCTTAGCACCAGCAGTAGCGCCGCCCACCCCAGCATCCTCAGCAGCACCTCCCCCCCGCGTCCTTAGCACTGACAGTAGCCCCCCCAACCTGCGTCATCGTCAGCAACCCTCTCCCCATGACCTCAGCAGCGGGCCCTCCCGCGTCCTCAGCGCCGGCAGCATTGAGCTTCCTCCTCCTCAGCAACGGCAGAAGGGCCCTCCCCTGCAATCAGCAGCAGCAGCTGCAGGTCTTGGAGAATGAGCAATGGGCTAACTAGTGAGTGTTACAGTCAGACTGGGGACCTCTCTATCCAGGTACTGTACCTACATCCCACTGATCCCTGCATGTGTATAGTGTACATGCCTTTTATTCACACCCTACTGACTCTCCAACACTCCTCTACACTCCAGCAGCAATGGGCCCACCTGTCATCAGTGACAGAACAGATGGTGGTAGTTGAGGGGCAGGATTTCATCTTTCTGAGGGCCCCCCAGACCAGCTGTACTTCCTTCCTCTCCATCTAAACCCACCCCTAGCTCTAATCCTCCCATACTGTAGCTTCCATTGAATGCATACTAAACCAGTGTGTCTCTAGGCCACCTTACCAGCAGTGCTTATGTCCCTTCACCAGCTGCCCCTTTGCCCGTCTACCCTGGCTGTCCCTTTGCACCCTTCCCTGGCTGTCCCTCTGTCCGCCTTCCCCGGCTGTTCCTCTGCCCCCTTTCCTGGCTGTACCTCTGGTATCCGGTCAGGAAGCCGGTGATCGAAATGCCAACCGCCTGCTTCCCGACTGTGAAATCTCGGCATGGGACTAATGATAAGCATCGATTTCCCGATGCCTATCATTATCCTCACGCCGAAATCCCGACGCCTGGCATACCGAACGAAGGTATGCCGGGCGCCAGGACCTCTTAGCCGCGGAGAGGGGGGGTTAGGTTTAGGGGCTCCCAGGGGGACCTAGTGTTAGGCACTCCCCCGGGAGGGTTAGGCTAGGGGAAGGGGGGGTTAGGGTTATGCACCCCCGGGGGAGTTTAGGGCTAGGCACCCCACCCCCCGGGATGGTTAGGTTTAGGGTGCAGGGAGGCTGGGTTAGGTTTAGGCACCTCTGGGGGGAGGTAAGGGTTAGGCACTAGGGGGAGGTTAGAGTTAGGCACCTCTAAGGGAGGGTTATGGCTAGGGATAGTTAAAATACTCACCTCATCTGGATCTTCATAGTTCGGCATTCCGGTGTCAGTATAACATCCACCGGGCTTAGGTCCGGCGGTATGTCATACCGATTCCGTCCCTCTGCCCCCTTTCTCGGATTTCCTGTCACCTTTTTATGGCTGTTCTTCTGCCACCTTCTACTTCTGTCCCTCTGCAACTTCCACAGCTGTCCCTCTGCCACTTTCCACTGTTGTCCCTCTGCCACTTTCCCCAGCTGTCCCTCTGCCACTTTCCACTGTTGTCCCTCTGCCACTTTCCCCAGCTGTCCCTCTGCCACTTTCCCCAGCTGTCCCTCTGCCACTTTCCCCAGCTGTCCCTCTGCACCTTCCCCAGGTGTCCCCCTGCACCTTCCCTAAGTGTCCCCCTGCACCTTATACAGGTTTGGATCCCTCTTTGCAGAACACCTTCCCATAGGAAAGAGCGGGGCTCAGAGAACAAGTGCCACAAAAACTTCAAGTTTTTACAATTTGCTGAATATCCGGTGGTCCTATGGGAACCCTGATGGTGAATGGCCCGTTACCTTAAATATGCGGAAACTAGCATTTCCACATGGTTAAGGGGCAATTTTAGTTATGATCAATATGCCCCTCTGTCCCCCTACACATCTACTTGACTAAATTGGGCATAGTGCGATCTGAGAATGTATAATATCACTTTTCCTTTGTGGAATGATCGCTCCCCTCCCATCAATGACCTTCAGTGGGCCCCTGCCTCTGCATTTTCCTGGTGGGCCCTTACTGCCCCTGTCCGACACTGGCCACTGGCATCCCCGCACTGCCGACACCGCTGTCACAATAAGTGCACTATTGGTTTATCCAACCACTCTGTATCCGACCTTCACTGTAACCTGCACTGTATCTGGCCTGCACTGTATCCAAGTCCAACCCCCACTGTATACCGCACAATATCCGACTTGCACTGTATCCAACCGACATTGTATCCGACCTGCACTGTATGCAACCCACACAGTATCCCTCACACAATCCAAGCAAAGATTGATCCTGTCTTACAGTGACCTTCCCTGATGCTAGCGCAAGAAGGATGGCATCCTGCAAACGACGAACTTTGTCCTGAGGCAGGCGACAACACCCAGCAATAGTATCGATCTCAATACCTAAGAAGATTAAACAAGTGGAAGGACCTTCCGTCTTGTCATGCGCGATTGGGACCCCAAATTCTGTGAAGAGAGCTTGCAGCGAAAAAAGGAGGCGATCGCAACGATCAGAATTGAAAGGACCCACACATAAAAAATCATCTTAGAAGTGTGCCAGACCCACCTCACCAGAGCCCGTGGTTACGCACCAATGGAGGAAGGAACTAAACCACTCAAAGAAAGCACATGATGCTGAGCAACCCATCGGGAGACATTTATCCAAATAATACCTATCCGCCAACCATACAGACTCCACACAAATTCTAGCATGAGTGCACGTTTGGAAGTACCTGCTGATCTCCAACTCTGTAGGAAGCATTCCCATTGGTGCCACGAGGCCTGATATGCAGTCAAGGTCCGAGGGGCCACGGACCGACGTGCAAAATCCTCCATGCCGGCTTGATAATCTGCCAACAATGAGATGGACATGATTCACCTCTTAAAGCTGCTGTGGGGGTCAATGTCCTGAACCTCACCCAATCCTGTATAGACAGCGCGTCAGCAATAGCATTGTCAACCCCAGGTACGTGCTTGGCGGTAAAGCTAATACTCATTTGCAAAGCGCGCAGCACCAGGTAAGCCAAAAGTCGCAGCACCGGGAGACACTAGGATCTTTGGTTGTTGATGGCCTGTACAACTCCCAAATTATCACACCAGAACACAACTGAGTGGTCGCGCAAACGCGAAACAGAACCCATGAAACGGAAGGAATCCGGATGCAAAGGTAACAGCCTGAATGCGGATTCGATATCCACTTTGGCTAAAAGCGAGCCAGCGCCTGAGGCGCAAACCAGCCCGACTGCTGTGTCAAACGATTGATAATGTACGTTACATTCATCCTTCGCAATGACATCGTTGGCCAACATTCCTGGGGGGGTGGGATAGATGTTGTATAAGCCGGTAACTACCTGGGGTTTTTTTGGGAACCACTCCAACATGGGAAAGAATCAGGCCCGTGACCGGAGGTAAGTCAAAAGGCCCAATCATGCGCCCTAGACTGACCTCCTTCATCACCTTGTCTCTAACTATTTGTGGTAAATCAGAGGTAGAACGGAGATTCCTGGGAAATCCTGAACTTACTGCTCCCGAAACTGGAAGGTGAAACCCCTCTGTACACCATGAGCGAAAAATTCTGCATCATCGCGTAAAGGATACCAATTAAGCCACCTGGCCATGGTATCCATCCAAATTGGGGACATAGCCTTACTTAGAGGATCCAGAGGTAACCCGCTTAGGTGCGGGCCCAGAGCCAGCTGCCGGGGGACCCCCGCTGTTTCTGGCGCAATCCTTGCTGGGGTGGGCTGCGTTGCAACGGATACAGGTGTAGAAAATGAAACCGACCCCCCCATCATGCAGTTGCCGTGGTTGAAGGCGAAACACTTTCATTTCACCTGCGTATTACTAGTGGTCCTTGCGGGCAACGTGGCCGCGGATTGCACCTGACGACCTTGGGTTGGTTAAGGCGTACCCCCCGCAGACTGAGAAACCTCCATCCAGACTTCTACATCTTTACAACCCAGCTCAAGATTTACTACCCTGTCCTGTTTCCTGCGAAATTCCTTGTCATAGTGACGCCAGGCCGCACCACGAGACGACCGGAACAGACCGTGAATCAAGTGGAGGTATCGAATAACATTAAGGTATTCGGACGGTCTAGTTTTTAAATAGCAGGCAAAAAAGACACAAAAGCCCGACAACCAGTTAGTATAGGACTTATAAGTATCCACCCCTATGCCTCCTTTCTTTTTTGCTTACGGCGGACTCTTTTTAGCTTTAGCTGTGAGGGTGAACATGTCCACATAGCGCCCTATGCGAATGCGCTTTCTAACACGTGTACGTAAACCCCTTGTAACTTCTGTATTTGCGCAGTGTACTACGTCGGCTGGACCGGCACCACCCTCCACGCTAGTTCTACTTCCTGAGGATCTGTCACTGGAATGACGGCGTCTCCTTGAACGATGGCGCCGTGATCGCTTAGATCGCCTGTGCCGGGCCCTGCGGGAACTATCATCTGAAGAAGAAATAGAACGGGAAGAAGAAATAATATCAGATGAACTATTGCACTCACCAGCATGAACATCGGCCACATTCCGGGAACCAGGATCCGCGATGACGCCAACCCCGAGGGATCCCGAGGTAGCTGGGTTGACCGTGAGAACAGGAGGTGGGACAAAGGGAGCATCCGCCCCGCTTTCAGCTGTAACAGAAGATACAGATGCGGAATCATGTGAATCATTACCCGTATCGACTACTGGGGCAAAGGAAACCACGGAAATAGGTGAGGATGCGAGGGGGAGGCCGCACAAATTCCCTAACTGCTGTAGGATTGGACCTAGCTGTGCCCGCATATTGTCCGATGCATTCCCTGAAGAGGTCGCAGGAGTTCATGCAGCCCCATGCTGCTGAGACAGCAGGGGTGTGAGAGCACCCACCACTGCCACCAGCAGCCCTGCAATGGCATTGTTATCTAGTTACCATGCTGACCAGCCTGGCCGGCTGGTCTTATATCATCGTTGACTAAAAGGGGTACAGGGGCTGTCATGGGGGATCCCATGGCAGAAAGCAGACCATGCTGCCCCTTATTCAAACCCCTGCTCCTGGAAGATGGCTGCTGGCCCCGCCCCTGGGCCTGAGAAGAGGACCGCTGGCTCCATCCCCCCGCCGTTATGGAGTGAGCCGGAGCTCTGACAGGCTCCTGACTCACTCCCTTATGCCGGCACTTGGTCCCCGTGGGGGTGGCTGGTTTCCCGGAGTGGGACTCAGCCGGGGTGACCACAGTGACCACTACTGACCACAGTGACCACTACTGTTGTGTTGCCGTGGGCGGGTCGCACGCGTCCGTGCGAATGGTGCCTGCGAGGCCTGACCGGTGGCAGTGTGGAGTGGATGCTGCACCGCACGCGCCCATGAGAGCGGCGCGCGCGGGTCTGAGCGACGTCACCCGCACCTTCCCCGTCGGCACCTCCGGATCTACGGGAGGACCGGCGGGGGTGACTAGCGCTGGGGGCAGGCTGAGGGACCAGCGGCATGAGCCCCAGCCCGGCAGCATCAGCCAGCCGGGCGGGGACAGAGCGGGAACGTTGGGGGCGAGACATTGGCCCTCATTCAGAGCCGGACGCTCTGAGCAGAGCGCTCGCTCTGAATGAGGGCCATCCTCCATAAAAATGAAGCGCCCTCCTGGACGCTCGTATAGCTGTGGGTCACCACCCACAGCACATATGAGCGTGCAGGATGATGGTCGCGATGGTCTTGACCATCGCGTCCATCGCCAGTGTGACCAGAAGCCTGTGGTCGGGGTTTTCGACCACAAGCCCTGGAGTGATTTTGGCTCTATCAGAGCCAAAATCACTCCCACTGACATCACTAGTGATGTCAGTGGGGCCGGCTTCTGACGGTAGGCGTTCCCTTGGGAACGCCTCCGTCTGGCAGGCACGCCCCCGGCACGCCCACCAAAGGGGGCGTGCTGTCAATCAACATCGACAGCACGCCCCCTTTGATCAGACACAACTAGCAAAGGAAAGTCCTTCGCTCATCGCATCTGGCGCATGCGCACCATCGACCCACTTGCAAGCGGACAGCCGCTTGCGAGTGGGTCTGAATGAGGCCCATAGTTCGATCAGACAGAGAAATAAAGGAAAAGACAGGTTAGATAGGAAGAAGAAAGATGAAGGTTAAGATGGGAGAAAAGAGAGAGAAAGAATATGAGAATATAAGATGAAAAGCTCTCAAAACTCAGAACTGTAAAACCTGTGTCCGAACAGCAGGCAGATCAAGTTCAAAAGAGGCAGAGTAACTCTACAGACCTACCCACACTCCTACTAACCACACACATTAAATCAGCACTCACCAAATCCTTACTCAGTGTCAACCTGTCAATCATTAAACTAACTTTCCTACATAACTTATTAACTCCACGTATTCCTGCCTAGGTGTTTATATGCCCTCAGATCTATCCGAACTTCCGCTATTTTACGGCACTGTGTGTGGCCTGCACTGTTTCAAACCACACTGTATCCCGCACTATATCAGACCTGTATCTGACCCACACTCAGGGCCGGATTACTAATGGGGCTGATGGAGCTACAGCTCCAGGCCCACAATCAGAATAGGCCCACCCAGAAGGATCTGTGCTGTGCCTGTGTGCACTGCTGTAGACAGACAGGTTTTTTTTTACCCTTCTACAGCAGCCTGAAGTGCTTATCCGAGGCCCCGCCCCCTGGCCGCGCACCCCACCCGCGGCACCTGTGGCTCAAAGTTGAAAGCAACAACATGATTGTGGTGCCTGGAGGGCTTTAGTAGCCCTCAAGCGCCACTAACTCGCAGTCACTCGGCGGCGGCGCCGCCTCCGCACCACGCGACGCACTGCGTGTGACGTCACATGCTTGCTGTCCGCCACCACCGCACCAAGAGCCTGAAGCAGCCCAGCCAGCCCCGCCCCCAGTTATATCCACCAGTATGGCCATGGGCAGACCCAGCAGGCACACACAGCAGCTCAGCGTGAAGGTGGTCCGGCAGTCCTGAGGTAAGGTACAAGGCTGCCTGGCTGCTGCTGTGTACACTGTAGTAGTATACATTTTACACATAATGCAGGGAGAGCAGAATTAGTGTACTCAAAATATTTATAATATATACACACATGTATACCAATTAATATATATATGTATATATATATAATGTGTGTGTATATATATATATATATATATATACATTTTATATATGCTGTGCAGAGATATATATATATATATTAGTACATATGATTGTATATATATATTTATATATACATAAAAATACATTTCAATATATAATAAAAAATTATGTTAATAAAAATATATAGAAATATATATATATATATATATATATATATTATGAATATATATAGAGAACATGTTTGATTTTTGCATGTCTGGGACAACGGCAAATAAAAGTTTAATATTTGAGATAGGAAGGGAGGTTGCATAAAAACACTGGGCCTGGTTCATTACCGATTGCAATTGCGATTACGCACACAATCGGGCGATTGTTGCATTTTGCGCATGAGTACGCATCACAGGGCTCGAACCGGCCATTGCGAAGGCTACGCAGACCCATCGCAGAGTGATTGACAGGAAGTGCTGTTTGTGGGTGGTGACGGTGGGGTGGTTGGGGAAATGCAGGCATGCCACTGCGTTCGCACGCCGTTTCAGGGTCGTGCATAAATTAGTCACTGCGAAGCCATATTCAGTGTGAGGTCTCAGCGTGCGTGGCTGTTAGCATTTCTGAGTAAGATCAGGACTTGTCCTACTGTGCGTGAGGCTGCGATGGTACTTGATTGTACCGATGGCTTCGCTATTCTGCTAAGTATTACAGATGTGCTTATGGTAAAGTGGGCATCCTTATGTAGTGCTGAGTTTGCATTGTGATCGCAGTGGTTTGGCTTGCTATCACAGTTGAACTGCGTGCGTACGCAATATTGCGATGCGTAGTGAATCAGGCCCATAATAATTACCAAGCTAAATACTGACACTGGGCCAACAATGGTGCAGCAGGATCCCAATCACACTCTTTGTGGAGACTGCGGTCTGACCCCTATGTACCAAATTCCAAACAGTGTACCTTTTTACAGTTTGGTCCTATACTTATGGAGCCATTTTTGCAGTCACACTGCACATATTTCATATTTATTTAATATTTAATAATGTGCATATTATTTTAGCTTTATTTAATATTTATTTAGTATTATTTATTATGTTTTCATGTTCTGCACCTTTTACTTTGTAAATATTGTATAATTGTAAATATTAATGGTGGATATTGGAAACTAGCAATTCTCAGATGTTTCTGTTAAAACACTTTCTTAGTAAAATTTGTTGTATTTTATTGATAAACCAGGTGGTATATGGTTCATATAATCAAAGAGGGGAGGGAGATTGAGACAGTTGAATGTAGGTGGGTAGCTATACTACTTGGTGCTAGCCACGCCCCAGACCACACCCCCACACCACTGGTCACACCCCCATATCAGTAATCACACCCCCTGCAGCAGCACGCAATAGGCCCTTTGTAAATTTCAGCTCCAGGCCCATGAGGGCCTTAATCTGGCACTGCCCACACTGTATCCGTCCCGCACTGTATCCAGCCTGCACTGTATCCAACCTATTACTGTATCCCGCACTATATCAGACCCGCACTGTATCATGCACTGTATCCAACACACACTGTATACCACACTGTATCAGAGTTCTGCACTGTATCTGACCCGCACTGTATCTGACCCGCATTCAGGGACGGCCGGCCGATTACGCGAAGTACGCAGCCGTGTACGGCGCCAAGCTGTAAGGGCGGCGTGTCCGGTGTCCCGCAGCTGTCCACATTTGCTGCCGCGCTGCCTGCCGGCGCCTCCAGTGCTGCGGCCTGAACACTGTCGGTGATTGACAGTACAGCCTGTATTGTCAATCACCAACAGTGTTCAGGTCGGCGCCATGATGACCACTGCCTCCTTCCCTCTCAGTCCCTCCCACTGTCTCCCAGAATGTCTGTGAGGTGCACCGAGTGACGTCATCGCGGCCGCGCCTGGCATTCTGGGACGCAGGGGAGAGAACTGTAGACATGGAGCAGCCTGCAGGACCGGAACGTGGAGGAGCAGCCGTTGCCTGGAGGGACCCACAGCAGGTAAGTCACTGGGGGAATGGGAAGATTAGGAGGCGGTGAATGCTGAGGAGAGGGAGGAGGCATTATATGTGTGGCATGATTTATTATAAAAGGCATTATATGTGTGGCATGATTTATTATAAAAGGCATTACATGTGTGGCATGATTTATTATAAAAGGCATTATATGTGTGGCATGATTTATTATAAAAGGCATTACATGTGTGGCATGATTTATTATAAAAGGCATTACATGTGTGGCATCATTTATTATAAAGGGCATTACATGTGTGGCATCATTTATTATAAAAGGCATTATATGTGTGGCATCATTTATTATAAAGGGCATTACATGTGTGGCATCATTTATTTTAAAGGGCATTACATGTGTGGCATCATTTATTTTAAAGGGCATTACATGTGTGACATCATTTATTATAAAAGGCATTACATGTGTGGCACCATTTATTATAAAAGGCATTATATGTGTGGCATCATTTATTATAAAGGGCATTACATGTGTGGCATCATTATAAAGGACATTACATGTGTGGCATCATTTATTTTAAAGGGCATTACAGGTGTGACATACTTTATTATAAAGGGCATTACATGTGTGACATAATTTATTATAAAGGGCATTACATGTGTGGCATCATTTATTTTAAAGGGCATTACATGTGTGGCATCATTTATTTTAAAGGGCATTACATGTGTGACATCATTTATTATAAAAGGCATTACATGTGTGGCACCATTTATTATAAAAGGCATTATATGTGTGGCATCATTTATTATAAAGGGCATTACATGTGTGGCATCATTATAAAGGACATTACATGTGTGGCATAATTTATTTTAAAGGGTATTACAGGTATGACATACTTTATTATAAAGGGCATTACAGGTGTGACATACTTTATTATAAAGGGCATTACATGTGTGGCACCATTTATTATAAAAGGCATTATATGTGTGGCATCATTTATTATAAAGGGCATTACATGTGTGGCATCATTATAAAGGACATTACAAGTGTGGCATCATTTATTTTAAAGGGAATTACAGGTGTGACATACTTTATTATAAAGGGCATTACATGTGTGGCATACTTTATTATAAAGGGCATTACATGTGTGGCATGATTTATTATAAAAGGCATTACAGGTGTGACATACTTTATTATAAAGGGCATTACATGTGTGGCATACTTTATTATAAAGGGCATTACATGTGTGGCATAATTTATTATAAAGGGCATTACATGTGTGGCATCATTTATTTTAAAGGGCATTACA
The DNA here is from genome assembly GCA_031769625.1 of Taudactylus pleione. Lineage (NCBI taxonomy): Eukaryota > Metazoa > Chordata > Amphibia > Anura > Myobatrachidae > Taudactylus > Taudactylus pleione. The sequence goes on along the minus strand of JAUIMM010000350.1, from coordinate 12,660,213 downwards.
TGTGTGGCATCATTTATTTTAAAGGGCATTACATGTGTGACATAATTTATTATAAAAGGCATTACATGTGTGGCACCATTTATTATAAAAAGCATTATATGTGTGTCATCATTTATTATAAAGGGCATTACATGTGTGGCATCATTATAAAGGACATTACATGTGTGGCATAATTTATTATAAAGGGCATTACAGGTGTGACATACTTTATTATAAAGGGCATTACATGTGTGACATCATTTATTATAAAGGGCATTACACGTGTGACATCATTTATTATAAAGGGCATTACACGTGTGTGGCATAATGTATTAGAAAGGGTGATCATTTCGGGTTGTTCCGCAAGGAAAAAACCCGATCCCCGATCGGCCACTCCCCCTTTTTGAAAGCGGCTTGCGCAGAGGAACGACATCTGCAAAGACGTTTTTGCGGAGGGGGGGCAACTGGGAATTTCCGCCCTGAGCTCCACATTGTCTAGAACCGGCCCTGAATACAGGCATGGCTGGGATGGATGGAGGGATCAATCTCATGACCGGCCCCAGCATTAAGTCCAAGGAAGAGTTCTGGGCACAGGTAAGAAAATATAAATACTGTGGCCTGATTTGTATATTAGTCATCCACTGGCTGTCACACTCTCCCTGACACCGACTGCTGTCACCCTCTCCCTCACACTGACTGCTGTCACCCTCTCCCTGTCATCCACTGCTGTCACCTTCTCCCTGTTACCAACTTTTGCCTCTCTCACCCTCTCCCTGTCATCACCCTCTCCCTGTCACCCACTGCTGTCACCCTCTACCTTTCATCAATCATTGCTGTCACCCTCACCCACTGATGTCACCCCCTCCCCGTTACCCACTGATGTCACTCTCCAGAGCCGTAACTAGACTTTTTGGTGCCCTATGCCAGAAAGAGCATTGATGCCCCCCTCATTTTTCAAACGGACATAATGCACCCAAAAAAGGGCTATGGCTTCATGGGGAAGGGCCAGGGAAGAGACAGGAGAGGCCAGGAGATGCTGGGGATGAAATAAGAGGAAGCTACAAGTAAGAATGATAATAAACAGAAATTTGACAGGCCCAACAGCGCCCCCTGACCTGTGGTGCCCTGTGCGATGGCACCGGCTGCACTACCCTAGCTACGGCCCTGTCACTCTCTCCCTGTCATCCACTGCTATCACCCTCTCCCTGTTACCAACTGCTGTCGCTCTCACCCTCTCCCTGTCACCAATTGCTGTCACCCTCTACCTTTCATCAATCATTGCTGTCACCCTCACCCACTGATGTCACCCCCTCTCCGTCACCCACTGATGTCACCCTCTCCCTGTCACCTATTGCTGTCACCTTCTCCCTGTCATCACCCAGTCCTGTCACCCTGTCCTTGAATATGTATCTTTGGGTTTAATTGTATCTTAGCACCCAGGGCGGTCCTGCTGTATAAGTTCTTCATACATATTCATGTGGGGGCCTATGTGTGTGTTTAATTATTTTCATGTGGGGCCTGTTTTTTGTTTGCGAGCATAAAAGCATAATTATTTTCACTTTTTTCTTTATGGGTTGCTTATGGGGGGTATTCATTTAGCCGCAGGGTTTCCCCCGTGACTAATTACTGTAAAAACTCCCCGCTGCGTGGGAAATGGCCTAGCCTTTCTCACGCCAGCAAATCGGGATTATTTCAACAGGGGGCGCCAAAATCTATATCCGCTTACCAAAAAAATTAGGCTTGGGCCGGCCCTGCCCGCACTGTATCCGACCTGCACTGTATCCAACCCACACTGTATACCGCACTGTGGGCCTGATTCAGACCCGCTCGCGAGCTGTCTCTGTCGTGCGCATGCGCGAGACCCAGATAGCGATGGGCAAACCGTCGCTCCGGGTCTCGTACCAAAGGGGGCATGCAGTCAATGTTATGTGACAGCACGCCTCCTTTGGTGGGCGGGCTGGGGGAGTGGCTGCCCAAACGGAGGTGTTCCCATGTGAACGCCTCTGTCTGGGGGCGGCCCCACTGACATCACGAGTGATGTCAGTGGGAGAGATTTCGGCTCTGTGAGAGCCGAAATCTCTCTGGGGCTTGCGGCAACGAGACCCTACCACAAGGGTCTCATCGCAAGCCTGATGGTCGCGATGGTCTTGACCATCGCGACCATCTTCCTGGCCGCTCACTATAGCTGACCAAGAAGGCTAGCCCTGATTCAGCGAGCGCTCTGTCAGAGCGCCCGGCTCTGAATCAGGGCCTGTGTCCGACCCACACTATATCCAACTCTGCACTGGTTCTGACCCACAGTTATGGAATGCTGTTTTTATGGTTGGGGAGATTTTGGGTAACTGCTCAACAAAAAGGCTGATTGAACAGGGCTTTACATGGGCACAGCGTGCCAGTCATCAGTGGCCCAGCACCCCCAGGAGGGAAATACAGATTGGGCATTGAGAATAGGCATGTGCTTGGGGCATGTGCACTTGTGTAAGGGGCATTCATGTCTGCTTGATAAGAAATAATAAGAGCGCTATTGATGTGATAAACCAATAAAATTATAAATAAACCATGGAGGGAAAAAGGAGAGAGAAGAAAAGAAAAAAGTTTGACAAACACCATAGATGATTTATAACTCTTTTGAGATAAATTCAGTGGAGACCTAATAAGTTTCAAAAAGCGTCTCTCATGGCTTTCAGCGGTGGGTTGTTTCCGGCGTTCTATCCCGGCGTGACCTGCCCATCCTTGCGCTGGGTGATGATGTACTTGGTGGGTGTAAATGCGGGGAGTTCTGCTAGGTGTGCAGAATGTCCGTCACCCGCGGAATCCACCAAGTACATCATCACCCAGCGCAAGGCTGGGCCGGTCACGCTGGGATAGAACGCCGGAAACAACCCACAGCTGTAAGCCGTGAGAGACGCTTTACCACCAGGAGGCAGCAGCGGGAAGGAGCGCGGGGAGCAACACCTCAGTACCATCGGCAGGGATTGCATTATCGCCGGGACAAGTCCAACGGGACTTTACTGCCACTTCCATTTCAGGATAGAGGTAGGGAAAGTCAGTATGTAATCCCTTGTATACCTTTTTGGAACTTATTAGGTCTCCACTGAATTTATCTCAAAAGAGTTATAAATCATCTATGGTGTTTGTCAAACTTTTTTCTTTTCTTCTCTCTCCTTTTTCCCTCCTTGGTTTATTTATAATTTTATTGGCTTATCACATCAATAGCGCTCTTATTATTTCTTATCAAGACATTTATTTTATATAGAGCTGCTTTTCATTTAGCGCGGCTACGCTGTACCTGCTTTCAATTCATGTCTGCTGTTGCTATTTATGCATGGTTTAGGGGTTTTTTGTTTTGCTGATTGTTAACTACGACTACTTGTTTTGAGGAAGGATATTCCACGCACGATTTTTAGCAAATTTTTGTGTTGTATTGTTTTCTATTGAACGTAATTGCAAGTTAGTTTAATTGGTTATTGCTAATAAATTACTAATTTGTAAAACATTTGGAAACAGAAATAACTGCCTTGTCTTTGTGCCGCTGCTCTGATTTGGTTGCTTAGTTTAGTCAACCAGCCTTTGCCCTATGTTGGTGAACAATATTGTCAGCTGTGAAGTGGTCAAAATTAACTGGAAATGACCGGAAATTAATGTTATTGAGGTTAATAATACTGTAAGATCAAAAAAAGTCCCAAATTATGTGATTTTAGCTATTTTTATCAAGAAAATACAGATCCAAAACCAAAAAACGCAAGGGTGGTTTTGCAAAACCAAATCCAGATCCAAAACCTCGAAGGCGATACAGATCCAAAACCAAAACACGGGAGTCGACGCACATCCCTAGTAATAATAATAATATTTAATGTGCACTGTTGATTTTTTACAGTGGAACTACAGGTGCCACCTTGCCTGAACTCTGGCACTTGTGGAATTCCAAGTGCCAGCAGGCAGGGCTGTAACTAGGGTAGTGCGACCAGTGCCATGGACAAGGGCACCGGAGGACAAGGGGCACTGTTCAGGCCTATACATTTTCTGTTTATTATCATTCTCACTTGCAGCTTCCTCTTATTTTATCCCCAGTATCTTCTGGCCTCCCCTATCTCTTCCCTGGCTCTTCCCCATTAAGCCATTTCCCTTTTTTTGGGGGGGCGCCAATGCTCTTTCTGGCACAGGTCACCAAAAAGTCTAGTTACGGCTCTGCCAGCAGGCGTCCAGCTCCGGTACCCCCACTGTAACAAAATGGAAAAAAAGACAGTGCACACACACCATAGAAAGTATATGTTTATTGCAAACAAGACACTCTGGTGATCGGTCCCCTTTTCCAATAGAAATCCCCGGTTATCCCTAAAAAATAAATGAAAAAGTACTCCACTACCTCCTGGCGCAGGTCAGTCCTTTTTTCCAGTAGAGTAGAAAATAACAAACCAAAATAACGCGGATCATTCAGATCTCTTCACCGGTAAATGATGGAGATCTCGTGTGTTCCGTCATTTGCTGGGTCGCCAGCCAATCAGAGTCCGCTCTAGAATAAGTGGTGGCTGATTGGCTGTGAACCGCCTGGCTGCCAATCAACAGCCACGTAGCTCACAGCCAATTAGTGGCCACTCTAGAGTAAGCGGCCACTGATTGGCTGTAAGGGCATTTCTAAAGAGTTTACCCCAATATTCTGAGTGATTGAGGTGCATCTAATCTATTTATAAATCTCTCAAGGCTTGGGATACTTCAACATCATTACATCACCATTCCTTTAAGCAAGTTTTCCACTTGGTTTGGTTGTGAGACACAGAGCGGGATGCACCAATTAAATATCGCAGCAAACGGCTCTAAACTCCCGAAAAATACAGGGACCGCATATGCAGCATAACTGATCGCATGTCCTTCTATTTTGTCAGATCGAAGGGACTCCATTGATCCTAATGACGAGCCCTTCTTCCGGGTATTCGTCATTGGCAGGAGGCGTTGTTTACATCAGTTGTAACAATGCCTACTGCTAGCCAGCGGTAGCGGTGACTAAAGTATATAGAATACTATATAAAAAGAAAAAAACTGAGTGAGACTAACATAGATAGCATACATACCATATCAGTGTACAGCTTCATCCACAGCCTCCCTGTCAGAAATGGTGCCTTCCGAGACTGAGCCCATAGCATCTGCCATCCAGGCTAGTAGATGCTCTGTGCATGTCAGAATCTTTCCCCCTGCGTCTGCACAGTGTCAGCCGGTGCCTACCCAGCGGAGATCGCAGAGAGGGACGGTTACCTCCAATGACCCGACTGTCAGGTGAGTGATAGTGCATATTGGCGGTAGAAGTTATTATTAAAATGCAGTAGGCGCCGTTAACTATCACATTCTAAAAGCGAAGATTGGTGCATCCTGCCCACAGGGAGATTTCCCAAAAATTATTTTGTTATTAATTATTTATTAAAAGTTTCTTATATAGCGCAGCATATTCCGTCGTGCTTTACAATTGGAAACATTTATAGAACAAAACAGGGTAATAACAGACAGACATAGAAGTAAGAGGGCCCTGCTTGCAAGCTTACAATCTATAGGGATATAGGCATTGATACACAAGGATAGGTGCTATATATTGCAATTTGGTCCAGCCAGAATGCAGAGTTTCTTGGTGGGCTGCATGATCCAGTCACACAGGAATGTCGGCCAAATGTCAGGAGTATGTGAAAGAAAGACAATGTGTGAGGTTATGCGTGGACTGTGAGAGGGGATGTAATAAGACATGGAAGCTATGAAGGTTATGTGGTTGGTTCTGGAATCTGATAAGCTTGTCTGAAAGGTGAGTTTTCAGGGAATGATTGAAGGATTGAAGACTAGAGGTAAGTCTTATTGTGCGTGGTAAGACATTCCATAGAGTGGGTGCAGACCAAAGAAAGTCCTGAATGGGAGCAAGTAATGCGTGGGGATGAGAGATGCAGATCTTGTGCTGAGCGGAGATGTTGGGTTGGGAGATGTTTTGAGGTGAGTGAAGAGATGTATGTTGGTGTGGTTTGGTGTGGTTTGGTGTGGTTTGGTTAATGGCCTTATGTGGTGAGATGACATCCAAGATGAAATGGCAGAAATAATTTCAGTGACACGGACCAATACAGATGGTGATAAATCTGGAGAGGATATGTAGATTTGAGTATCATCCGCATACAGATGGTACTGAAATCCAAAAGAGTGGATTAGTTTGCCAAGAGAGGTGGTATAGATTGAGAATAGCAAAGGACCTAAAACAGAGCCTTGTGGACCTCCAACTGATAAAGGTAGCGAAGAGGAGGCAAAAACCGAAAAATGAACAGAAAAAGAGCGATCCGATAGGTAGAAAGAGAACCAAGAAAGAGCTGTGTCCTTAAGACCTAGGGATTGTAATGTTTGTATGAGAAGAGAGTGGTCAACAGTGTCAAAAGCAGCAGAGAGATCTAGAAGAATTAGGAGTGAGTAATTGCCTTGGCAGTGACCAGATCATTTACTACCTTAGTCAGTGCTGTCTCTGTGGAGTGCTGGGAACGAATGCCAGACTGAAGTGGGTCCAATAAGTTGTGGGTGTTAAGAAAGTGGACGGTAATTTGAGAGAGTGTTAGGGTCAGAATTTAGTTTTTTTCAGAATGGGAGTAATCACTGCGTGCTTGAACAGTGATGGAAAGTTGTCAGTAGAGAGAGCGAGATTACAGATTTAGTTAGGGTTGGGATGAGCACAGGAGACAGAGCTTTACTGATTTGTGAGGGTATAGGATCTAGAGGAGAGGTAATAGAGTAGGAGGATGAGAAGAGTGTAGATACTTCATCTTCGTTTGCGAGGTCAAATGAAGAGAATGTGCCAGAGGGTTTAGGTAGGGAATTGAGCAGGTCACTAGCTGAGGAAGAACATACCATTTCATTTCAGATATTATCAATCTTATCCTTAAAATAGGAAGCAAGATCATGCACACAGATAGTAGCATGTGGCTTGGGTGAGGGAGGGGTAAGAAGCAGTTTAAATGTATTAAAAAGTCGCTTGGGGTTAGAGGCTTGAGCAGAGATAAGATATTGAAAATATGTTTGTTTGGCAGCGTCCAGAGCAGTACGAAAAGAGTTGTAGATAATCTTATATGAGGAGGTCACATGGAGTACGAGACTTTCGCCACTGACGTTCTATTTTACGTGAGAGTTTTTGAAGATGCCTTGTTAAGCTAGAATGCCACGGTTGACGTCTAAGTATACGTGGTGTGTGATGGGTAGCTGGAGCTACTTCATCGAGGGCGTTTTCTAGAATCTGGTTTAGGTGTGATGCAGCAGTCTCAGTAGAAGTGAATGTAGAAATTGGTGAGTCGTTGTAGAGAGGTAGATAGTTGTTGAAAGTTAATGGCCTTAATATTTCTGCGGGTTTTAGGAGGTTTGGTTGATTTCAGTGACATTGAGATTGATGTAATGGAGGAGAGTGTGCAGGTGATAAGGTTGTGATCTGAGAGAGGGAAAGGCGCATTAGTGAAATCAGAAACTGAGCATAGTCTGAATCAAGGCAGTGGCCCTCCTTATGAGTAGAGGAGTCAGTCCATTGGGAGAGGCCAAGAGAGGAGGTTAGAGAGAGTAGTTTGGAGGCATGAGGAGATTGTGGACTGTCAATGGGTATATTGAAATCACCCATAATGATGGTGGAGATGTCTGAGGATAGGAAGTGAGGGAGCCAGGCTGAAAAATGTTCCAGAAATTGTTGAGGTGGCCCCGGCGGGCGATAGATAGCAGCAACTCGCAGAGAGAAAGGGGTGAAAGTCCTGATAGAATGTACTTCAAATGATGTAAATGTCAGTGAAGGTACCTGTGGGAGAACTGTGAATGTGAAACATTGGGAGAGAAATATTCCTACTCCACCTCCTTTACAATAACCAGGCCTGGAGGTGTGCGAGAAGTGTAGGTTACCATATGAAAGTGCAGCAGGGGAGAGAGTGTCTGATTGTGTGAGCCATGTTTCTGTTATTGCAAGAAGGTTGAGGCTAGTTGAAATAAATAGGTCATGGATGGATGTTAGTTTGTTGCAGACAGAGTGTGCATTCCATAATGCAAATTTTAGTGACTTGGAGGGTGAAAGGAGGCACGCAATGTTTATGAGGTTAGCTGGATTTATAGTTTGCTGTGGGTGTGGCATGTGGGTTGGGCCTGGATTTGGTGATATGTCACCAGCTAATAGAAGCAACAGGAGAGAGATATAAATATATTTGTGGGATTTATCTGAATGATTTTTATGGCGAGAGGTTGTGGATGTTATTGTCAATGTGTATAGATAATTTAAAAGCTCATGTGTGTTTGTAAGAGGGGCAGCAATATGTACAGAAGGATGGGCTGCAGGGAGAGTAAAGGATATAGTAGTCTAAAGCTGGCCACACACTAGGCCAACTTTCATCCAACCATCCAACTAGTTGGCTGGTTGGAATGAAAATCTGGTAACGTATGAATAATGATGATCAGCAATTTGCACCTAAATGCCAGAAAACAGATGAAAATGGTCGTCAGACAAGTTTGTTAAATGTGTGATCTAAATAATTTGGGCAATTTAGAGATGATTTCATGGAGTGAGATCATTAATAGAAGTTTTTGATACATTTTTTCAAAACATTCAAAAATATACAACACACAAACTACTGTTAAGGAATGATATTGGAATTACCTTGTCGAAGATGTTGTTCAATGTTTGTTCAACTGTTTTTTAACTGTTACATAAATTACCCTATGATAAATTTACTTCTCTTTTCTTTTTTGGAGCTTTTGTCAAAGGAGAAAATAAAAAAAGAAGAACACAGTTATTTGTACATCTATGTGGTCCATATTTTTTTTTATGTGGTTTTACGTGGTATTTCAGTGTGTGCAATATGCCAATTTATATACAGTAGATCTTTGATATGCAAGATATGCTCCACACATCGGCTTAAGGTCTACATCAGCCCCTTTGTGTGCCTAGCTTTACACTGTAAATTCTCAGTACTGCACTATAGATTTTTTTTCTCTCTATTTTTAACCTTTAGACTTTAATTATTAATACAGTATGTATTCAAGAAGAGTAATGTACAGAAAAGTAAATAAACATGTCATGATGACGGAATAGAAATGGCATACTGTAGTCTACACCTGCTCATGATTAAAGTCCTTGGAATTATTCCAAATGTTAATAACTAAGGGCCTGATTCATCACGGATCGCAACTGCAAGAGCGAAATCAGATCGGCTGGTGGTGCGTACTGCTCATGCGTATGCTTCGCAGTGCACATGTGTGAGTTAACATTGCGATAACACTGCGATCACCTACGCAGATACAAAGTCATCACAGACCTAGGTACAGGTCATCAGCGTTTAGGGGTGGTGACGGGGGAGTGGTTGGATGAACGCTGACATGGCTGTCAGTTTGAACGCTGTTGCTTGGGCGTGCATATATTAGCCACTGCGATGGGATACGCAGCTTGTGTACTCACTGTGTGAGCGACGAGGTTAGCAATTTCTGAGTAAGGTCAGACCTGTTGTAATTGTGCGTGAGTGGCCAATGTTACTCGATGTTCCCGATGTATACACAGGACTGCAAGGGATTATGGATGTGAGATAGTGGTAGTCTATGCTGTACTCTATGCTGGCTGTGCGATGGCTGGTCTCCATCCAGGCCCCCTCCTCTTTAGTCAGCGGTACACAGCGTAGACTCTGGCACTATGCCAGAGTCTACAGGCCATGAGCAGGGCTCTGGTAAAATGGCGCTGTGGCCATTTTCTCAGCGATTTTTCTACTGCGCATGCATACATTTCTGGGAAAGTGGTTGTTGCACCATTTCCCGGTGATTTGTGCAGTGCTGCAAGCACGGGACTCTGGAGAGGTAAGTATTAAATAATTTGGGTGCAGAGTGTGCAGTGTGGGCCCCATTATAGATACTGCACCTACCTCAGTTTCCAAGATGTTTAATAAAAGCACCTCCTTGTACTGTAGCTCATAGTGTGCCAGTGAGAATTAATTCATGCCAATATAGCTACAGTATAGATGGCATCACAATAGTCACAATGGTAATTTGTAAGGCACCACTGATTTTAATTTATCCAGGGGGCTGGTGCATAGTTGGAAGTAAATTTAGCGTACATTGCTCAAAAGAAGTACAAAAATGCGTATATATTTGCCCATATACAGAGCTGCACTTGAGATGTGCCCACATTTACGTGCGCAGCATATGCAGCAGGTGCAAAAGATATGCAGAGCCCACATTTGTGCACATTCGTGCACACACATTCTCAATAGACTTTGTCTACATGAAAGAATCCAGCCATATCCATATTGTGCCTCTTCTATCCAGGGCCTGTGCAAGGTTTCAGGGCGCCCTAGGCAAAGGTTCACAATGCCGCCCCTGTTTTTCCCCAAACCCTCCGCCCAGCTCACAGACACATACACAGTGCCCTAATAATATTCACATGACCCAAATTAAAGGGAAGATTCCCCCTGCAGTGCCCCCAGTAGTAAGGGCCCATGTAGTGCCCCCAATTGTAATAGCCTTGTAGTTCCCCCAGTATTAATGCTCCCTGCAGTAGCCCCAGTAGTAATGCCCTTGTAGTGTCCCCAATAGTAATGCTCCCTGCAGTGCCCCAGTAGTAAGACCCCTGTAGTGCCCCCTGTAGTAAGCACCCCTCCCCCCGTGCACAAAGATACATACACGCCCCAAAAAAATACTCACCTTAAACCCCGCTACAGTGCCTGCTGCCGTCCGTCCTCGGAACTATGAGAGTGACGTCCCATAGTGCATTGCGGGACCCGGAAGCAGGAGCTCAGGCTTGAGCTCCGTCCTCCGGCTGGGGGGAGAGAAGGAGCCGGGCGCCCGCTGGTAACACAATCTCAGCAGGCGCTCGGCAAATGGAGGGTGCAGGGGGTGCGATCGCTGGGCCAGTGGGCCCCTTAAGCCGCCGGGCCTCATAGCAACCACACCCCCTGCACCCTCCGTAGTTAGGCAGGCTCAGAAGCGCCCTCTAGTGGCCGATGCCCCTAGGTAGCTGCCTAAGTGGCCCTGCTTCTATAATAAGTTTAAATGCAATCTAAATGCATATGACACTGCATTGCTGTGTGTTCCTATTTTTGAAGCACAGTGCAAATTCACTAAAGAGGCTCTAACCTAAAGGGCATTTGTTCAACTCTTTAGTGTACAATTTACATAAGTCTCAGTGGTAAGTCTTGTGTAGCTGCAAAGTCATACTTGCCGATCTTATGGCTACCTACTTCGGGAGGAGGCAGCCAGGTCGGCACTGCAGATGGTGGAATGCTGAGATTACCACCATTGTGAAGCAGGCGTGGAGCCAAGATGACGCGAATGAACACGAATTGCATCATCAGGCACCTGTGCCACCTACTTCACTGGATAAGTGGGTGGCCCCAACCTCCGGGAGTCTTGTCCACCTTTCAGGGCGGCCATGAGGGTCACACAATTTTTGGGAGCCTCCCAGTCATTTGGGGTAGGTATGCCAGTATGTAGAAGGTGTGTCGTGTATACTGCACACATACAGTACATTTTACTAATCAGTGCAGGGTGGTGCTACTGTATGTGCTTAAATATAAATATGCAGTAACTCATGGCAGCAAATCAGATTATCAAGGAGATGTTTCAAATCTTCCAAAGAGATATAGAGGAGAACTTGCCCATAGCAACCAAACACATTCTATTTGTCATTGTAAAGACGGTGCTAGATAAATGATAGCTACAGTAGAGGCTAATTGGTTGCTATTAGGGGTGAGCGGGTTCGGATTTCTGAAATCTGTGCCCCCCCGAGCCCCCCCGATCCGAGTCCGATCCGATCCAGGCTCGACTTTTCCCGCCTGACTCGGGTCTGAAATCGAGGCAAAACGTCATCATCCCGCCTTCCGAGTCTCGCGGGTTTTGGATCCTATATAAGGTACCTGCGTTGGCGCCATTTTCTCACTCGGCTGTGGACAGTGAAGAGGGAGGGTGGGAGTTAGGGCTGGCTGGGCTGTGTAGTGTAGTGTAGTGTAGTGCTGCTGTTGTCCACTACTTCAAAGTCCATAGGGGCTGGCTGTGTTGTGCTGTGCTGCTGTTGTTAATAGGGGCTGTGTCCACTACTTCAAAGTCCACAGGGGCTGGCTGGACTGTGTTGTGCAGTCAGTTCTCCATAGGGGCTGTGTCCACTCCAAAGTCATGTGCAGTGTCTCAGTCCTAAAGGGGTGCTGTAGTGTTGTCCAGGGGGTGCTCTGTCCATCAGGGGTGCTCCCCCCAAGTGCTAAAAAAATAATATATTTTCTGTGTTTGTGAATTGTGTGCGCAGTAGCCGCACGTGCATCAACAAAGTAGTGCCAAGCGTGCGCCTGTGTCATAAGTAAAGGGCCGGCTGGCTTGACCGTTAAAGGGTGCTGTAACCCCCAAAGTACACTCCAGTCCAAACCAAAAAAAAATTATTTTCTGTGTTCGTGAATTGTGTGCGCAGTAGCCGCACGTGCATCAACAAAGTAGTGCCAAGCGTGCGCCTGTGTCATAAGTAAAGGGCCAGCTAGCTTCACCGTTAAAGGGTGCTGTAACCCCCAAAGTACACTCCAGTCCAAACCAAAAAAAAATATATTTTCTGTGTTTGTGAATTGTGTGCGCAGTAGCCGCACGTGCATCAACAAAGGAGCAGCGCCAAGCGTGCGCCTGTGTCCCATAAGTAAAGAGCCGGCTGGCTCATTTCTTAAAGGCTGGTGTAACCCACAAAGTGCACTACTCTCCAGCAAAAATAAAAAAATATTTTCTGTGTTTAGCCGCACGTATATATCAAATCGATATAACATAAATGGAGGACCAAACTTTCTCCGATAAAAATAAAATAGAGAAAGATCAAGAACCACTTCCTCCTAGTGCTGAAGCTGCTGCCACTAGTCATGACATAGACGATAACATGCCATCAACGTCGTCTGCCAAGGCCGATGCCCAATGTCATAATAGAGGGCACATACAATCCCAAATGACAAAGTTCAGGAAAATGACCTTGAAAAAAACATTTAAATCAGCTGAAGAGAAACGTAAACTTGCCAATATGCCATTTACGACACGGAGTGGCAAGGAACGGCTAAGGTCGATCCCTAGTATGTTCATGACTAGTGGTTCAGCTTCACATGAAGATGGAAGCCCTCCTCCCACTAAAAAAATCAAAAGAGTTAAGCTGGCAAAAGCACAGCAAAGAACTGTGCTTTCTAAGAAGATATCACAAATCCCCAAGGAGAGTCCAAGTGTGGTGGTGGTTGCGATGCCTGACCTTCCCAGCACTGGACGGGAAGAGGTGGCTCTTTCCACCATTTGCACGCCCCCTGCAAGTGCTGAAAGGAGCACCCACAGTCCACTTGCTGATATGCAAATTGAAGATGTCACTGTTGAAGTACCACAGGATGAGGATACTGGTGTAGCTGGCGCTGAGGAGGAAGTTGGCAAGGAGGATTCTGATGGTGATGTGGTTTGTTTAAATCAGGCTCCGGGGGAGACAGTTGTTGTCCGTGGGATGAAAAAGCCCATCACGGTCATGCCTGGGCAGAAGACCAAACATTCCACCTCTTTGGTCTGGCAATATTTCTATCCAAATCCGGACAACAACTGTCTTGCCATATGTACCTTATGTAAAGGTGGAATAAGTAGGGGTAGGGACGTTAACCACCTAGGAACATCCTCCCTTATACGGCACCTGCAGCGCGTTCATAATAAGTTACTGTCAAGTTCAGAAACTTTGGCTAAGACCGTAAGCAGTCCAGGGACACCTAAATCCTGTTGTCCTGTAGTATCCAAGCGCCTGCAAACCACACCGTCAACTCCCTCCTCGTCAATTTCCTCCTTAGTCAGGATCGGAAGTAGTCCTGCAGGCCATGTCACTGGCATGACTGACTCTCCTATCCCGGATTCCTCCAGAGGATCCTGCATTGCTACGCCTCCTGCTGCCGCTGCTGCTGTTGCTGCTGCTGGGAGTCGTTCATCATCCCAGAGAGGAAGTAGGAACACCACTACTTTTACTAAACAATTGACCCTCCAACAGTCCTTAGCGAGGAGGATGAAGTACGACAGCAGTCATCCTGAAGCAAAACGTATAACTGAGGCCTTGACTGCTATGTTGGTGTTAGACGTGCATCCAGTATCCGCCATTAGTGCAGTGGGATTTAGACAATTGCTGGAGGTAGTGTGTCCCCGGTTCCAAATCCCGTCTAGATTCCACTTCACTAGGCAGGCGATACCGAGACTGTACAGAAACGTCAGAAAAAGTGTCCTCAGTGTCCTGAAAAATGTGGTTCTACCCAATGTCCACTTAACCACGGACATGTGGACAAGTGGAACAGGGCAGACTAAGGACTATATGACTGTGACAGCCCACTGGGTAGATGTATCACCTTACGCAGCAACAGCAGCAGCGTCACCAGTCACAGCATCTCAGAAACGCCAGCTCGTTCCAAGGCAGGCTACGCTGTGTATCACCGGTTTCAGTAAGGGGCACACCGCCGACAACCTCTTAGAGAAACTGAGGGAAATCATCGCCCAGTGGCTTACCCCACTTAGACTCTCCTGGGGATTTGTGATATCTGACAACGCCACCAATATTGTGCGGGCATTACATCTGGGCAAATTCCAGCACGTCCCATGTTTTGCTCACACAATAAACTTGGTGGTGCAGAATTTTCTGAAAAGCGACAGGGGCGTGCAGGAGACGCTTTGGGTTGTCCGAAAAATTTCAGGCCACTTTCGCCATTCAGCGACTGCGTGCCGAAGACTGGAGCGCCAGCAAACACTCTTGAACCTGCCCCACCATCACCTGAAGCAAGAGGTTGTGACGCGGTGGAACTCAACCCTCTATATGCTTCAGAGGATGGAGGAGCAGCAAAAGGCCATTTAAGCCTATACATCCACCTATGACATAGGCAAAGGAGGGGGTATGCACCTGACTCAAGCGCAGTGGAGAATGATTTCCGTGTTGTGCAAGGTTCTCCAGCCCTTCGAACTTGCCACACGTGAAGTCAGTTCAGACACTGCCAGCTTGAGTCAGGTCATTCCCCTCATAAGGCTTTTGCAGAAGCGCTGGAGAAAGTGAAGGAGGAGCTAAGACAGAGCGATTCCGCTCGGCATGTGGGACTTGTGGATGAAGCCCTTCATTCGCTTTGCCAGGATTCCAGGGTGGTCAATCTGTTGAAATCAGACCACTACATTTTGGCCACCATGCTTGATCCTAGGTTTAAAGCCTATGTGGTGTCTCTCTTTCCGGCCGACACAAGCCTGCAGAGGTGCAAAGACCTGCTGGTGAACACACTGTCAGCTGAAGCGGAACGTGACATGTCAACAGCTCCTTCTTCATTTTCACCCGCAACTGGGGCTGCCAGGAAAAAACTTAGGTATCCTAAGCAACCCGCTGGCGGTGATGCAGGGCATGCAGGACCAAGTTTGGACATCTGGTCCGGACTGAAGGACCTGGCAACAATTTCTGACATGTCTACTGTCACTGCATATGATACTGTCACCATTGACAGAATGGTGGAGGATTACATCGGTGACAGCATCCAAGTAGGCATGTCAGACAGTCCATACCTGTACTGGCAGGAAAAAGAGGCAATTTGGAGGCCCCTGTACAAACTGGCTCTATTTTACCTGAGTTGCCCCCTCTCCAGTGTGTATTCCGAAAGAGTGTTTAGTGCAGCCGGGAACCTTGTCAGCGAAAGGCGTAGGAGGTTGCTTCCACAGAATGTGAAGAAGATGATGTTCATCAAAATGAATTATCAGCTCTTCCAGGGAGACCAGCCTCCAGAACGTACAGAGGGACCTGTGGTGGTGGATTCAAGTGGGGACGAGTTAATACTTTGTGAGGATGAGGATGTACACACTGAAGAGGGTGAGGAATCGGTGGATGAGGAGGATGAGGATGACATCTTGCCTCCGTAGAGCCAGTTTGTGCAGGGACACATTAATTGCCAGCTTGTTTTGTGGGGGCCCAAACGAACCAATCATTTCAGCCACAGTTGTGTGGCAGACCCTGGCGCTGAAATGATTGGTTTGTTAAAGTGTGCATGTCCTGTTTATACAACATAAGGGTGGGTGGGAGGGCCCAAGGACAATTCCATCTTGCACCTCTTTTTTTTCTTTGCAGTATGTACTGTTTGGGGCCTAGTTTTTCAAACTGCCATCCTGTCTGCCACTGCAGTGTCACTCCTAGATGGGCCACGTGTTTGTGCCGCCCACTCGTGTCTCTTAGCATAGTCATCCAGCTACCTTGGTGCAATCTTTTGGCCATAAAAACAATATTGTGAGGTGTGAGGTGTTCAGAATAGACTGGAAATGAGTGGAAATGAAGGTTATTGAGGTTAATAATTGCATAGGAGCAGAAAAACCCACAAATTCTGTGATTTAAGCTGTTTTTATGCTTTTTTCAAAAAAATACAGATCCAAAACACAAAACCCAGAACCCAAAACACGGAAGGGTGGTTTTGGCAAAACCAATCCAGATCCAAAACACGAAGAAAGATCCAGATCCAAAACCAAAACACAAAACACGAAAAGTGGCCGGTGCACACCCCTAGTTGCTATGGACAACTTCACTTTATCTCTCTCGAAGGATGGATTCATCTCCCCATAAATCTTTCATTTCAAGAATGGTTTAAAAAATGACAGGTAACTTATGATTGCTTGTGTGGCTTGCAGATTATTTGTGCACATTGCATTTTAGTTCTGAACAAGTTACAGTAAGTGCATTTGGTGAATGCATACTTTTAACTGAAAGTGCTTTGAATAACTGAAAAAATTATGGACTCAAAAGCAGTCTTATGTAAATAAATATTCTCAGTGAAATCCAGGTCAGTACAGCTGAGAGAGCTAACTGGTTTTCTACATGAGTGATTTCCTATAAAATATAGATAGACTGCTGGTTAAAAATTTAATGTTACAGTCTTCTGACATAGTTACTGTAGGATCAGATAAAAACACATACGTCCATCAACCTTTACTAAATGTCAATAAGTGAAATTCAGCTGAAGCAAAATAACAAAACAATCAACTACTTTTTTCTCTAAAACAAGATCCTTTCCATCTCTTTCCCTGTAAAATTCATATACAGTAATGGAGCATACACACGGTCAGATTTTTCTTTTGAACGATATCGTTTGAACGATTTGAACGATTTTGCTAACAATTTACTCAACGATTTGAACGATATCTGGAGAAAAAGAACGATATCTGACAAATCTGACTGCAAACATGTCAGATGTCAGATATCTAACAAACGTGAACGCGCATGATTCATCGTCCATCGTTCATGCTTGTACACATGAACGATTTTTTTCATCAGATTTGAGCGATTGAATGATTTTTAAAATCGTTATCGTTCAAATCTGATGAAAAATCTGACCGTGTGTATGCACCATAAGTTAGTATAATTTGCTTTAAAACAGTCATTCTTTTATGAGCTTTGGTCCTTAAGAACTCATCTTGGTAATAATTACAAAAAGAAAATATATATTTTCAAACCCAAAGTGCCGGATTTTGCCTTTAAATTCTGCTGAAAAAAATTGCAGAAAATCAACTATTTTGACATATTGCTCTTCATTCATCTCCCACCTGGTCTGTATACTTACAAAGCACTATGGGGCCTATTTATCAAATAATATTTCTGGGATATTGCTTGAAAACAGCTTTTTTTTAGAGATAATATTATGTATTTTTCCCCTTTAGAATGTAAGCTCTCACGAGCAGGGACCTCTTCCCTCATGTCCTTCTCTTTACATTTTCTTCTACTCTTTACTCCCCATAAGGGCACCGAACACGTGACTGCCAACTCCCAGCTGCTTATTGTGAGAGTTTAATCGCTATTGCAGCAATGTATATAAATCGTGTCCTTGTCCTGCACTGTAGTGTACTGTAAGTTACTTGTTTCTTGTTCACTTATTAGTTCTATGTAATATGTAAGGTGCTGCGGAAAACTTGTGGCGCCGTATAAATAAAGGATAATAATAATAATAAGGTATCCCCCGAATGTACCATGAAGGAACCACAGCAGATATCTCCTATATTTTTGTGGTTCCTACATTACCAACAGCAGCCACAGCCTTCATAGGTGTCTTTGGGGGCTGAGAAGCATTCTGGAGCTTGGCCCCAGTAGGATAACACCATAGCCAGTGGCGGGCTGGGGGGCAGGGTGCCATCCGACCCCCGGGCTGGCACAATGTTGCTGCTTGGGGCCGTAGGCGCAGAGCCCATGTACATAGACTGGGGCCGGGAGACAGGCAGAGTGTGCTCCTGGGCCGGACTCTCCGAGACACACACAGTAGCGTGTCTGAATGGGGCAGAGTTTCAGGGGGCTGAGCCAGCCAGGTTACACAGCAAGTAAAACTGCTGCTACAGTGCTATCCTTCTTCAGCTCCAAGTCACCAGCCGCCCACCACTGACTGAGCTGAGTTGTATTCCAGGCTGGTTCCCCCTATCCTATCTCTCACTCTCCTCCATTCTTCATTCATTTTCTGCCTCCAGACTACTCCACTCCAACCCTCATCTGTGTGCTCATGGCTGCCTCCAGAAACCAGGTCAGTGGCATGTGTGTGAGTGTGGGTGGGGGGTGTTAATAAAAAAAGATAACATTCAGTTTTCGGTTTAGATTTTGTATATTTATTGTACTTACGTGCGCAAATGTATGTATGCATGTATCTGTGTATCTATAGATATGTGATCTATACATGTACATCTATATAGAGAGATATCTCTATATAGCTATATATGTGTGTGTATATACAATTTAAAATGTCAGTCTGGCGTAAATTATGTGTGTGGGGTGTCTTGTTTGTGTATGCATATGCAATAAATATAATAATCAGTGCTCCTGCCCCCCCCCCCCCCGCACCTCGTTCCACCCTCCGCTCTCTAATATTCTGCCCACCATTCCCCTCACAGTTCAAATCTGACCCCATCCCTCTGGTCTTATACAACCCTCTTCAGGGTCTTCCTCCTGTCTGGTAGTTGGATACTGTCTGTCCCGTCTGCCTCGTAGTGGGAGCCGTTGGGCTGTGGGACATATTTTGTGAAATTATATATATATTATGGATGTGCTACACTCATGATCTCTTAATAATTAGCATTCACAGTGACATAGCCTGCTTCAACGTTTTAGTGTCTGTATACTTAACACTGTCATTAGGGGATCCATGAGTGGCGCACCTCCAAATATGTTTTATTAACTGTATCTGTGCAGACGCCTGGACATTTGCTGCTGGTACTGTGAGTGCAGGACTTTGTTTTTTTGTGTACAAATTATACAGTATGTCAGTCTGGCACAAATTATGTGTGCGGGGTGTTGTTTATAATACGTGTGTGTTTATATATATTGACACCAATCTCCACATAGGGCGGCACTCAGAGTAGGATATAGACAAAAGTGATAACAAGTGCGCAATAAAATCAGGGATGCAGCAAAGGGTGAAAGTACAAATGAGTAGACACCCAGTACTCCAAAAGAACATTCACAATAAAATAGATGTAAATCACCACCTAGCGCTCCCCCAATCACAAGTGCACATAAGTGACAGGAAAAGAGAAATAATCACCATAAATCAGATCCACTTGGTATAGGATCACAAAACCATCTAGAATTGGCAGTCTTTAATGGTATATGAGCAAAGTAAATCTTGTCCTCCAAATGATATGCGCTGATCACAAATCCTCATATATAGAAATATAAAGAAAATACAGACATAGTGTAGATCAAACTAAAAACATAATCTGTTTAATGATAAGGTACACTCACAAATTGTAGAAAAAAATCAGGCATGTAAAATACATTTAAAAGTGGCAATGCAGCGACATTCACATCTGCTCCCTTCTTGTAATCCTTGGATGGTAAAAGGAAGGCAAAAAACACCGGCTCCGGATGCAGGAGTATGCCCAAGATGAAGCAAGTGAAGTCAGTTGTCCACCACACAATAACAAATACGATCTTTAAAGCCCACGCTTAACGCGTTTCAGACATATTAGTCCTTCTTCAGAAGGTCTCCAGGGAAGGGCTTTGTAGCACCCTTAGTAGAAAGTCGCAGACACGACTGTGGAAATAGATGCAAGGATGGCCGCGACTGACTTAGAAACAGGCCGATAATAGGGAAAACATAGCAAGAAGAGCAACATTATAGTGTATTGAAACACTTTTGTCAAGGTGCATATGTTTTCCTGTGTGTTTATTTCAATTGCCGCCTACAGCAGGGACACTTGCTTGCGTCTGCTCCCCATGGTAAAAGTTGCAGGCCAGCCTCTGACCATCGCGTTATCCTATAGTAGCCTATGGGCTACTAATTCACAAATATTTAAGGAGAGTTATCTTCCGGCTTCCTCTCCATTGGTCTACATGACGCATGCGCCAGCAGACAGCCACGCTTGTGCAGTGTGCGCCGGGGACTCGTACTAGGAAGCAGTCCGATAGCTTTATGCTGTCACACCGCTTCTAGCTCTTCACCAGGATGGGCTCTTATTGGAGCCCATATTCCTGGCAAGAGATTGTTTTCACTTTGCAAATTTACATGAAAAATAATTTATCACATCCGCATAAAAATTTTGGATTGTGAAAAATATGCCCCTAGGTCTAAACTGACACTCTTTACACTTATAATATTATTCACCATGATTAGAAACCATGGCTCACAGTTAGGAGCAAGCTCCTGCTATCTACGTTTTCAGTCGAATGTTTGTTTCATTTGTATAGATTATGGCACACTTGCTTCTACTGCATGTAAAGGCGTGCAACCGGGCAGCATTTATTGCTCTATCAGGCATAAGAAATTTTCCAATATGCCGGACAGATGCCATAATTTGCGGTCGGATCTGGCAGTGGATATGCTCACCATTACACAGGCAGACGACTTATCAGACAGTGTACAGCAATGTGATATAATTGGCCTGTTTGAAGATGAATTTGATCTCACAGTGTATAGCCAAGCAGTGCTATTTTTCAGCAGGAACAAGCAGGAACTCAGTTCCAGAACCTATCATTAACTATGTCGTAATGTCCTGGGCCAAAATCTATTTACATAAGATAAGTTTTATTTTAAAGGACCTTTTGAGTGCCTTCTTTTCTAAATACTACATATATGTATATATAATATAAGTATACATAATACATATATAATAATTGTTTTTCTATAGCTCCACCCCCAGTAGCTCCACCCACAGTTCCTAAACCTTCCAAAAAATAGCCCTGATGGCCAGCATTAGTAATGGACCCTCAGTGCAATAACAGGAATGACATTTAAAACCAACCACGTCTGGAGTTTGCATGGACTATTTGCACTCCTAAAAATACTGATTATTAAAGTGTATATTCTGTGAGCGGAACCGAAGGACTGCTGTGGGAGGAGTTTTCTTCCTATATAAATTCCTTGGTGGTGGCAGACGAGTTATATTTTGTTGTTAAGGTAATTTCTCAAAACACTAATGTCACGACCACCTGACTTGGGTGGAGTTCTTAGTGCAGGCCCTATCGTCACTCCCATGTTATGTTATCTTTTCTAGGAGTAACCTATTCCACCCAGGGTAATCCTATGTAGTGCGCCCAAGATGGCTACCACATCTGGTACCTTTCCTTGGTGGAATATATAACCCGTGAAAATTATTTCCCAAAATGTCTGCACCAACCCTGCAATATGCTTATTGTGCTCTCTTTTCTATTTTCTGCAATACCAAATACTTGTACAATGTACCATGTTTTCTGATATCTGTAAAGCAACTTTGAGTCCTACGGGAGAAAAGCACTATATAAATAAAATTATTATTATTATAAAATGGAGAAAAAAATTCTGTATAGAAAAACGTATTCCAAGAGAAATAGCCTCACTAAGAAATGTGTTTATTTTTTTTGCTTTATTTAGGAAGAATATAATGCTTGTAAAACAGAGATGCTATGTTTCCCCAAAAAATAGAAAGGTAATTGAATATATTGGATTGTATGCCCAAATACCAACTTGCTTGTAACAATGACTAAAAAAAAACAACTTTTGTCTTTTTGTGTCTTAACATTGACTGTAGCGTTGCTTTCATATTGTGTTTTTTCCGAAAATATGGCTCCAGTTTAGCTATATAAAAACGTTGTATCCTGCAGATGGCTAGCCCTTTGCATAGACAATCATGTTGTATTTCTATCGTTCTTGTAACCCAGTCAACTGAAAGTTTTTAGTTTTCCTTTAGAGACCTTTGTAAGTAGCATGTTTTTGCTTGTCATAGCTGATATTTCCTAAGCAATTCATTCTGCCAATGCCGTTTCTTGTTGGGAAACACTATTGGGATCCTGATTTTTCGAAACTCCTCAATACATTTGACTAGCTCAACCTCCAATGCCTTCCTCTCGTCACTGAGCTGTGGTGTCTCTGGACAACTCTCTATGCCATTTTCCTTCACCATTTTCTGCATGCTGTTTTTTCGTGACCCTGATACCTTTTCCTGGTCATGATCATTGAGAGACAGGGATAAGTCTAATTTGCTGGGGTATGGTGGACTTTCTTCCTGTGGTGAAGAACAAGGGACTGTCTCCTGAAGATTTTTTTCATTTGGAAGATCAGTAGAAGCTAGAACTGAATCATGGCTGTCAAGGCTGGAGCTGGAGAGCTCGTTTCCGCTGTCTGGCTCCTGCTTATCCGTCATCAGTAGTGTTGGTATTGTTGTCTTTTCCTCAATGACATTTTCAGCTATAGAGACAAGACAAACACTGTTTCATTAAAATAAAAAAACACATCTAAAGTTATACTATCAGTGTTTCGATAATGAAGTTTTATATAGTTAAATCAATATCATATGGCAGAGATGGATAAAACCTTCTAAAGAGGACAAGTGGGGAAATAGCCCATACTGTAGCATTATTTTTATAAATGATAGATAGAATCTGATTGGCTGCTTCTCCACTTGACCTCAATAGAAGGTTTGATACATCTCCTCTAAAGACTCTGTTGAAGGCAAAACAAACACCCACAGGACCTCGGCCAAGTAAGGATTACTGTGGAGAAAAAAGAATCTTTCCTGATGCTAGATTAATTCTCTGTACCAACCACCCAATAATGTAATTGGGATGTAGTTTACTAATAATAATTGGTGTTACTATTTCTTGTATGATAGGTATATAATTACATTTTTATATTTATGCAATAAGTTGGCTAATGTCATGTCGCTAGGTAAAGTTGGGCACAGTCTGACTACATGTGCACAGACCCTTGTGTTTTCATTCTAAATCAACATATAAAAAATATAAATATATAAAAAATTGAATATAAAAGCTAATCATGTAACTTGGACCTATTTTTTATAGTATTATTAACATCAATAACATTCATTTTCAGCCATTTCCAATAAATTTTAACCACCTCACAGCACCTGAGGGAGGGACTTAAATGCAATAAAAAATTCGCGAGATCCAGTTTTTAGATCCAAGTTCCGAACTTGGCGAGAAGACCCGAGTTAGGAGTCGGTTCTACTGAGACTCAGCTGGGACTCAGTTCAACTTGGAGCCACAAAGGTCGGGTGTGTTCAGTTTTCATCAGAACTGAACTGCTCATCTCTACTGACTACCATTTCTTTGCATCATTCTTTCAGTCAGAGTCCCTTTGTCATATTTACAGTCCCAGGTATGAAAAGATTATTAGACAGTAATTTGTAATGGGATGCAATCGGGAAACCAGCTGACGTGATCCCGACAGCCGGCTTCCCAACTGCTTTATCCCGGCGTGGGTTAAATGACAGGCGTCTATATCTAGACTTAGGGTTAGGCACCCCCCCGGGGGACTTAGGTTTAGGCAGCGGGGAAGGGGGGGGTTAGGTTTAGGCCCTTACAGGGGGGATTAGGGTTAGGCACTTGGGGGGGAGGTTAGGGTTAAGCACCCCTAAGGAGAGCCCATGTGTTGTATTTGAGGTGGAGAGGAGAGCAAGGAGGTGCGCATTACGATCAAGTAACGCCATAAAGAACACCCATCCTACAGATAAAATGGGGTTAACCCATTAAGACTATAAAAACTTTTGGGACCATTAACACAATTCTTTACATACAAGAAACTTATGCATTTGTGGACATTGGACATTTAAGAACACCCAACCTACAGATTCAAAGTAGTTTTTGACCCATTTGGAACATTAGGAACATATAGGTTTTTTCATAATTATATGGTCACATCCCTTAGTCAGCACACACTAAGATTGCCCCAAAGCGCACCACTACTATCTCTACTCATTGTATTAATTAGAGGTTGGGATACCTCTACAAGTGGAGCAGCTAGGGACAACCTTGAGATAAGACCAAGAGCGCTGGATACCCATACCCTTATACCAAAATATAATAGCAATACTCGCAATCGGAAAAAAGATGAAAAAAAAACAGATATCTCAGCATACAGATCCAAAACAAAGAAAAGGGGGAAAAAACCAGATGGGGGAAGACAGAGTAGGATTGGGGGGGGGCCACACCTAGAACACCAAATATTTAAGATAGAGATGAAACATAATCAGTGAAATATTTAAACTCAGCCAAGGGAGCCAAGTAGCATGGAGTTCACCTTGTTTCTCAAACTCCAAGATCCAATTCCTCCATGTCCATATAGAGTTCCAGCCAAGCAAACCATTCCTTAAGTGAGGGAGGAGCCACAGATTTAAAATGAGTAGGTACTACAGCTTTCGCCACACTGTTAAGAAATTTAAGGAGGGATTTTTTGTACAATTTTGTCGGTCCAGTGTATAGGTTTAGTAACCAAAAGGAGGGATCCGAGGGGACTACACATCTTAAAATTGATGCAGAAAGAGAAATAATTTCCTCCCAAAAGGGGCGTAATGCTCAACAGTCCCACCAAATAGGTAGAGGCGAGCCTTCTGCCGAATTGCAGCGATAATTCACAGCAGGGAACAGTTTAGCTAGTATCTGCGGGCACCTATAGCAGAGCGTGATCACTTTATAGTGAGTCTCAATGATTGAATAACTAACAGAGCTGGCAAATTAGTTGTCAACAATCTTGAGTCTTTCCTGAGGTGTGAAAGAAATTCCCAAATCCCGTTCCCAATCATCTAGAAACTTGGGGGATATAGAGTATGCATTCTCAATCACAAGGAAAGAGAGTGAGGTGAGCGAAAATCTGCTAGGCGCATATCCTCAAAGGGGGTCAATGGTCTACTGCAGGCCAATCGCACTCCTCCACTTTGAACAAAATGCTTTAGCTGAAGGTAACACCAAATTTCTGCAGCCGGCAAGGCCCATTTGGCCTGAAAGGAGCTAAAGGGAATGATCCTTCCAGATTCCACCAGCTGTTCAACCCGGGAGACCACCCGCATTATCCATCAATCAAACATATGCCCAGAACAACCTGGAGGAAAGTCAGGATTATCAAACAATGGGGTCAGGAGTGGAAAAAGAGATGAGATCCATGGTTTATTCCATCTGTCTAAAGTGAGAAATAATGTAGGATTGGACAAACCAAGAACTTTGGATCTCCATGGATAGGCAGAGAGGACTGTAGAAACTGAGTGGCTTTCCAACTGGACCTATTGTCTAACATCCCTCATCCAATTCATTATGCGACCAAGCATTATTGCATCATAGTAAGTGGGGAAATGCGGGAGTTGGAGCCCCCGCATTGTTTTACATCTGAGTAATGTAGCATGTTTAAAATAAGGTTTACAGCCACCCCAAACAAAGTCTCTCACTATATTATGCAGCTCACAAAACCAGTGTTTAGGGCCATTGCAGTAGGTATAAGACCCTAGGTAGAATATTCATTTTAATCACACTGACCCTTTCCCAACCAGGAGAAAGTTTAATTAGTCCAAGTCTTTAGCTCTAATCGCAAGGTCTGGAGTAATGGCCTAAAGTTGTATTCAAACAGTTTAGAGAGGTCTTTATCTAAAGTGACTCTGAGGTATTTAAGGCTAGAAGTGTGCCAAGTGAATGCGAATGCATGCTTCAGCGAGCCAATAGAGTGTGAACTGGCCATCAGATTCACTGCTACAGATTTTGATAAACTGACTTTAAAATAAGATAAAGCACCAAATCTACTGAATTCTGCTACTAGATTAGGGACAGAAGTGACCGGGTAGGAGAGTACCGCTAGTAGGTCATCAGCAGATAAGGCTAGTTTACATTCAATCCCCTTTACACGTAAACTTTGGGGTTGATCCTAATAGCATGCGCCAGAGCCTCCATACAGAGAGCAAAGATAAGAGGGGACAATGGACAGCTCTGTCTAGTACCATTACTAATCCTCACCAGGTCAGATAAAACCCCATAAACCCTAATCCGAGCTGAAGGGATATGATAAAGTGACATTATGCGATGTAGACAGTTAGGACCCAGACCCATATGTGTTAGGATCCCCTGCATAAACAACCACTCAACCCTATCAAATGCCTTTTTGGCATCAGTGGAGAGGAGGATAACTGGGACCGGGTCACCTGTAGCGAGGTGTATCAGATCTATAACGTTGGTGATGTTGTCCCTAGCCTCCCTCCCTGGAACAAAACTCACTTGATCTGAATGTATGAGATTCGGAAGCAAAAACGTAAGCCAATTGGCAAGGAGTTTAGCAAATAATTTAATGCAATTGTGTTAAAGGCCAGGAGCATTTTTGGGAGCAGCAGTTCCCAGAAAAGCTTTTAATATGGAACAGAGAAACCGTCCAGGCCCGGGTTTTTCCCAGATGGGGTCGATTTAAGAGCCTCCTCTAACTCGGACAGGGAAAAAAGGGAATCCAACCAGGCCCTATCTTCAATGGTGATGGCGGGAAACTGTAAGTTACAAAGGTATTGGGCTACCAACCCCTGGAATTTCCACCAGGAATTTAGGTTCCCGCAGCTTGTATAACTTAGTATAATATGACTGAAAGACAGATGCGATATCCCGGAAGAGTGTCCACCTGAGGGACCGTTAATAGATTGAATAAATAGGGAAGCTCTTTGTGCTCTGAGTGCTCTAGCTAAATACTTGCCCGGCTTGTTACCCCACTGGAAAAAGCGGTTCCTGCACAAGCGAAAATCTTGCCTGACTGAATCAAAGAGACGTTTTTTCAAACCTTCCTTGGTATCAGTCAATTACAAAAGAAGCTGGGAAGAGTGGTGTGTCTTATGAGACGTCTCTAAGGATTTAAGCTTCTGCAAGAAAGCCACCTTTTGTTCCACCTTTTCCCTCTTCAGCATTGATGCCAACTGGATCAATTTACCTTGGAGGACACATTTATGAGCCTCCCAAACCGTGACACTGGAGACCTCCGGAGTTCGTTAGTGGAAAAATATTCATGTAGAGTCGACTCCAATTTATTCGTACAACAAGGGTCAGCTATTTGTTTGTTTATGCGCCATAGGCACTGCTTAACAGAGGGATATGAGGTCAGCAATGTCATGGAAATAGGGGAGTGGTCAGACCACATAGTGAGCCCAATTTCAGAATACTGAAGAAGGTGAAGAAACCTATGTGGTAAAAACAGAAAATCGATTCTAGAATATACATTATGTGGCCTCGAAAAAAGTCCATCAGCTGGTGTTCACGTAGGATACGTCTTACCTGCCTATGTCATTTTGTGGGATGTCTAGTGGATGATTCAAAGATATCAAGCTCAGGTTGAATTGACCAGTTCACATCCCCACCAATGACAGGAATACCAGATATCAAAGGATCCATCTGGTCGAGACTCTTTGCAAGAAATGCTGGCTGGTTCTGGTTGGGAACATAGACATTAATGAAGGAGTACGACTGGCCATACAGGGAGTATCTAACCATATGCACTCTACCTGCCATCAACACAGTATGTGAAAAATCTTGAAATGGGAGTGCTTTTGAGAACAGTAGGGCTACTCCCAGTGATTTAAAACTGCTATTGTTACTTAGATAGACAGTGGGATAATTACGGTCTGAAAATCTGGGGACTGATCCTATTTTAAAATGTGTTTCCTGAAGAGACACCACTCCTGCTTTAGCTGCATAAAAGTCTTGGAGGGGCCTAGAACATTTCTCTGGGATATTGAGTCCCTTGGCATTAATAGAGACTATTTTAATAGTCTGCATTCGCGCTTTAGCCACCATCATAAAAGACAAAAGGCATTAGGTGAACAAGGTGGGGAAAAGACACAAAAGGAAAGTACAAAAGGAAAAAACACAGACATCAGACAATATACACAACATATAAAAATATGCAATTATGCAGTAAAAAAAACTAAAGACACAATTGAAATTGAAAATGTCGCTCCCTGAAAACCCGAACACAAACACCATGCTCAGGCTCCCAAGGGGGCACTGTGAAAAAATAATCAAACATGTAAATAAACAAGTAGTAAATTACTGCCACTTGGGAGCTCAGGCGTGGAAGACACGACCGAGACCAAGATAGAAAAGGCGGTGAGGGGGTCAACGGGGGTCAGTGACCACAGCATTCCCGGATATTAAATTAGGCTGCTAAATAGTAGATAATGACTACACCCAAAACACATGACCCAATAACATATACAGTAACTTAACAGGTTACCCATAGTAAATAGACATAAGGTTAGTCAGAAAAATCCACCTAACATAATGGAAAAAACAGGCTAAACAAAGTTTGACAAATTGTTGTCCCCAAAATTAAAAACTAGTTCTGAGAGGGAGGAGGAAAACGGAATAAATCCACCCTGTTCTAAATCAGAATAAAGTAGTCAAGACTCTCTAGCAAGAAGGGGCATCTGCGAGCTTTTCTTGAAAGATCAATCATGTCTGAGCAGGAGATGCAAGAGCATGTGAGGTCCTGGGGGTCTTCGGGTTACAGTGCACCATCTGCCAGTCATTATTGGGGTGGGAAAGTTCCTATGGAATAGAACGCATCAGAGAATCTTGCCAGTCCGGTAGGGAAATCAAAGGTAAACCCAATTGCGAACAAAAGGAAGAGAGATCAGCTGAGTCCTTGAAGGTGTGCACCTTGCCATTGTGTGAGACTTGAAGGCTGATAGGAAAGCCCCATCTGTATTTAATCTCCAGTTTACGAAGTTCAGTAGGGTCAACAAGGATAAATTCTGAAAGATCTGGCTATGCTAATCACCCACAACAATAACATCTTTCTGATGGACTGCGTGAAGATTGTCCTCCTTCTGGGAAAAATAGTGAAGACAACAAATTATATCCCTCGGGCGAACGAAGGGGGCTCCTTTAGGCCTCAAGGCACAATGAGCTCTATCAAATTCAATTTGAGAATTGGGATTTTGACCTAGGAGCTCGTTAAAGACCCCAGTGAGGAAATCCACAAGGCCCTGAGATGGGATGTCCTCCAAAACTCCCCTGATCTGCAGGTCATTCCATCTTCTGTGGTTGTCAAAGTCCTCCAAACGATCATGTACTTGTTGAAAGTCAGCAGCCTGGCAGAGGACAAGGAGCATGGGCGTGTAACAATGCTGCCACCACCAAACTCTACCATCCTCCTGCCTAGGCACCTGGAACCACTTCTGCTGCGTATGCGTTGACCAACTGCGGACACACCTCCTGTTTGGTGTCGGCTGTTCCCACCTGATCCCTCGCAATGGACCAGGTCTGCACGGTAGCTTGGCAGAGGGCTTGAACTTGGAGACACGGAGCTCTTACCCAGAACAGCAGGAGAACAGAATAGCGTTTTGCGCAATTTTTAAAAAAGAGCCTCCCTTCGGATTGAAGGGGAATTTCAGCATACCATACAAGATGTTACAGCAATTCTTCTCCACACAGGATTCACAAGGATGTACAATATTACTAGGCACAAGCCCTTCTTTTATGCCACTCTAATACACATTTCCACAGGGGGTAAGCCCGCCCTGTGGTTTCCAACCAATCATCATAAGTGCATGACCTGTGCATGTGCTAGCCACACGCACGTTTAACATTGTCCCTATGGCAAGGGGGAGTGGTGACTCCCCTGTGCCTGGGCTCAACCTCAGAGCTGGGCAACGCCCACGGCTCCGCTCCGTCTGGACACAGCCTGGGAAGATAAGGATCTCCCTCCAAAAATGGACTTCCAGGAATCTGCTAAGGGTTCAAGCTTGCTACTCTTGCCCAAATCTGAGCTCCAGAGGTGGGCAAGCAGGGTCCCTGGCAGAGACTCCTGTCCACGGATGAAAGTCCATTTGGAGCTCGCTGGAAATTCTTAGCTGGCTGCATTAGCCAGCTCCCTATGCACCACCTCATCCCACTTCCAGGCATGAGGCCGCATAGGAGGGTACTTTATTTCCTTGGATGGGCTGGAAGATCTAGCAGCCCACTGAGGACTCTAGATCCCCCTAGCCGTCCAGGGAAATCACAGGTAAGTGCACTTTACTGCACTCAGCGCTGGACTCCCTCATCCCTGCAGCCCTGGACTGCAGGGTTCAGTGCTGGGGCTCTTTCAGCGCTGGGGGTTACCAGGAGTTAAATCTCCTGAGCACCGCAGCCACAGGACTTTGGCTGCGAGCGCTCTGCACTGCCCCCACTCAGCCCCGCTGCACTGGGAGCCGGCTTCTCCGGTCTCCCAGCATGTGGCCTCTCCTCTGCACTGCGGTATCGCGAGCTAGCACTCCCAACCCCCAGAGTCCGGCTAACACAGTTCTCCCCTCGGTGCAGCGCACCGAGGGTTAACTGCTGGCCACGCTGCGTTGTGGAGCTGGGGTGCCGGGAGCGACGCTCGCGGTCAGCGCACAGCACCACCTGGGGAGCCGGCTAGTCCGGTCCCCCTGTGCGCCACCCAGCTCTGCAGTCTGGGACAATCGTGTCCCGGCTGCAGCAGCCATCTGCTGCCCTGGAGCACCGGGGGCATTGCTCCCGGCCCCTGGCAGTCAGCTACAGCCCGCTGGGGTGCCGGGAGCTAAGTTCTCAGCCCCCAGCAGTCATCATCCCGCCCTGCCCTCCGCTGCCTGGCCACAGTAAGCAGCCGGCCCGGAGGGATCAGCGGCGTCCCTGTGGAGCTGGGACGCCGGGAGTCACACTCCCGGGTCCCAGCGTGGAGCACAGAGTGGCTCCCTGCACTCCAGTCTCCTCTGGGGCACCGGGAGCCAGGCTCCTGGTCCCCAGCATGGAGGTCTCACTGCTGCTCTGCCAGAGCTCACCTCCGGCAGCATGTGGTGCTTCAAACATACCCCCGGTGCAGCGCACCAGGGGTTAAACCACAGCGCTGCCGTGGCCGCAGATCGGGTCCGCAGCAGCTCAAAAACAAAATCCCCCCACACGCCCGGCGCCTAGCACCGGTAATACATTTTAACCTGGCGCCTAGCGCCCCTTTGTCCATTTAAAAATGGCGGCGCAGCACAGGGGTTAACCTCTTCAGTGCCGCGGCCGCCATTCCACACGTGGAGCCGGTATCCGGCCACACCAGGTGGCGTATTTTACTCAAATATGGGTTAAAGCAAAGTCACTGTGTGCTGGTGTCCTGCATTGGACTCCTGGGCACCTGCTCCACAGGGAGCCAACTGTCACAAACTGCCATGGGGAGCAGACTCTCAGCACCAACCACCAAGACATCATTTTTCCCACCTATAACAATTTGGTTACTGCCCTTAATCTGTCCAACACTAGCTCCAACATGGTGGGAATATTTAAGGGTATATAATCTATGTTTCCAACTGCATTGGTGTGTTAATGGTTTGGTGATTAGGAACTGCACTTCCATCACTTGTGTATACTGTACCTGCAAAGAAGTTACCGCTGAGGGGGTGACATAACGTTCACCCTCCTCGGCTGGTCTATTTTTAGTAACAGCTGCATTAGCCAGGTCCTACTTCACAGCAGTGGCGGGCTGGGCCGGGGGGCAGGGTGCCATGTGCCCCCCGGGCCGCAGCGTCATGCGGGCCGCGGACCGTGGGCAGTCTGTGTCACTGTGACACAGACTGCACCGCGTGTGTAGCGCTGACCGGATGGAGTTCGGTCAGCGCTACACAGCAAAAACACACAGCCGCCGAAGCCGGCAGCTGTGTGTTTGCTTTAGCAGCTGATGAGAGTCAGACAGACTCTCATCGGCTGCTGCTCCCACTGCCAGAGCCGGACATCTTCCGGCTCCCGCAGTGGGTAATGGGAGTGACGCGTCACTCCCATGACGCGTCACTCCCATAATGCAAAGCGGCGGACGGAGGAGCTGATCTCGGCGGCGGGACCAGGAGCAGGAGCGGGTGTCAGGTAAGTGTTTTTTTTTATATTATGTGTGTCTACTGCGGGGGGTCTGGCACTATAAGGAGGAGACCACTACTGGGGGCACTACAAAGGGGGGGACTACTGCTACTGGGGGCGCTACAAGGGGCGGGACTACTACTACTGGGGGCACTACAAGGGGGGGACTACTTTTACTGGGGGCACTACAAGGGGGGGACTACTACTACTGGGGGCACTACAAGGGGAGGGACTACTACTACTGGGGGCACTACAAGGGGGGGGGACTACTACTACTGGGGGCACTACAAGGGGGGTACTACTACTGGGGGGGACTACTACTAGGGGCACTACAAGGGGACTACTACTAGGGGCATTGCATAGGGGGGAGGGGACTACTACTAGGGGCTCTACATAGGGGGGAGGGGATTACCACTGGGGGCACTGCATCGAGGGACCACTGCTGGGGGCTCTATATAAAGGGCAATAGTGGGAGTACTGCATAGGGTGAAGACTACAACTGGGGCCACTATTTAAGGGGCACTGCATAAGGGTTACCACTACTGGGGGCACTATATAAGGGGCTTACTACTGGGGGCACAAGGGGCACTGCATAGGGGGGATCACTACTGGGGGCACTACTCGAGGCCTGCATAAGGGTGTCCTCTCCTGAGGGGGGGCGCCATAGCACACACGTTCTCGGGCACCCTGGCTACACGCTACTCCTCTGCCAGGGCCGCCTGCATGCATTTGCCCCCCAGGCTAAAAGTTGCCAGCCAGCCCCTGCTTCACAGCGGTAGCAGGCGAAGCAGGAGTGGCATTAACTCCACGATATGTGGAGTCTTAGTAAATAGTCCTCTATACAGTCAGGTCCATAAATATTGGGACAGTGACAGAATTTTCATATTTTGGCCTCTATTCACCACCACAATGGTTTTGAAATGAAACAAACAAGATGTGCTTTAACTGCAGACTTTCATATTTAATTTGAGGGTAATTACATCCAAATCAGGTGAACAGTGTAGGAATTACAACGGTTTCAATATGTGCCTCCCACTTTTTAAGGGGCCAAAAGTAATGGGACTATCAACTCAAAAGCTATTTCATGGACAGGTGTGGGCTATTCCCTTGTTATTTCATTATCAATTAAGCAGGTAAAAGGTCTGGAGTTGATTCTAGGTGTGACATTTGCATTTGGAATCAGTTGATGTCGACTCTCAATATGAGATCCAAAGAGCTGTCACTATCAGTGAAGCAAGCCATCATTAGGCTGAAAAATCAAAACAAACCCATCAGAGAGATAGCAAAAACATTAGGTGTGGCCAAATCAACTGTTTCGACCATTCTTTAAAAGAAAGAACGCACCGGAGAGCTCAGCAACACCAAAAGACCCGGAAGACCACGGAAAACAACTGTGGTGGATGACAGAAGAATTATTTCCCTGGTGAAGAAAAACCCCTTCACTTTAGTTGCCCAAATCAAGAACACTCTCCAGGAGGTAGATGTATATGTGTGCAAAGTCAACAATCAAGAGAAGACTTCACAAGAGTGAATATAGAGGGTTCACCACAAGATGCAAATCATTGGTGAGCCACAAAAACAGGAAGACCAGATTAGAGTTTGCCAAACAAAATCTAAAAACGCCATTACAGTTCTGGAACAGCATCCTAAGGACAGATGAGACAAAGATCAACTTGTACCAGAGTGATGGGAAGAGAAGAGTACGGAGAAGGAAAGGAACTGCTCATGATCCAAAACATACCACCTCATCAGTGAAGCATGGTGGTGGTAGTGTCATGGCGTGGGCATGTATGGCTGCCAATGGAACTGGTTCCCTTGTATTTATTGATGATGTGTCTGCTGACAAAAGCATCAGAATGAATTCTGAAGTGTTTCGGGCAATATTATATGCTCATATTCAGTCAAATGCTTCAGAACTCATTGGACGGCGCTTCACAGTGCAGATGGACAATGACCCGAAGCATACGGCAAAAGCAACCAAAGAGTTTTTTAAGGCTAAAAAGTGGAATGTTATGCAAAGGCCAAGTCAATCCCCTGACCTGAATCCGATTGAGCATGCATTTCACTTGATGAAGACAAAACTGAAGGGAAAATGCCCCAAGAACAAGCAGGAACTGAAGACATTTGCAGTCGAGGCCTGGCAGAGCATCACCAGGGATGAAACCCAGCGTCTGGTGATGTCTATGCGTTCCAGACTTCAGGCTGTAATTGCCTGCAAAGGATTTGCAACAAAGTATTAAAAAGTGAAAGTTAGATTTAGGATTGTTTAGTTTGTCCCATGACTTTTGGCCCCTTAAAAAGTGGGAGGGATATATATAAAACCGTTATAATTCCTACACCGTTCACCTGATTTGGATGTAATTACCCTCAAATAAAATCTGAAAGTCTGCAGTTAAAGCACATCTTGTTTGTTTCATTTCAAAGCCATTGTGGTGGTGAACACAGGCTAAAATATGAAAATTCTGTCAATGTCCCAATATTTATGGACCTGACTGTATATCCACATGTCTGAAATGCCAGCTATAGAATAAACCGCTTTTTGATAACAATCTGCCTAGGTGGTTTAAAAGAACTCACTAGTACGTGCGGTCCTCACACACTGCTTTAGAAGTAATTAGCACAGGCTATAGCTGGAAGGGGGGGTTGGCACAATGTTTATTTTTAATTATTTACTGTACAGTAAATGTACGTATGCTGATATTATTATTATTATTATTATTATTATTATTATTATTTTAACATCAGAACTTAAAAATAGGCAAAATATATTTCTCCTACACTTGCAGGGATCGATTCAATTATTCAGCCGACAGTTTTTTTTTTTTAAGGTGCCGATGGAGCAATTCAGTTGCTGCACTGTCTGTGTGCGATAGCTGTCAGCATTTCTGTTCACATTCTCAGGAGGGTGCGAGCAAAAATGTGCGATAAACCTGTGGTTTGGGAATCCTAACCAGAACTTTAGACAGGTTAATATATTTCTTTCATTTTTCTACCAAGTTGTCAATTGGGTGACTCGTTCATATGGGTTTTTGGATCATTCTTATATTTTCTAGCTGGCTATGTCAGGGGTTTGTTTTGGATTTGGGCTAAATGCCTGAACTAGTTAATATGCGGTGAGGGTTGATAGAGAGATGGCCCGTTTTGTCGCCTCATATGGTCTGAAATAGTTCCGAGATTAGTTTGCCCCCTACAGCGATTGAGTAGTCTCGGAGGAGGATTAATTCTGTCGTTGGCAGAGAAGTGATGAAGAGAGGTGGGGCTGTAGCGAGGCATCCTGGAATTTTGTTTTTTGATAGGCACTTTTTATGAAGTGATGGGGTACAGGGGGAGGAAGTTTTGAGAGGCTTGGATGTTTAGGTTTAGTGAGTGCAATGGTGGCGGCTGTGGATTGAAGTCCTGTGTTGGCCTGGTTCTGAACGGCCTTTGGGTAGGTAGAGTGGTTCTGTATGTTTTAGTGCCCTGGGGAGTTTATTTACCCGTGCAGCTGGGTTGGTGCGACGACGACTTGAGGAGGATTTGGGATAGCCACCGGTCCAGGTGGGTCCTGTCATTCTAGGCTGAAAGGGTGGCTCTCCAAGTTGTAGTCCCCGCAAGGTCAGGCAAGTGGCCAAAGACCTTTGCGAGTTGCATTGGAAGGGCGCAGTGGGTCCCGTGAGTTTAATTTCTAGCTGGCTGATTAGGCCCATCTTTTGTTATTTTTCGCATATTGTATTTGTGTTCAAGATTTGCCATGTGCTAGGCCGTTCAGATCCCCGCCACCATTTTTTCCATAGAAGGATTAGTATTTTCATTAGTTAAATAATTAGAGATGGTGCGGGTTCGTATCTCCCTGCATGCCCCGGATCCCTGACCCGTGGCAAAACCTTGTGACCCCTCTGTCGAGTCGTGATGTTTTGTTTTGAGTGGGCTTAACGCTGATTGGCTTAGAGAGCCGTCTGTCACGGCTCTCAGCCAAACAGCATTAAACCAATTGAAAATAGCACAAAGGATAAAAAGAAGATGGAGCCCGCCATCCCCCACTGCCTTACACCGCCGGCACCCCCACTGGCAGCATCCCCTGCTGCCGACACCACCGCTGCCGACACTCCTGCACTGCTGCCCAACTTACTGAGGACACTGCCAGCGACCCCCACACTGCCAACACTGCTGACACTCCCACACTGAGGACACCACCAGCACCCCTTCACTGCCGACACAGTCAGCAAACCTGCGCTGAGGACACTGCTGGCACCCCCGCTCTGCTGACACTGCCGGCACCCTGCATTGAGAACACCCCTTCACTGCCGACACAGTCAGCAAACCTGCACTGAGGACACCGCTGCACTGCCGATACAGCCAGCAAACCTGCACTAAAGACACCGCTGGCACCCCCACACTGCCGACATCACCGGTACCCTTCACTGAGAACACTGCCAGCACTGCAGCACTGCCATTCCATGTACTGAGGACACCGGCAGCAACCCCCGCACTGCCGACACAGTCAGCAAACCTACAATGAGGACACCGCTGGCACCCCCGCACTGCCGACACAGCCAGCAAACCTGCAATAAAGACACCGCTGACACCCCCACAGTGCCGACACAGCCAGCAAACCTGCACTAAGACACCGCTGCACCCCCTGCACTGCCGACACAGCAAGCAAACCTGCACTAAAAACACCACAGGCACTGCCGACACAGCCAGCAAACCTGCACTAAAGACACCGCTGGCACCCCCGTACTGCCAACATCACCGGAACCCTTCACTGAGGACACTGCTAGCATCACAGCACTGCCATTCCATGTACTGAGGACACCGTCAGCAACCTCGCTCTGCCGACACTGCTGTCACAATAAGTGCACTATTGGTGTATCCAACCCACACTATATAACACACTGTATCCGTTTTGGAAATTAGAAGCTGAACTGCCACATGTTAGTATCGCCCACTGTGTAATTTAGCTTAGTCAGCCAGCTAGCTGGATGCAACCTTTTGGCCTTAACTAGATGAAGCAAATAATATTGTGAGGTGGGAAAAATTCATTGGAAATTACTGGAAATAAATGTTATTGAAGTTAATTATACTGTAGGAACAAAAACAGGCCCATTTTATGTGATTTTAGCTGTTTTTATGCTTTTTAAGAAAAAAATCCAGATCCAAAACCAAAACACGAAAACAAAACACCAAGGAAAAAAATCCAAAACCAGATTCAGATCCAAAACCACGGGAGATCCAGATCCAAAACCAAAACCAAAACATGAGGGTCGGCGCACATCTCTATAAATAATAGATAGTTTCATTTAAATAGGTTCTTATTGTAGTAAAAATAAAAAGCTGACCCGTTTCCCAGCGATACACTGTGGAGCTCATTCAGATCTGATCGCAAGTTGCGGCTGCTCGCTGGCAAAAAGGGACCGGATATGTAAATGAAGTGCTAGCACTGTGTTGCGTAAGGACACCCACTATGTGATAGCGAGCTTCTACAAAGTGCGCTCGCAAGTGTATAAAGACGCCCCCTTGCCACTCACAACACACGTCATCTCCGGGAAATGTAGGATTAATCGGGACCATTGAGAGCCATCAGAGCTGCTCGCAGCCCTTGAGGTTGCCTTAACCCGCCACAAGCACAGCGACCAGTGCGGGCTGAAATACATGCAGGTGCCGTGTACAATTACGCTACTTTGCTAATTATGCACGACCCTTAAACGGCGTTTTGGCGGCCTGACATGCCTGCGTCCGCAACACACTCCCCCGTTTACAAGCACCTTCCCCAGTTACCACCGACAAACGGCACTATCTGTCACTCAAAGTAGCGACCTGATACTGGCTTACGAGCAACCAAAATCGCATTGCAAATACAGGCTTGCGCACGTGCGCTGCAAATTATACGCATGCACAGATGGGCAAAAATCGCTCAGAGCGAACGAGCGCAACTTAGCGACCGGGTCTGAATCAGGTCCCGTGTCTGTCTCTTTATTTTTAGTGATAAGATGTGACATGGTGTGTGTGATCAGTGTGTTGGGTGATCTGACCATAGAGCGTTTATTTACCTGGCTCATGAGTAGGTAATGATGTCGTCCATGACCTTTGGCCTACATCCAGTCGAGTATCTGCTTCTCCTGGAATATTAAAGTGTTTATACATTAGTTTTTCTTTCACTTAACAAGACACATATAGTATTTTTTTTTTATCATATTAAATGTTTATTTAAAGGTCAATACAGTAAGCAAACAAAAGAACAACATATACAACAACAATATATACAACAACAACAGTAGAAACATTTCCTACAGGGAGTCATATAAACGAGGTAAATGAAAACCGTAGCTTTGACCAGTTTCACTTTATTGTGGGAAATGAAAGGAGAGAAGGCATGGTGTGACTAACCGCATGGAGGAAAAGAAGAGGATGTGGAGGGAGAAAACACGTGCGTAGAAGGGAGTAAAAGGAGGGAACACCAGATGGGTAGCACTAGCTTCTAAGGGAAGGGATGGAGTTTCCTAGGATGACACAAATGGTGAGCAGGAATTATTTAGTGAGAGCCATAGATTCCAAACTTTATCAAATGATTTGGAAAAAATTATGGAAATACCGTATTCCATTTATAATCATTTGGAATGAACGGGGGCAGTCATGTCGTTCTCATTTATTAGAATGACAGTTCTTCCTAGTGGAAGAAGATCTATTTTACCTTAACGCAAATGGAACTGGAGGCGACCTTCCCTTGAATATCTGATTACTCCTCATTGTCCAGAAGTTCTCCAAGATCTAACTGCCAGGTTAGCTCATGGGGATTACTGAAATAAAATATCTGGACCTAACTCTAGGGAGTAGTCGCAAGAGGCGTGGCCACCACAGAAAAATGGGTATTATCCAATATAAAGGTTACATAATACATACAGATTCAGAGGCCCAACAGTTTGTTTCAGCTGCTCGCAGGCAGTTTTCATCAGGGGCTAGCCCCTGATGAAAACTACCTGCGAGCAGCTGAAACAGACTGTTGGGCCTCTGAATCTGTATGTATTATGTAACCTTTATATTGGATTAAACCTGATTTTGTGGTGGAATCTTCTCTGGAAGAATGGGGTGAGTGTGCATTATATATATATATATATATATATTAATATATGTATATATAGGGTATATGTATATATATTAGGGATGTGCAGACTCGGTTCTACTCGGTTCCGTTCGTTTTTTTTTACCAAATCTTATTGGCTATCCAAAACTCGTGACAGCTGATACCCAATAAGATTCGGTAAAAAAAACCCAACGGAACCGAGTAGAACCGAGCCTGCACATCCCTAATATATATATATATATATATATATATATATATATATATGGTATATAACAAGCGAAGCAGGAGCAACATTAACTCCACAAGTCTTAGTGCAGGGATCCCTTGGTTATAAATGTTATAAGTCAGCTAAATCAGTGTGATATATTGATACATTATCCCCCCTCTGTTAACAAGTGAAATACTAAGTCGCATATGTGTAAGTTAATATTTTCACGCAAACTTACGATATGTCTCTTGCCAGGAGATGGACTCCGATAATAAGAGCCTGACCTGGTGAAGAGCTGAAAGCAGAGTGATAGCTTACACAATTACACTGCTTCCTGGTTCATGTTCACTGCAGCCAATGAACCATTGGCCTGCACATGCATCTTTGCAGGCAGACAAGGAGGCATTGCAAATTTGCAATATAGTAGCCATAGGCTACTATAGGCTAATACAATCTGCAGAGCTTGGAAAATCTGGCAGCACAGGAGTCCCCATAGACACCTACTTTATGGGGGCTGCATTTGAGGTTGAAAATTGAGGGACTGCGGCAGATATCGTAAATATCTACTGCGATCTTTCCATGGTACAATTGGGTGTTCTAAATAATTGCAAGTAACATCTGTTTTTTAAGGGTACTTGCAAATATATATTATTAAATATGCCCCCAAATCTTATGCTGGTGTTTTAAAAATGCATACATTTTAGAGAATAACTGAAGTGGAGAAATTAAAAATCAAATTAGTTCTGTATAATAGAATACATAAATGATATGAATACCTTGAGAGCAAAAAGCCTAATTCAAGCATCGATCAGCAGAGGTGAAACTAAGGAGGTGTGGGACTGGTGGGGCTTGTGGCCTGGTATCAGATGAGGGGAGCATCAAAGTTAATCAGCTAATTTGACTACTCAAATTGCTGTCTGAGCGATTTGAGGAGATGTCAGTATCAGGTAGCCCCACAACCCTGTGCTCAGAGGGGAGGTGTCTGTCTTCACTTCCCGTCTGAGTGCATAGGAGGCAGAGCAGCAGCAGAAACCAACACAAGTTAAGTTTTTAAGAGGACAGGAGCAGAAGGGAGCAGTGAGATGTGGAGGGAGGTGGAGGTAGTAATGACAGGTATATGGAGGAGGCACTGAGAGAGATATGGAAAGGACAGTGAAAGAGATGTGGATGGCCGGGACACTGAGAGAAAAATGGAGGAAGAGCAGAGAGAAAGATATGGAACGGACAGAGAGAGAGATAGAGGGGACAGTGAGAGAAATATAGATGGCAGACCCTCCAACATGATCCCTTCCACCCGGTACAAAATGCTCTGCTCCTGGACTTCCTTCTTAATTGATGATTGCAGTCACCTGTGGTGAAACACCTGCCTCATGTATTAACTAGCTCAACACAGGTGTCTGCAATCATTAATTAGGTTTGAAGTCTAGGACCAGAGGGGACAGTGAGAGATGTGGAGAGGGCAGTGAGAGAGATATAGAGGGGGCAGTGAGAGAGATATAGAGGGGGCAGTGAGAGAGATATAGAGGGGGCAGTGAGAGAGATATAGAGGGGGCAGTGAGAGAGATATAGAGGGGATAGTGAGAGAGATAGAGGGGATAGTGAGAGAGATATAGAGGGGATAGTGAGAGAGATATAGAGGAGACAGAGGGGCCTATTCATCATCACTTAATTTTTACAAAAGCAGGTAAAAATGTACAATTCACCCTCAATTGTAAAGATTAGGTTATCGGGTCATTCATCAAGAGGGTAAAGCAGGAGATATCACAGATATCTCCTACTTACCTTCCTTTTGTGGAATGGCCCGCTGTCCCCATACACTAGTATGGGGACAGAATTCATCAAGCTTCGAAATATTATATTTTTGGAGCTTGACTGCGGGAGCATTCACCATCTTCAGATGGCGAATGCTCCTGCTCCGGGTTTGCAACCTACTCCTTCCCTATGAGAAGGAGATCCGGGTTGCGAAGAGGGATCCTTTAGGATCCCTCCGCCCCTGTCCAACTCCTTCTTCCGGACGTCGGGGCTCTTGTGACCTGTTTCAGCTATCACTGCGCTGGAGCAATGAGGAATTGTTCCGGCAGCCACGGCAAGTTAGAATGTTACTTATTGGCATCCCCAATAATTAACATCATGAATAGGTCCCAGTGAGAGAGATATAGAGGGGGCAGTGAGAGATGTGGAGGGGGCAGTGAGGGATATGGAGGGGGACAGTGAGATATATAGAGGGGAGTCAGGGAGAGATATGGAACAGGGTGGGCAGTGAAAGAGAAATGGAAGGACATTGAGAGCTATGGAGGGGGTGGTCAGTAAATATAGAGAAAATATAGAGGGGGGAGTGGGAGATATGGAAGGTCAGTGAGAGATATGGAAGGGCAATGAAAGTGTCCTCATACATCTAGCCTTCTTGCGCGCTAAACAGCCCTTCTAGTCGCGCCATGCCGACTAGAAGGGCTCTGCATGACTCTGTAGTTTAGAGCGCCTTTTAGTGCTACCTTTTACCTTGAAATGTGTCTTATTCTCACAGCAATGTGAATAGATAGCACAAGCAGCTTCTGATTAAAATGATATGCAGCATGCCTATATTCTGTGAACATCTGCGGGTGTATCTGCATGTGAAATGCTACCTTACAGTGTCAGCGGCTGTTACACTGTAACGTAGCATTTCGT
Source organism: Taudactylus pleione (assembly GCA_031769625.1). NCBI lineage: Eukaryota > Metazoa > Chordata > Amphibia > Anura > Myobatrachidae > Taudactylus > Taudactylus pleione. Next base: position 12,618,264 of record JAUIMM010000350.1, on the reverse strand, counting down.
ATGAGCGATATGGAGGGTGGTGGGCAGTGACATAGATATGGTGAGAGAGCTATGGAAGGGCTATAAAATATATACTGTATGAAGGGGCAGAAGTACATATGGAAGTAGGGGGCAATGAGAGAGACCTGTGCATACTGATGTTGTAGAGGTGACTATGAAATTTTGTTATGTACTGTAATAAGACCAATGTGCAATTCCACATATGTGCACATTAACCGGTTCAACAGTGGGTACCAGTAGTAGGAGCCGCCGCTGCATCACAGAATAAAAATACTATGTGTCATATTGTGACTTTCTGTATTACCATTTGTCACTTCCATGGTACTGCTGGAAGAATGAGAATGAGTAAGGGCTGTGGTGGTGGCCATTTGTAGTAGGGAAGTGCCAAGCTGATTCTTTGCCCCAGGTGAAAGACAGCCTAGCTTTGACCCTGTAGATCAGTGATAGGCAACCTGGTACTCTTCACAGACCACATGCAGGGCAAACGCAGGATTTCTAGAGGGCGGGGGTTTCCAAATGTTTGAATTTAGAAAGAGTGTGGCCAGTCCATAAAGAGTACAGGATTAGCATTTAACCATCTTTAATATGCATCATACAAAGTGTACTGTTTGTCATAATGCCAACATATACAGGACCATAGATTGCATTATGCCATCAGTAGGGTGATCCTGCCTGAGCTAAGTGTTTTTATTTTACATGTGGGCCCCATTCCAGAGCATTGGATCAAACCGGGAGCCTGGGGGAGCAGCAGAAGAACCTAGCACAGCTCTGGACATATATGTATATATTAGGGGTGTGCACCGGCCACTTTTCGTGTTTTGTGTTTTGGTTTTGGATCTGGATCTTTCTTCGTGTTTTGGATCTGGATTGGTTTTGCCAAAACCACCCTTCCGTGTTTTGGGTTCTGGGTTTTGTGTTTTGGATCTGTATTTTTTTTTAAAAAAGCATAAAAACAGCTAAAATCACAGAATTTGTAGGTTTTTCTGCTCCTATGCTATTATTAACCTCAATAACCTTAATTTCCACTCATTTCCAGTCTATTCTGAACACCTCACACCTCACAATAGTGTTTTTATGTCCAAAACGTTGCACCGAGGTAGCTGGATGACTATGCTAAGCGACACGAGTGGGCGGCACAAACACGTGACCCATCTAGGCGTGAAACTGCAGTGGCAGACAGGATGGCAGTTTGAAAAACTAGGCCCCAAACTGTACATAATGCAAAGAAAAAAAAGAGGTGCAAGATGGAATTGTCCTTGGGCCCTCCCACCCACCCTTATGTTGTATAAACAGGACATGCACACTTTAACAAACCAATCATTTCAGCGCCAGGGTCTGCCACACAACTGTGGCTGAAATGATTGGTTCGTTTGGGCCCCCACAAAACAAGCTGGCAATTAATGTGTCCCTGCACAAACTGGCTCTATGGAGGCAAGATGTCATCCTCATCCTCCTCATCCACCGATTCCTCACCCTCTTCAGTGTGTACATCCTCATCCTCACAAAGTATTAACTCGTCCCCACTTGAATCCACCACCACAGGTCCCTCTGTACCTTCTGGAGGCTGGTCTCCCTGGAAGAGCTGATAATTCATTTTGATGAACATCATCTTCTCCACATTCTGTGGAAGCAACCTCCTACGCCTTTCGCTGACAAGGTTCCCGGCTGCACTAAACACTCTTTCGGAGTACACACTGGAGGGGGGGCAACTCAGGTAAAATAGAGCCAGTTTGTACAGGGGCCTCCAAATTGCCTCTTTTTCCTGCCAGTACAGGTATGGACTGTCTGCCATGCCTACTTGGATGCTGTCACCGATGTAATCCTCCACCATTCTGTCAATGGTGACAGTATCATATGCAGTGACAGTAGACATGTCAGAAATTGTTGCCAGGTCCTTCAGTCCGGACCAGATGTCCAAACTTGGTCCTGCCTGCCCTGCATCACCGCCAGCGGGTTGCTTAGGATACCGAAGTTTTTTCCTGGCAGCCCCAGTTGCAGGAGAAAATGAAGAAGGAGCCGTTGACGTGTCACGTTCCGCTTCAGCTGACAGTGTGTTCACCAGCAGGTCTTTGCACCTCTGCAGGCTTGTGTCGGCCGGAAAGAGAGACACCACATAGGCTTTAAACCTAGGATCGAGCACGGTGGCCAAAACGTAGTGGTCTGATTTCAACAGATTGACCACCCTGAAATCCTGGCAAAGCGAATGAAGGGCTTCATCCACAAGTCCCACATGCCGAGCGGAATCGCTCCGTCTTAGCTCCTCCTTCACTTTCTCCAGCTGCTTCTGCAAAAGCCTGATGAGGGGAATGACCTGACTCAAGCTGGCAGTGTCTGAACTGACTTCACGTGTCGCAAGTTCGAAGGGCTGGAGAACCTTGCACAACACGGAAATCATTCTCCACTGCGCTTGAGTCAGGTGCATACCCCCTCCTTTGCCTATGTCATAGGTGGATGTATAGGCTTGTATGGCCTTTTGCTGCTCCTCCATCCTCTGAAGCATATAGAGGGTTGAGTTCCACCGCGTCACAACCTCTTGCTTCAGGTGATGGCGGGGCAGGTTCAAGAGTGTTTGCTGGCGCTCCAGTCTTCGGCACGCAGTCGCTGAATGGCGAAAGTGGCCAGAAATTTTTCGGGCCACCCAAAGCGTCTCCTGCACGCCCCTGTCGCTTTTCAGAAAATTCTGCACCACCAAGTTTATTGTGTGAGCAAAACATGGGACGTGCTGGAATTTGCCCAGATGTAATGCCCGCACAATATTGGTGGCGTTGTCAGATATCACAAATCCCCAGGAGAGTCTAAGTGGGGTAAGCCACTGGGCGATGATTTCCCTCAGTTTCTCTAAGAGGTTGTCGGCGGTGTGCCTCTTACTGAAACCGGTGATACACAGCGTAGCCTGCCTTGTAACGAGCTGGCATTTCTGAGATGCTGCTACTGGTGACGCTGCTGCTGTTGCTGCGTAAGGTGATACATCTACCCAGTGGGCTGTCACAGTCATATAGTCCTTAGTCTGCCCTGTTCCACTTGTCCACATGTCCGTGGTTAAGTGGACATTGTGTACAACGGCATTTTTCAGGACACTGAGGACACTTTTTCTGACGTTTCTGTACAGTCTCGGTATCGCCTGCCTAGTGAAGTGGAATCTAGATGGGATTTGGAACCGGGGACACACTACCTCCATCAATTGTCTAAATCCCACTGCACTAATGGCGGATACCGGACGCACGTCTAACACCAACATAGCAGTCAAGGCCTCAGTTATACGTTTTGCTTCAGGATGACTGCTGTCGTACTTCATCCTCCTCGCTAAGGACTGTTGGAGGGTCAATTGTTTAGTAAAAGTAGTGGTGTTCCTACTTCCTCTCTGGGATGATGAACGACTCCCAGCAGCAGCAACAGCAGCAGCGGCAGCAGTAGGCGTAGCAATGCAGGATCCTCCGGAGGAATCCCGGATAGGAGAGTCAGTCATGCCAGTGACATGGCCTGCAGGACTACTTCCGATCCTAACTAAGGAGGAAATTGACGAGGAGGGAGTTGACGGTGTGGTTTGCAGGCGCTTGGATACAACAGGACAACGGGATTTAGGTGTCCCTGGACTGCTTACGGTCTTAGCCAAAGTTTCTGAACTTGACAGTAACTTTTTATGAACGCGCTGCAGGTGCCGTATAAGGGAGGATGTTCCTAGGTGGTTGACGTCCCTACCCCTACTTATTTCACCTTTACATATGGTACATATGGCAAGACAGTTGTTGTCCGGATTTGGATAGAAATATTGCCAGACCAAAGAGGTGGAATGTTTGGTCTTCTGCCCAGGCATGACTGTGATGGGCTTTTTCATCCCACGGACAACAACTGTCTCCCCCGGAGCCTGATTTAAACAAACCACATCACCATCAGAATCCTCCTCGCCAACTTCCTCCTCAGCGCCAGCTACACCAGTATCCTCATCCTGTTGTACTTCAAGAGTGACATCTTCAATTTGCATATCAGCAAGTGGACTGTGGGTGCTCCTTTCAGCACTTGCAGGGGGCGTGCAAATGGTGGAAAGAGCCACCTCTTCCCGTCCAGTGCTGGGAAGGTCAGGCATCGCAACCACCACCACACTTGGACTCTCCTTGGGGATTTGTGATATCTTCTTAGAAAGCACAGTTCTTCGCTGTGCTTTTGCCAGCTTAACTCTTTTGATTTTTTTAGTGGGAGGAGGGCTTCCATCGTCATGTGAAGCTGAACCACTAGTCATGAACATACTAGGGATCGACCTTAGCCGTTCCTTGCCACTCCGTGTCGTAAATGGCATATTGGCAAGTTTACGTTTCTCTTCAGCTGATTTAAATGTCTTTTTCAAGGTCATTTTCCTGAACTTTGCCATTTGGGATTGTATGTGCCCTCTACTATGACATTGGGCATCGGCCTTGGCAGACGACGTTGATGGCATGTTATCGTCTATGTCATGACTAGTGGCAGCAGCTTCAGCACTAGGAGGAAGTGGTTCTTGATCTTTCTCTATTTTATTTTTATCGGAGAAAGTTTGGTCCTCCATTTATGTTATATCGATTTGATATATACGTGCGGCTAAACACAGAAAATAATTTTTTTTTGGGTTTGGACTGGAGTGTACTTTGTGGGTTACAGCACCCTTTAACGGTCAAGCCAGCCGGCCCTTTACTTATGACACAGGCGCACGCTTGGCACTACTTTGTTGATGCACGTGCGGCTACTGCGCACACAATTCACAAACACAGAAAATAATTTTTTTTTGGTTTGGACTGGAGTGTACTTTCGGGGGTTACAGCACCCTTTAACGGTCAAGCCAGCCGGCCCTTTACTTATGACACAGGCGCACGCTTGGCACTACTTTGTTGATGCACGTGCGGCTACTGCGCACACAATTCACAAACACAGAAAATTATTTTTTTTTGGTTTGGACTGGAGTGTACTTTCGGGGGTTACAGCACCCTTTAACGGTCAAGCCAGCCGGCCCTTTACTTATGACACAGGCGCACGCTTGGCACTACTTTGTTGATGCACGTGCGGCTACTGCGCACACAATTCACAAACACAGAAAATAATTTTTTTTTTGGTTTGGACTGGAGTGTACTTTGGGGGTTACAGCACCCTTTAACGGTCAAGCCAGCCGGCCCTTTACTTATGACACAGGCGCACGCTTGGCACTACTTTGTTGATGCACGTGCGGCTACTGCGCACACAATTCACAAACACAGAAAATAATTTTTTTTTTGGTTTGGACTGGAGTGTACTTTCGGGGGTTACAGCACCCTTAACGGTCAAGCCAGCCGGCCCTTTACTTATGACACAGGCGCACGCTTGGCACTACTTTGTTGATGCACGTGCGGCTACTGCGCACACAATTCACAAACACAGAAAATTATTTTTTTTTGGTTTGGACTGGAGTGTACTTTCGGGGGTTACAGCACCCTTTAACGGTCAAGCCAGCCGGCCCTTTACTTATGACACAGGCGCACGCTTGGCACTACTTTGTTGATGCACGTGCGGCTACTGCGCACACAATTCACAAACACAGAAAATAATTTTTTTTTGGTTTGGACTGGAGTGTACTTTCGGGGGTTACAGCACCCTTTAACGGTCAAGCCAGCCGGCCCTTTACTTATGACACAGGCGCACGCTTGGCACTACTTTGTTGATGCACGTGCGGCTACTGCGCACACAATTCACAAACACAGAAAATAATTTTTTTTTTGGTTTGGACTGGAGTGTACTTTGGGGGTTACAGCACCCTTTAACGGTCAAGCCAGCCGGCCCTTTACTTATGACACAGGCGCACGCTTGGCACTACTTTGTTGATGCACGTGCGGCTACTGCGCACACAATTCACAAACACAGAAAATAATTTTTTTTTTGGTTTGGACTGGAGTGTACTTTCGGGGGTTACAGCACCCTTAACGGTCAAGCCAGCCGGCCCTTTACTTATGACACAGGCGCACGCTTGGCACTACTTTGTTGATGCACGTGCGGCTACTGCGCACACAATTCACAAACACAGAAAATTATTTTTTTTTTGGTTTGGACTGGAGTGTACTTTCGGGGGTTACAGCACCCTTAACGGTCAAGCCAGCCGGCCCTTTACTTATGACACAGGCGCACGCTTGGCACTACTTTGTTGATGCACGTGCGGCTACTGCGCACACAATTCACAAACACAGAAAATAATTTTTTTTTGGTTTGGACTGGAGTGTACTTTCGGGGGTTACAGCACCCTTTAACGGTCAAGCCAGCCGGCCCTTTACTTATGACACAGGCGCACGCTTGGCACTACTTTGTTGATGCACGTGCGGCTACTGCGCACACAATTCACAAACACAGAAAATAATTTTTTTTTTGGTTTGGACTGGAGTGTACTTTGGGGGTTACAGCACCCTTTAACGGTCAAGCCAGCCGGCCCTTTACTTATGACACAGGCGCACGCTTGGCACTACTTTGTTGATGCACGTGCGGCTACTGCGCACACAATTCACAAACACAGAAAATAATTTTTTTTTTGGTTTGGACTGGAGTGTACTTTCGGGGGTTACAGCACCCTTAACGGTCAAGCCAGCCGGCCCTTTACTTATGACACAGGTGCACGCTTGGCACTACTTTGTTGATGCACGTGCGGCTACTGCGCACACAATTCACAAACACAGAAAATAATTTTTTTTTTGGTTTGGACTGGAGTGTACTTTCGGGGGTTACAGCACCCTTAACGGTCAAGCCAGCCGGCCCTTTACTTATGACACAGGCGCACGCTTGGCACTACTTTGTTGATGCACGTGCGGCTACTGCGCACACAATTCACAAACACAGAAAATAATTTTTTTTTGGTTTGGACTGGAGTGTACTTTCGGGGGTTACAGCACCCTTAACGGTCAAGCCAGCCGGCCCTTTACTTATGACACAGGCGCACGCTTGGCACTACTTTGTTGATGCACGTGCGGCTACTGCGCACACAATTCACAAACACAGAAAATAATTTTTTTTTTGGTTTGGACTGGAGTGTACTTCGGGGGTTACAGCACCCTTAACGGTCAAGCCAGCCGGCCCTTTACTTATGACACAGGCGCACGCTTGGCACTACTTTGTTGATGCACGTGCGGCTACTGCGCACACAATTCACAAACACAGAAAATAATTTTTTTTTGGTTTGGACTGGAGTGTACTTTCGGGGGTTACAGCACCCTTTAACGGTCAAGCCAGCCGGCCCTTTACTTATGACACAGGCGCACGCTTGGCACTACTTTGTTGATGCACGTGCGGCTACTGCGCACACAATTCACAAACACAGAAAATAATTTTTTTTTTGGTTTGGACTGGAGTGTACTTTCGGGGGTTACAGCACCCTTAACGGTCAAGCCAGCCGGCCCTTTACTTATGACACAGGCGCACGCTTGGCACTACTGTGTTGATGGACGTGCGGCTACTGCGCACACAATTCACAAACACAGAAAATAATTTTTTTTTTGGTTTGGACTGGAGTGTACTTTCGGGGGTTACAGCACCCTTAACGGTCAAGCCAGCCGGCCCTTTACTTATGACACAGGCGCACGCTTGGCACTACTTTGTTGATGCACGTGCGGCTACTGCGCACACAATTCACAAACACAGAAAATAATTTTTTTTTTGGTTTGGACTGGAGTGTACTTTCGGGGGTTACAGCACCCTTTAACGGTCAAGCCAGCCGGCCCTTTACTTATGACACAGGCGCACGCTTGGCACTACTTTGTTGATGCACGTGCGGCTACTGCGCACACAATTCACAAACACAGAAAATATATTATATTTTTAGCACTTGGGGGGAGCACCCCTGATGGACAGAGCACCCCCTGGACAACACTACAGCACCTCTTTAGGACTGGGACACTGCACAGGACTTTGGAGTGGACACAGCCCCTATGGAGAACTGACTGCACAACACAGTCCAGCCAGCCCCTATGGACTTTGAAGTAGTGGACACAGCCCCTATTAACAACAGCAGCACAGCACAACACAGCCAGCCCCTATGGACTTTGAAGTAGTGGACAACAGCAGCACTACACTACACTACACTACACAGCCCTAACTCCCACCCTCCCTCTTCACTGTCCACAGCCGAGTGAGAAAATGGCGCCGACGTGGGTACCTTATATAGGATCCAAAACCCGCGAGACTCGGAAGGCGGGAAGATGACGTTTTGCCTCGATTTCAGAATCCGAGTCAGGCGGGAAAAGTCGAGCCTGACTCGGATCGGACTCGGATCGGGGGGGCTCGGGGGGGTTCGGATTTCAGAAATCCGAACCCGCTCACCCCTAGTATATATAGGTCTTCATATGCACTGGACAACAGTATTAATATTTAAGCCTATAGATGGTCTATAGTAGTGCAACCATAACAGCTCATGTTTTCCACATCTCCTAGTTGGTACTCAGGTGTATTCATTGCTGGCTGACACATGTTTAAAGATCCACAAGTGGTGCTGATTATTTCATTTGTGTTACTGAGGAGAACATGCAACACTACTAAGATTGTATTATATACTATTTCTATTGTGGGCGAGGGAGGGGGATTTCAAGGCAACCAGAACCTCCCCTCCCCCTGCATTTGCCTATGACATAGGTGGCCTTCTAACCATCAAAGTAGCAGCACATTACGTTTAATATCACTAATACGTTAGGACAAAACATTTAATAAAAGAAAAAGACTCCCATCTGTAATCAACTGGTGTATTAAACTAGTGATATAAGCTATAACAAACACATTTGTCAGTACAGTAGAAAGGAACAGGTGAAGGCTTTTAGGGATGCATGTGACCCCAGGGCCACCTGTTGTCTGTCAGTAGGTCATGTCCTTTTAGCACATGCTTTATTGTCATATGATTTTATATATTTTGTATAAAGGTTGACCATTTTTATGCTATTATTGGTGTCTTGAATTTCTTAATTTCATATTTTCTGCCATATCTGGTTGCTGTTTACTAACTAAGATTGGATAATTAAAATTATTAGCGCAACACCACTAGTGTTAATTTTCTTTACGATTGTACAAACGACCATTTGATCCGATGTATCTTAAACGATTGCAAATCATTTAAGATATATCGTATGCAGCAAATAAACACACGATGTCCAGGGACATCGTACATCGCATCGTACGGTACTTCAGCAAAAGTGCGTACGATGTGTGTCAAATCATACACTATAGCAGTGTTCGCAAATAGGTGCTATAGCGCGTATTTTACCCGATATTGAGCAATGGGGATTCACTTTTAAAAAGTAGCCGGGTCCCCGGGGACGCACTGTGCTGTGGCCAATCCCTGACAGCTGGCTGCAGCACAGTGTGTCCCCCTGAGAAAGACACAACGCTGTCTGTTATAGCAGCCAATGAGAATCAGATAGACTCTCATTGGCTGCTGCTGTGGAAAGCCGTGCTGGGATCAGACATCCCAGCATCGGCACAGCATCCGTAACCGGCGCTGGGACAGTGTGTTTGTTCCCAGCGCCGGGTAAGCCACCGCAGCGGGTACCTGGTGAAGGGACCGCCTGGTCCCTTCCACCAGTGTCGGCAGTAAAGTGGCGGCGGGAGAAGCTTGGCTCCGGGAACAAGCTAAGCGGAGCTCGCTGCCCAAGAAGCGTCTCGCGGTCTAGCAGCCAATAGGAGGCAGACGCGATGAGCCAATCGCGGCTCGTCACATCATAGCCCCACCCACTCGCTGCATCTTGAATTAGATGCTGATGAGCGGGAAAGCTCAGTACAGCGGCGGAGGGGAGGAGTGAAGACCTCAGGAAGAGAAGAGCGGCGCGGCAACAGTTCCGGTGGCCATGCAAGAGGCCAGAAGATTGCATGATCAAGGAGGAAGAAAGGAAGAGGCGGCACCGCTTGCCACGACGGGCCAGCGGCAGAATAATGAAGCTGAGGACCGAAAAGGACTGCGGGAAGAGCTAACGAAGCTCCCCCCCGCAGCCTCTTCCACCGTACGGGTAGGCGGCCTTGGGCAACCGTTATTTAATCCCTCCCTAGACCACCAGGGTTGTTGGGCACTAGGCCCTTGGGAAAATTCAGGCAATAGGTCTGTGGGTATATAGGTGGGCACAAGGCCAGGCTACATAGGAGGCATTAGGCCCAATTGAAGGTGTGAGTGACCTGGGCATTAGGCAATAGGTGGGCCAATACTGGGGGCAATGCATAGGGGGTAAACTACTGGGGGCACTGCATAGAGGGTAAACTACTGGGGGCAATGCATAGGGGGGATTACTACTGGGCGCAATGCATAAGGGGATTACTACTGGGGGCAATGCATAGGGGGACTACTAGGGGTAATGCATAGGGGGATTACTACTGGGGGCAATGCATAGGGGATTACTACTAGGGATAAAGCATAGGGGGATTACTACTAGGGGTAATGCATAGTGGGATTACTACTGGGGGCAATGCATAGGGGGACTACTGGGGGCAATGCATAGGGGACTACTACTAGTGGCAATGAATAGGGGGTCAACTACTGGGGGCAATGCATAGGGGGGGACTACTACTGGGGGCAATGCATAGGAGGTCTACTACTGGGGGCAATGCATAGGGGGACTACTACTGAGGGCAATGCATAGGGGGACTACTGCTGGGGGCAATGCATAGAGGGACTAAAGGGCATTAATGTGCGGCATAATGTGTAGAGGGCATTAATGTGCAGCATAATGTTTAAAAACCAGGCATGGCTGTGTGGCAAAATGTGTAAAGACCGGCAACTGCTGTGCGGCATAATGTGTAAAGGCCGGGCATGGCTGTGTGGTATCATTTGTAAGGGGTTAGGGGAGGTCTGAGAGGCATATGGGGAGCTCTAAAGCATAAAAAATTATGATGGGACAAAGAAATGGTCAGGTAGGACCCCAGTGGAGGGTCCCTGGGACCCACATATTTTCTCACTCACCGCGATCACTGCTATAGGCTGAAATCTTTCTGCAAAACCATTTGATCTATGATGCTGATTCACAACGCCGGGGACACGCATCGGCATCGTAATCGTGTATGAAAACTTTTAACACGATTGGTCATTACGATCAGTCAAAAATGGCCATATCTTGTTAAAATATTGCCCCGTGTATGGGGGCCTTTAGACATCTTGGATCTCCTTCAGATTCATCACATTATTTTCCATTAGGAGTTAAAATTGTTATTGCATTATTACCTTATATATGTGTTCCCCACACCTCTTAGATGGTCAATTAATTTGGGTAGGAGAAACCTTCCTTCAGTGCTTTATAAATACTTTATCTTTATAAGATACTGTAATAATTAAATTGCCTATATTCATTAAGTATAATTTTAGAGATCTTGTGGTTCTGCCAATTTATGAAAAATCCCAACTTCACCATAATAAATATATAATATAACTCATATCATACAAAATAGAAAAGAGGCTGGAAAATACATCTTGTTCTTCTGCATCTATGGCAACCATAGCATTTAGAAGGCATTCAATTTTTTGTTAGCACTCTGAATACTCGCTTTACTGTAGCTCACTGTAAATTTAGAAACCCTGGAGCTAAATATTTCTTTAAGTTAAATTTGGTCTAATGTTCAAGATATAAATTAATATAGATTTTTATATTTTATATAAAGATATACATAGTTTATTATTAACCTATATTTCTTTTATTGCAGTTACTGTATGTTCTTTTTTGATTCTATGTTTTAGAATGTTGTCAATTATGAATATTGTAGTCTTTCAAAGTAAAGTTTGAAACAAGTATGACAAATCTATTTTTTAGATATTACAGTACATGTATTGTTTATCTATTATATATTTTTTCTTGTTAAACTCTATGTACATTTTGTTTCTATATCCTGTTTGTATACTCAGAAACACCATCGGTTCCACCATTGAACCTTGCACTTGCTCTATGGCAGGAGCAGTTTCTCCATCTTAGTATGGCCTCTTATGTGAATGGCTGTGTGTCTCTGCACACAAATGCTTTTAGTGACACGCCTCTGACTATCTTATAAGATGCAAGATTTCTATGTGACTTTCTTGCCACTCCCAGTCACGGTTCAGGAATGCCCCTTACATTTCTGCTAACATGAGTCCAAATCAGTACTATGACTCTGTATGTATAACATTGGGAATCATGCACCACTGTGCTCAGAAGCATGGTTAGACAAAAAAACATTGCCCATTTGCGTGAATGTTGGACTAGCATCCCTCTAGTGTCTACCCCACCTCCCCCCGCAGCCTAACCCTAAACTCACTAACAATGTAAAAATTTCACATGTTAATATTCTGATAATATCAACGCTAACACAATTTCCTGTCGACATTTTAATTCTCAACATCATATCTGTCGACATTGTGATGTTAACATTAGGAATGTCAATATTGTAAATGTCGACCTATTGACCACATTACCACATTCTGTTATGTTTCTTAATAATCATCATCTACTATAACCTCTAGCATGCACAAGGTAGTGATGTGACATCTAAAAAAAATAATTGGTAATACCGATGTTTTAACATTGGATAAAAAACATTGTTTAGTCCTTCACCAGGGGTGGTTAGACTTTTGGACTCGGTGATATACTTTTAAAACTGAAAACCTTTTGTGATCTACTGAGCCTGAAAAAAGGGGTGTGGTATGCAAAAATGGGGCGTGACCCAATTCAAATTACTCCACACAGCAGCACAATCTTATACAATGACCGCTGTAGTAGATTTTGGCCCTCATTCAGAGCCGTACGCTCTGAGCAGAGCGCACGCTCTGAATGAGGGCCACCCTACATAATTATGGAGCGTCCTCCTGGACGCTCGTATAGCTGTGGGTCACCACCCACAGCCTATACGAGCGTGCAGTTTGATGGCCGCGATGGTCTTGACCATCGCGACCATCGCCACTGCGAGCCGGAGCCTGCGGTTGAGGTTTTCAACCGCAAGGCCCGGAGTGATTTTGGCTCTATCAGAGCCAAAATCACTCCCACTGACATCACTAGTGATGTCAGTGGGCCGGCTTCTGACGGTAGGCGTTCCCTTGGGAACGCCCCCGTCAGGGAGGCACGCCCCCGGCACGCCCACCAAAGGGGGCGTGCTGTCAATCAACATCGACAGCACGCCCCCTTTGATCAGACACAACGAGCGAAGGAAAGTCCTTCGCTCGTCGCGTCTGGCGCATGCGCTCGACGGAGCTCCCGCCGTCGTGCGCATGCGCAGTGCACTACATCGACCCACTTGCGAGCGGACAGCCGCTTGCGAGTGGGTCTGAATCAGGCCCTTTGTCAGGATAGACCAGATTTGCTGTGAAAGGGGTGTTGTTCTGACCAAAACTAGGCATTTCTGGGCAGATAGGGATGGGGTGTTCTTATCACGTTATCTTTAATATTGATTTTGATTTTGTGTGTGGAGATGTTGGACGGTATTGATATTAGATCAGCTCTGTAATTAGTCTACCACATATTTATCTTCCTATAAATATAAAACATTTAAATATTTGAGAGGCAGTATGAAATTAAATAGTGGTCCAAGAACAGCAATCATATTGATTTTTAGAGGAGCATGCAGCCAGTTTAGCTTTTCAAAAACACTTGACTTTATCACCAGCTCTGAACTGGCAGTGATCGGGTTCTGTCCTACTTTAATGGGACACTTTTTGCACCTTCTGGATGTTTTTTTTTTGTAGAAAAGTATTTAAAACAGCCTAAAAACACAAAAGCAACACATATAATAAAAAATAAACATTCCCAATGTCTTAATACTTTCATGATTATGTTATGCCAAAAAAGAGGCTAAACCAAGCAGTAATGTAATATAATAGGTTGGCATGATCTGGCACTCTTCCGGAATAGACCTCTTTTCAAAGGGATTTGCAGTGCGCATCCAGTGCACTTTTGGAAATTAGATAGTGTATTACCCCAACACCACAGATACTGCTGCAAGTGAAAAGTCATCCAGGTGATTTTTTTTTTTTTACTCAGAACACATGTAACATGGTGTCACAGTGGCTAGCATGGTTACCAACAGTGTGAGGTGTTTATATGTACTCTCCGCCAATGTATTTTGACTGTAAGCTCCAATGCGATATGGACTGATGTAAAAAATGAAACATTCAGAATAAGATGGTAGTGCTATAAAAATACATGAAAACAATAACAGTCAAACATCACTCAACTCACTGATGTTTGTTCTCGGCTTCATGCTATTTATAATAACAGGCACTGAGGCATGCGCTGAATTTACAAAGTATTAAAGGCATTCTGAAATATTATCTGGGTGATTTCAACACAAGCCCATCACATTTCATTGTTGCATGTTTACTCTTACTTTATCTAAAACCCAAATCAATAAAAGTGTAAATTGGACTGTGCATGCTGTTCCCTTAATAAACTTAATTGCCAGTTAATAATACATTGTATATTTAGTCTCTGCCATTCGCTTCCCACTATAATGGCTACACTCCAACCCATTCATTGTCGACTTATTTATGGCTGTTTGCCTCACATTCCTGCTAGGATTTGCATTCTTTTATTTAGTATATCCTTTATTGCTCTTGTTTGTTCCATTCTGTGCACCTTTCTCTATCTTTTCCTGCGACGGTCATACATTAGAACAATAACATTACACGTATTTCATTGCTGCACAGAATTTTAAAACATTTCATCTTTTCATTTGTTTAAAAGAAAAGGATTTTCTGCAGAGGGATTAATGAGGATTTACGATAATAGGTGAACCCTCCTTCCCTCCTCCCTTCAGATGAAATAATTTCATAAATTGTTTATCTCCCATTTTCTACAATAAGTGAAATGCCATGTGAATGTATTAGAAATACAATGAACAGCAGGCTTCAAGAGAAGGCAGCTGGGTGCCAGGATTCATTGGATAGCAGGGAGCAGACACACACAGTACACATATATTATACTTCCTGGTCTGTTGTCTTATGTCTATATATCCTGTCTATTTTACATTGTTATCTGTTATTGTGCATTTTTAAATATTTCCGGTTAACCTTACATATTCACAATAAACACAATGCTTTGAAAGTTCTGTTTTCAGGTTGTGGGTTTATTAATTTAATATAAATAGTAGATTACTGAATATTCTTGGATGAGCAACCTGAAATCATTATGGTGGTAGCAAGTTTATTTGTGAAACTTACTTTAGAAGAAGCCATATCGCATTAAAGTGAGAATATTGGAGGTAATTTTCAAAGTACATAGGGGAGAATTAAATTGTAGACGAAGGGTGCGAATTGCCATTGCCACGGTATTTAAACACCAGCAACGGCAGCCCATCTCGCACCATTCGCCCAGCCAGCCGAATGCTTGATTCGCTCAAAAGTGCTCACTACCCTATGGGGTAGCGAACACTTTTGAGAGAGATCCCTCTGCCGTGAGGCACAGCAGCTGCTGCGCAGATTCGGCCACTCCTATTTGAATTTCCCCCCATAGTGCAACTCAAATGCCTTGGTTTTGCTTTGTTGTGTCTAGTTGGCCTGCACAGCACACATTAAGATACATATTTGCAGTCTTGCCCTCGGGAGATACCACCGTAACCTGTAGGCTACGGTCCTGAGGAACGATCTTGGGTGTAAGCAGAAGATGTCCAGGTCCCTCGTCTGATCCATGATTCCCATTCCAAAAATCCAGGGAAACCTAAAAGCTGTCCGGTGGCCATTCCTAAAGGAGGGGGTACTGTCACGACCAGGACCACGGGTTCACAGGCGGTGCGGACTTTACCTCTCAGGGCGCTCTGGCATGGTCCTTCCTGCAGGAATCCTGGCTTCTGGAGGTGATCCTGGCCCTGGAGATCGGGTGTAGTGGCTGGCAGAACAGCAGGCTGTGCATTCCTGAGCAGTGCTGGTGACCACTGGGCGTCGCCATCTTGGATCCAGGCCACATGTCTTAATTGGACCAATCAGCTTGCAGCGTGGGCTGGAGGGCTAGCAACCTATCCTGCACTACCTGAGGCTATTAAAGAGTTGTCAAGAGGCTCTTTAATTGCCAGTGCAACGTTTTACACAGCTTAGCTGTGTGCTAGTTCCTGAGCTCCCTTGCTTGTATTGCTGCAGTCTATCGTGGAAGCCTGTTGACTCTCAGTCCGTGTTCCACCTCTGACTCCTGCCAGGAATGTGTGCTCCAGTCGCCTCTCCCATAGAGGGTCCTGCCATCCCTGTGGATTCTTTGTCCTTGTACGCCTCCAGCTCCGGCTCCAGTGTGCGACATACCTTGTCTCCCTCGGTTGCCACCGTTTGTACCTCCTGCACCTGCCTCCATTTATGAAACACACCCCATTAAGGCCGGCATCTTTTCAATACCAGCAAATGGTCCCACGTACTACTCCTGTGTCCACCAAGGATCCAAACTCCAATCAAGTCTTGACAGCGTTAATTGTTATAGAAAATTACTGTGGCTTCTAATGGCTAATTGGATGGAAAAACCTTGTGCCTGCTGAAATTATTCACGCCATGGGGGAACCCAATTGACTATGCCCCTTTGTCTTGTGTCTCTATTTTAGATAAACTAAGTATTAAGATCGTTTAACAGTTTATTTAATTTTTTTAAGCATTTGGTGTCTGATGTTAGGAAGTTTAGCAGTAGTGTGTAAGTGGAGCCTGCTTCAAGCATTAGGGAAGTCAGGCCCTGATTCAGAGCTGGACGCTCTGACAGAACGCTCGCTCTGAATCAGGGCCGTCCTTCTTGATTTTTAGAGCAGCCGCCTGGCCGCTCGTATAGCTGTGGGTGACCACCCACAGCTATAGCGAGCGGCCAGGAAGATGGTCGCGATGGTAAAGACCATTGCGACCATCGGGCTTGTGACAAGACCCTTTTGGTAGGGTCTCGTTGCCGCACGCCCTGGAGTGAAAACACCAGAGCCGAAAGCACTCCAACTGACATCACTTGTGATGTCAGTGGGGCCGGCTCCAGACGATAGGTGTTCCCGTCGCTATCCGGGTCTCGCGCATGCGCACTGGGCCACCAGCGACCTGCTTGCGAGCGCTCAGCGCTCGCGAGCAGGTCTGAATCAGGCCCTCAGTCTCCTTCTCTATACTTGCATCCAAATAAGCCCTGAGAATCTTTGTTGGATGCTAAACCTGCTATCACCAGGTGGCCTGTAGTGCAGTCTAATGCTGGGTACGCACCTGAAAGCTATATCTGCGGATCAACTGTATATCTGCAGATGATGGTTGTTCATACTAGGGATGGCCATCAACCATCAATGTCGAATGTTTTTCCTCTATCGATGGCACAGCATAACCAATTTTTTTTTACATGGTGCCGGGACACAGAGCAATGCTCCACCCCTGGCACCTGTAAAGCCCCACCCCCAGGTTCTGATTGGCACATGGGGCAGTTGGTAAAAGAACAGGGAAGAACATTGGTTGGTGAAACCATTGATGGGCATCCATTGCATAGATGGTCACAATCGATGGCCACTTGCTATATCACCATTGATGATAACCACACCGATGACCATCTCTAGTTCATACACACTGAACAACAATTACTGCCATCTAAAGTTATATCTGGCTGGGGGTCCTGCTGGCCTGGGGTCGCATCGTGCCCCCCTCCCTGGCGGCCTTTGCAGCATGTGTACGGGTGGTTGGCTGACCGCCTGTACACACAGCATAATGCAACCAATATATATGCAGATATATTGGGCATAGTCTATGCAGCACAACCGCCATTATATGTCTGTGAACAAAGTCGTTTCACAGACATATTGCTGGCACACACTGGCCGACGCACAACCGATATATTGGCCAGTGTGTACCCAGCATAACAGACCATACTACATAAAGCTGCTACACTGACACTTATTTTCCTAAAGCAAGCTCCAGATTAGAGTTCAACAGGATTGGCTGTTACAACTGTCAATGAAAACATGCCAGAATATGAATCAGAATAGCGTTTCTGATTCATAATGGACCATGATGATTATATTATAGTATACTTATCCAAGAGACTCCCGAAGTTTGGGAGTTCTCTCGCACTCCCAGGAGAATAGATTAGCCTCTCAGATTTAGCAACATCCTTCCCTAGTGAAGTGGGCAGCCTGGGGCCTGGATGACATGAATCGCGTCATCGCTCTATGAATTGAGGCATTGTACAGCAGGGGCCAAAGCTGCGATGAAGCATTTCACCACCTGCACCTCCCACAAGGACCTCCCTTTTAGAATCTCTCGAGCCTGACTATTGTATGCTGGACAGTGGGGTTTAAATTGTACTATACTGCAGGAGTGGTTGAATTAAATGTCCAGTGAATTTTATCTTGCATCATTTATTTATTGATATAGGGGCTGATACTGAGACACACACTACTGCGACCATTTTAACGTCTTTTGAATGTGCAAGGACTGAGACGTCAACTTTGAGCATCTTTAGATGTCACCATCGGTTGCACCATAGAAACTTGAACCAGCCCTATGGTAGGTGCAGGTTTTCCATCTGAGTATAGCTTCTAATGTGAGTGATTAAGCATCTACATACGCAACCACTTCAGGGCCTAGCGTGCGGCACACCCATAGGATGGACCAATTTTGTGCATCTGAATAGCCACCTCTCAGTCACTACTCAAGAACACTCAGTACATTTCCAATACATTCCCGATACTGTGCGTCTCAATCGCAATTGCGCCTATGTGCATACACTCAGTGCAAAACATGTGCCGTATGGGTTTTTAGTGTTTATCATGCACAGTAGCAAAACAATGCTCAACTCCGTGATAATTTGCATTGCGTGCAACTCAAAGTCATAGGTGTAAATTTACTAAAGTGAGAGTTTTTAGTAGTGCAGATGTTGCCCATAGCAACCAATTAGATTCTACTTAACATTTAACTAGCACCTTCTAGAAGATAATACAGTAGCTAGAATCTGATTGGTTGCTATCAGCAACATCTCCACTTCTAAAAACTCTCACTTTAGTAAATTTACCCCATAGTGTCTATGCACTAAATGGTGATACTGTAACACAGAATTGCAAGAATATGATTTTCTACATATACATTTCAGTTTAGAATTTCTGCATTTGCTGTTTTATTGATGTGTTTTAAGCTTATGATATATAACACTAGAAAAGAAAACCTCAGTTGCCCTAAACACAGTAGCCTTACATGTCTTTGACCAAAAGTGTCACCCGCACTATAAATGTACAGATAATAAAAAAAAGGGGATAGTCATACAAGTGCTTCAAATGTAATATAAATAAATTGTAATGTCCCTTAGGTTTGCAGGAATATATCTGTCCATATAAGAATAGAAGTCTGAATATGGAATAGAAGCAGGCTCGGACTGGGCCACCAGGAATTTGGTGACATCCCGGGTGGGCCCCACTGATTTGTAGCCACGTCCTCTATCTCGGGAGGGCGTTACCTACGGTGCCGTTTGTACAGCGGGCTGCAGTGCAGCTGCTTGCTGGGCAGTCATCAAGTCTGTGACTGACTCGGCCGACAGCTACACGCAGAGAGGACTGAGGCACAGTGCACTGAGGGCCTGAATCAGACCTGTTCGCTAGATGCGTTTGCACGCAGCCGTTAGCTGCCAAAGTATGCAAATCCGGCAATCGCACCGCAAGACATTAGCACGTCCACTATATCTTGGCATGCGATCGCAGTGTGTATTTAGACGCTGTAGATGTGTATTATGACGCTGCGTCTTTATTATGCACTCCTCTGAAACGGCATTAAGACGCACAGACATCCTGCGTTCGCACCACCACACCCCTGTTTCCATCGACCAACCCCTGTTACCACCCACAAACGGTACGTTCTGTCACCCATTCTAGCAAGGCGTCTATGTACAGGGTGCAAACGTTTTATGATCGCATGGACTAGTTTGCGCACGTGCACTGCGTCTTATACACATGTGCACATTGCAAACATCAGCAGGCTACGTGCGAACACAGCCTAGCAAGCGGGTCTGAATTGGGCCCTGACTGCAGTCAGACTTAGCACTTCAGTGCACTACTGGATAATAAATTCCATTAGTCTCTGCAGAGGGTTCAGGGGAGCACGTGCTGAGCTCTAATTGGAGGAGCTCATCACATGCTCCTCTGATCAGGAGATCAGCAGCAGCGCAGCTTCATGGATGTGACTCATTAAGAGACTGTGACTGCTAGTATGATTGCTGCTCTGCCGGCTGCCTGAGGATGCAACTGGTGAGTACACTGTTTCGGCTCTACAGTGTGGCATAATGTGGGGGGCACTACAGTTGCATGTGTTGGCACTACAGTGTAGCATAATGTCTGGGCAGTACAAGTGGTATAATGTGTGGGTACTACAGCGTGGTATAATGTGGGGTGCACCTTTGTGTGGCATAATGTGTGGGCACTACAGTAGCATAATGTGTGGGTACTGCAGTGATACAATGCATTGGCATTACAGGTGGTGTAATGTGTTGGCAGTACAGTATAGCCTAATGTGTGGGCACTACAGGTGGCATAATGTGTGGGCACTACAGTGTTGTATAATGTGTGGGTACTATAGTGTGTTATAATGTGGGGGGCACCACAGTGTGGACACTACAGGTGACATAATGTGTGGGCACTACCATTAGCATAATGTGGGCACTAAAGTGGTATTATAATATGTGAGTACTACAGTGTGGCATAATGTGTGGGCACTACAGTGTGGCACAATGTGTGGGCACTACAAGTAGCATAATGTGTGAATGCTACAGTGTGGCATGATGCGGGGGTCACTACAGTGTGGTATAATGTGGGGGGCACTATAATTTGGCATAATGTGTGGCATAATGTATGCACTACAGTGTGGCTTAATATGTGGGTACTATACTGTGACATAATGTGTGGACACTGCAGTGTGACATGTGTGGGCACTACAGTGTGGCATAATGTGGGGGGCTCTGTAGTGTGGCATGTTTGGGCACTACAGTGTGGCATAATGTGAGTGCACTACAGTGTGGCATAATGTAGGGGCACTGCAGTGTGGTATAATGTGTGGGCACTATAGTGTGGCATAAAGTGGGGGGCACTACAGTGTAGTATAATGTGGGATCACTGCAGTGTGGTATTATGTGTGGGGCACTATAGTGTGGCATAATGCACTACAGTGTGCCATAATGAGGGGGCACTACAGTATGGCATAATGTGGGTAGCACTACAGTGTGGTGTAATGTAGGTGCACTACACTGTGGCATAATATGGGGGGCACTACAGTGTGAATCAACAAATGAAAACAAACCTGCACAATCAAGACAATCCGTAAACAGAATGTGCAAATAAATGATACAAATTTAATAGCATGAAGTAAATTATTTAAAAAAATATATATTGCAATAAAATGACTGTAGAATCAAATAAATACTGATTCCTAAAAAATGTGCAGTGAAAAATTAAAAGTAAAACAAGGATATCCTTAAAAGGTCAAAAATAGTCCATAACCCATGTATTGGTATCTAAAGGTGCTTAGTGCTAGGTTCCCATCCAGAAATATAAATCCGTTGGTGATAATTGGTATAAGGGAAAGACAAACCTTCCGTTAAATGGATAAGGAGGAAACAACTGGTGCCTGTATAATATATGTTGTCCCAATAGTCCGACAGTGACAGCTAATAATAGAAGTACATAGCCTCATCTGTAAAGCCTAGATGGATGGGCTCAGTATATATGTTCTTTGTTGAACACTGGGTATGCCGGCAAGACGTGATGACCCACGGTAATTAGATCAAGTCCCGGAGTCCCGGTAATTTAATCCTGCCGTGCAGCAGTGTTCTGGCTGTCACTATTTGAATGGGTTTCCTTTGGGTACACTAGTTTTCTCCCACAGACTAAAAGCCTACTGGTAGATTATTTGGCTTCTGACAAAATGTACCCTAGTGTGTTTGTGTGGTGTAGAATTGACACTCTAAAGGGTAAATTTACTAAGATTCGAGTCTGATCGAGTTTGTTTTTTTTTAAACCTGATTTGCTTCGCTGAAACAAGGGTGGTTTTCCTGTTTTTAAATTTGCAAATTTACTAAGAAGTGAGTTTAGCTGAAAGTGAGTTTCACTGCTGGTGAAGCAGATCGAGATTTCTCCCCCCTAGTAGCAAGTTTAGATGAGATTACTCACCCGAAATTGCATTGTTTTCTCTTTGCAAAACTCTCCTGTGCAAGCAGCCTGCACATATCAGTGAGATATGTGAAGGCTGCTTGTGTGATCTACCCATTAAAGAAGGGTTAAATCTTAAAAAAATTACATAGGGTCCCCCCACAAAAGCATAACCAGCCCTGGACTGGTTAGCCATTCCTGGTTCCTAAAATTACAGGGAACAATACGAGTAGGCTTCCACCGTAATTTTGGAACCAGCACCTGGTTGCAGGGCCAGTTCTAGTTTTTAAATATAGGGGGAAAAATTGCGTAGGGGTCCCCCTATATTTAAAACTAGCACTGGACCCAAACCGACCAGGGTGTAATGCCACAGCCAGGAGACCCTATTACCGGGCCTCCATGGCCAAACCATTCGCACTCCAAGCCAGTCGGCCCAAGCCGGGGTTCTCAGATAAGGTGGGGACCCCCACAATAAGGGGTCCCCCCTCTCCGAGAACCCCAGGTTTGGTCTGAAGCCCGGGGTTCTTCCCCGCACCCCTGGGCTGTGAGTACGGGGATAATAATGTGTTACTATTTTATTTTACAGTGGAACTACAGGTGCCAGCATGCCTGCCCTATTGCACTTGTGGAACTAGATGTGCCTGCAGGCGGCCAGCACCTGTACCTCCACTGTAAAATAGTTAAAAAAAGACAGTACACACACCGTCTAAAGTAAAACTTTGTTACACACCTACCTCACTCAAACATACTTACCTGTTGCCAGCTGGTCTGTCCCCTTGTCCCATGTAGAATCCATTTCGATGTACCTGGAATAAAGATCTGATACTCACTACCATCCTCACACTGCTCTCCGTAGCATCCAGGGATCTTGGTAACATAACAAACCGAAAAACCAAACCCATATGGACAAGTATTGGTATGTGTTGTCACACACACCAATACTTTGTGAATGACAGCTGATGGGCCTCCTCAGGAAATCCCACAGCCCGCCAGCTAATCAGAGGCCGCTTTACATATATCGGCCGCTACATGTAAAGCTGCCTCTGATTGGCTGGTGGCCCGTGGGTTTCCTGAGGGGACTGTCAGCTGTCATTTGAAAAGTATTGGTATGTGTGACAACACATACTAATACTTGTCCGTATGGGTTCGGTTTTTCGGTTTGTTATGTTACCAAGACCCCTGGATGCTATGGAGAGCAGCGCCTAAACTCACCCGAGATTGTCATCTCGACCAAACTCGAATCTTAGCAAATTTACCCCTAAGCTCCAGTGTTGTAGTGATTGAGTGATTAAGTGTTCTGGGGAAAGTGTTGCATAATATAATGGTGATAAATATATAGTTAGTATTTTACTACTTTTTTTGACACTGATAATGAGACTCTTGGGTGGCATTGTGACACGGGCTGGAGACATGGTGAATGTGAATGAATACTGTAGGCACATGCGGAAGTGGGTATAGTGTGTTACCAACCAGTAAGTTCCATTCCAATTTACATTTAAAATATTACATTACACTAGTAAAATAATTTATATTAATGTCAGTGGACAACTGAGACTAATAAAGGTGCATACACACACAACGATTGAGTTAATGAACGATTTTAGTAAACGATTTTCTACCTTGAAAAAATGAACTAAAATCGTTTACTAAAGTTGTTCATTTACTATGTTCATTTAAATGTAATGAACGATTTTTATGAACTACAAACGATTTTTGCATATTAACGTAATGAAAATCGTTGAGTTGACAAGTCTGACTGAACTACAACCTACAAACTACAAACGTGAACGCGCATGAACAATAATCGTTCATCGTTTCACTCAGAAAGTGAACGATTTTTTCAAACGATTATCGTTAAACGATATCATTTAACGATAATCGCTCAAAAAATTGTTGTGTGTGTATGCACCTTAAGTCATATAATAGTTTTATGAGCAATTCTAAAAAATTGTTTATATTTGAAACATTGACGACACAATGGATATTTTTGTCCTCTCAATCCAAAATTGATATATTAGTTAAAGTTAAATAAACTTATGGCAGAGTTGAGTGTAAGTCCATTTTGCAGATGAATCTTGGGATTTTTAGCGCTGTGCATGCTCTGTAGCTGCACCATCTACCAGTGATTCCAGTCATGCACAATATTTAAGGGGTGTAACTGGGTGGCAACAAGGTATTTGCATATAGGCTAAGTGTACTGAGGCATGTCAAGGGTGTGTAGATACATACTGTATAGTATGCGGGCAATGCAGAGTTGTGCATACACTGATATCCGTTTTCAGACAGATTTCTTGTACCAGATACATAACGTTGGTGGCTACTCCACCAGGCATGTGGGTAGGGCCAGGGCAGCAACATACAGTAGATGCATACAACTCTGCATTAGGTTTCTTGTACGCAATGCAAATGCAACTCTGCATCAGCCCCATTGATTGCTGTTGTGTCTTCTGTAGATAACTGATCCCCTTCTTTAATTTTTTGTTATTTAGCGCTCTTCATAATTAGTAACCCAAACTTATGTACAAGTTCTGCTGTATGCGCAAGACATTTGGATTTTTGGTAAGTTGAATATAAGGCACAATTTCACATTGTCACTTTTACTTATGTATCTCTGTGCATATATGTATGTTGTTCTTTTGTAGATTACTATCACTTTCTCTATGTAAACCTTTAGCTTGTTACCTAAAGTGCATCTACTGTACCTCCTGTTGCGTTGGGCTTTAGCACAGCAGAACATAGATAAATGCACTAAACTGTTGGTATGCGCTTCACTCATTCCCACCACACTAGAACCTGTTTATCACTGACAGAATTCAGGGCCTGATTCAGACGTGGACGCAGTCTGGGTCGGTCCTGCGTCTTTGGTCCCTGCAGGTTTTGTCTTCTGTAATGAGACACCCACTGCCAGCTTCTCAGATACGCTGCATGCGTCTGAAGACATATCATCGGATGAAAATTGCAAACATCACTTGAACCATCGTACATCTGAGCAACTCTATCTTTGCTCAGAAAGTCCGCCACAACTAAGCTGCTGAGGCCAGTTATACTGTAGTCTGCATCTGAAGATGCAGTTGCTGGCTTAGGCAAGCCCCCAAAATGCCAGTGACATGCCTGCGTTTTATACACATCTCCCCATCAACGCCCCCAAGCTTCAGAAGCCGCACCGCAATTGGTGTTGCAAGACCATCGCGACATATGCACAGTGCGGTTCAGGCACATGCACAGACCTCAAAGCATCGGCCAGTTGTGACCAAATCTAAATTGTGTCCACCTCTGAATCAGGCCCTTAGTTTCAGTAGTGTGCCCTGGAGCTGCTTCATTTCCTCATCACTTGAGACTTCCTCCACAAATGGGTGTCACAATCTAGATATAATTGGCAACACAGCAATTAGAGGTTACTTATAAGAAACTGGAATAGATAGCAGACACACAAACAATCGGGCGCTCCAAAAATAGAAAACTAGAAAATGCAAATTGAAATGCAGATCACCACTAAGGGTATAGGCAAGCCCCCCCAAAAACTAGGTGAAAGAGGAAAAAACACGAGTGTGGGAGCGCTAAATATTTGCTAATGGAACATGTATGAAAATGAATGTGGATAGAATGGAATTTAACTCACATTTATTGTCACAATTACCATGTATATATAATGATAAAAAACAGAATATGATCTGTTCAGAGACAGCAAATAACAAATGACATTAAGATGACATATAAAAGGGATATAATATATGACAATATACAGACAAAACAACAGAAATGCATGAAATGTCCTAATAAATAATGGTTATATAGTAACAATGGAGAATACCCCTGGTAAATCTGGGGTGTAGTTGCAAATGAGTTCTTGCACTTTATAAGTCAATAGGTCTGCAGACATATCTGTCCATCGGCTGTGCCGCTCAGCCAATGCAATATGTCTGTGAACAACAGGGCTCACAGATATATCATCTGTACACACTGGCTGACAGCCAGCAGATGTATTGGCCGATCAATTGATCGGCCAATATATTGACCAGTGTGTACCCAGCATAAGACGTAGTATATAACTAGTCTCCAGAACAATACAGTGGACAAGTTTCACTTAGTGTGGTCCTCCTGGTATTTTTCTCAACAGGTAACCCTCCCTGGCCTTAGGTGACATATGATATCTAATTGCATCTGTAGCCTCTTTTTACGAAACCTCTCCCGGCTTGCTCAGCTTCCCACCCCTTCTCACCCCTTCTCACCCCTTCTCACGCCTTTAATTTTTCTTTTTTTATTTCTCTTTTTACCTCCATATCTCCCTGTACCCCAATGTCCCCTCATATATCTCAGTACACTTACCCTTACCACCTATATTGCTCTTTAGAATATTGTCCACCCCACTCTCTTATTTGTACCCGAACCTTTTGCGAGTTGCATATTCTCTCTTACTCTGTTTTCCTTTATTGTACTATACTGTAATGTGCAACTATGTACTGATGTAACCATTTTATCTAATTTATATACTCTTGTTTATGTTATTCTTTACTCGCTATACAACTGTATACGCATAATAAACTATTTAAAAAAAAAAATTTAATAAATTAACAATACGTTATAAAATAACGATTCTAAAATAAAAAATTTAATTGTCAGTCGTCAACTCAACACCCAGCATCATAGGATTGTGTTAACTCCTTGGAGTAACTATGACACATTTTTTCATAATTTTCATGAACTCATACAAAAATTGCAAGTGTTGCAAGGTATGTATGTTGTCCGAAGCCACATAAAAGGAAGTAACCTACTTCCACAATGCCAAGACTATGGCATGAGGGCTTTGCGCACCAATACAGTCATAACATAGGACCTGATTCACCATGGATCGCAACTGCAACAGCATACGCAGATCAGTCGATGGTGCATGCGTGAGTTAGCATTGAGACAGCTCTGTGATCAGTCATGCAGAAAGAAAGCCATCGCAGAGTGAGTGACACGAGGTCATGTTTTGAGGTGGTGACGTGGGAATGGTCAGGGAAACGCAGACGTGCCTGTCCAATTGAACGCCGTTGCATGGTCATGCAAAAATTAGCCACTGCAATGACATATGCAGCTTGTGTACTCATTTCTGAGTAAGATCAGACCTGCTGTAATTCTGCGTGAGAGGCCGATGTTACTCGATGTTACCGATGTATACATGGCAGGACTGCAAGATGTTATGGATGTGAGATAGTGGCAATGGGCGTTAGTGGGCGGCTCTATGCTGGCTGTGCGACAGCATTACGATTGCATTCATTAGCATGTTTTTACAGCAGACCTCTGTGCGTAATCGCAGCTGCGATCGTATTAGTAATCTGTAGTGAATCAGGCCCATAGTTTGTTCAAAAAAAGCTTTGGTCCTGATTCATAGTTGTACGCTATTCACATCACTATTGCGTTTTTGTACGCAGCAGCAATGCAAAATTATGCTAATGCTGCAGGAAGTGTTTTGTGTAAATAGACGCCTCCTGCCAGCTTCTGCCATCCGGTTCTGTGTCTGAGGGTGCAGTATCGGATAAATTGCATGAACATCGGCCATCTGAGTAACCTGTGGGTTACTCAGGTTGGTTGTGTATTTCACGCTGCCGTGGCCAGTGAAGCTGCATTGGAAGACGCAGACACACTCAAAAATTAGGGGGACACCCTCCCTCTCATTTTCTGTGACGCTGGTCGTGCTGCCACTTCACCACCCCCAAACAGCAGCAACATGTCAATGATATGGTTTAGGGGGCATTGCAACCGTCATTTCAGACACCAATCGGCACATACCCAGTACAGATTCTGCGCCGGCGCTAATTGGCAACCATCAGTTTTATGCAAACCATGGGGTTTGTGTACAATTCTGAATCAGGCCTTTTGTCCAGTACTTGCTTAAGGTATTAGCCAATTACATTTTTGGGTCACAATACAAACCATTATATTTATGAAGTTATTCATAAATATGGGTTTTCTATGTGGGTTATGTGGTGATGATGATGATGATGACGACAGTAATAAAGGCAATTCCAATGTCCTCATGATCAATTTAATTCATAAGTGACACAAAACTGAAGTGTATTTTAGCCAAAAAAAATAAAATAAATGTATTATTTTGAAAGGTGGTTGGACTAGATGTGATGTTTACACTCCGTGCACTTTAATGTGAGCAATGGGCCTGATTCAGAGCCGCTCGTAAGCGGCCGCTCGTTCGTTCCGACCAATGTTCGCACAACTGCGCATGCGTACGGATTTTAATACGCATGCGCGAACCAATCAGTGCGGCCGAAAATCGTTTGTTCACTAAATAGCGAATGCCTGCTATTTTGAGTGACAGGAGGAGGCGTATGTGGGTGGTAACAGGGGAAGGTGCTTGAAAACTGGGAGTGGAAATCAGAACGCAGGCGTGCTTAAAGGTCAAAACGGGCGTTTTATGGGTGTGCATAATTAATACAGGAGCTTCATTAACCACGTCACTTGGTTGATTTATAGTCAGAACTGCTCGCAAGATTGTGGTAGGAAAAACCAACCACAAGAATAGCGAGCAGTTCATACGCTGTTCGATGTACTCGATTAATCTCTTAAATAGCGGACATGACGTATGGTGCGAGCGGCCAGGGGGCGTCTTTTTCAAAATTACGATCGCAAGTTTTGTTCGCTCGTTCAGACATAGAGGCGTGAACACACCGCAAAGTGCGAACGGTTCATTTGAATAGCCACCCCTTTTTAATGAACGAGCGAGCGCAAATAGCGTCCGGCTCTGAATCAGGCCCAATGTGCAAGAAAAGATGTTTTGTCATGTTAATTGGTGGTGCTTTGAAAATGATCAACCTACAGATGTGTTCTTGCTCATCTAGCCTCAGTAAACCAATCAGCGCAATATGCCTGGCGTGAATAAGCCGCCAAGTTCTGTCCAACTCTGTTAGCGTCTGGCATCTTATTTTGCCAAACGTGCGACTAGGACGCACCAAGAGATTGTGCTGATTAATTTGATACACTTGTATATTTGTGTGAGACTGAGACTGTAAACTTGGCTAGTCACAGCGCTTTGCAACTTAGACACATTATTGGCAAAAAAGACACCCGACACTAGCGGAGTCTTACGGGACCAGGGTCACCGATAGGGGCTGTTTGGCATGACTGCAGCAAAGACAAGTGAGGACACATCTTTATAGTGCAAATGCTCTTTTGTGACCTTCCAGCCTCCTTTTACATGTATTACAGGAAAGAGCATTAGCGTGACTACTTCATTTTATGACATGAGTCTATAGAAATGAGATAAGACTGAGAGAATGCATTTACAGATGTGTACACAAAGCCCCAATATGACATAAGGCAATTTTTTCTTTAAAATGTGCATCGTAGTCACAAATGCAGCAAAACACCTCAAAGTATACTAGAGACGCTGAGCTGCGCCTTTCACTGCACAGAAATTAGTTGAAAATCGTACAAATTCATGGATGAAGAACAACGGACCTTGGAATGAGAAAAAGCCGCGGCCTGTGCATCGTAGCTCTTCATACACAGATTCATATCAAATTAATCAGTGCAGTCTAGCAAAGCGTTTTGTTGAATTTATTTGTTTCATTTGTGCATATAAGACATACATTCGGGTGACAAAGACGATTAGCACAAGCCGAGTTATGCACCGAAAAGTGCTACTTGGCGCGACTGCGACAATAGTGTATAAGGACACATCTGTAGGTTTGAGGTCACTGCTTAGTGGACACCACCTCATACTCCCTGCAAATGGACTTGATTTTTGCTCCACATCTGAGGTGGTGAAGCTCTTAGGCCTAATTCAGAGGTGCACGCAGATGAGGCGACGGTTGTGTCTTTTTCTGCAACTGTCTTTATGCTAATGCTGCAACCGATTCTGAGCGTACTGAGATGCCCACTGACTGCGGCGCTATTTCATTGTGGCACATAGTAGAACACACCATCATTGTACCATCGGCCGCAATACTGGCAGGTGCAATTTTGCAGTCTGACCATCGGCCGCAATACTGTGTCAGTGCAACTGTGTCCTTTGTCGCAGTCACTATCAGCGACATTCTCACCTCTGGCTAGCCGCCCCCAGGTTACCTCCCAGGAATGCCTACTGAAATCTCCAGCTCCTGCGTCTAAAATGGTACTGCGCAGGCTGAAAACATTGGCGGTTTGCGTCCAACACCGTCACTGCATGCACTTCTGAGTTAGGCCCCTTGTCTCCTATACATTTTCAAGGCATTTTGGCCTTTGCAGTTGCACTTTTGTGAAACAAAGTAATTCAGGATACACCAATGTAATAAAATCATTCATACACACAAAGGACACATTATACATTTTTAAATATTAAATATTTTCTATTTTTATTTAAATTATTTCTTGCATAGGTAGCCTATTAGTGTTTATATTAATTAGCGTCAACACCATGTGTATATATAATTCTGTTGGTACTGTGGTTTGGGCACTGATCACCTCATGTGAATAGCTGCTTCAGTTATAATTTTTTTACTTTTATAATGTATGTTTTTCTATTATTGGTTATTGTTTTTAACTAGTGCTCATACTTTTCCTCCCCTTTTTTGTACACACATAATATATTTCTAATGTCCTCTCACCATTCTGGTTAATTTAAGACGTACAAGTCATATGAGACAGCTATTAAGAATATCATACAGTCAGGTCTAGAATGTACTGTATGTGTTAACATTGGCTTGGTGGGTTACAATGGCATGAGTGAATAGGAACATTCTCAAAGATGAGGCACTGTATTCAAGTAATAGGAAAGCCCAGGGTATAGACAGGAATTGAGTGCTTGAGAAGTAGTAGGGGAATAACAATCAGAGAGCTAGTTGTCCAAAGCCAGGGGTCAAGAGCCGGAGAGGTAGTGATCCAATGCCATTGGTCAAAGAGTGGAAATTGTCAGAGAATTAGCAGGAATGGAATGCTGGATTATGAAAGCTAGTTCTGTAACTAGTACAGGTTGAATCTCCCATATCCAAAACGCTTGGGACCAGGAGTATTTTGGCTATCAGAATATTCCATATTTTTGAATATTTGTATACCATAATGAAATATCTTGGGAATGGGACCCAAATGTGAACGCAGAATGCATTTATGTGTTATATACACCTTATACACACAGCCTGCAGGTAATTTTATACAATATTTTCAATAATTGTGTGGCTCAAACAAAGTTTCTGTACATATATGAAATTCATTTATGTTTCATATATACCTTATACACACAGCCTGAACGTAATTTTATACAATATTTGTAATAATTTTTTTGCCTTAAACAAAGTTTGTGTACATTGAACCACCAAAAAGCAAAGGTGTCACTATCTCAGTCATGCTAACAAAAATTCCGTATTTCGGTATATTTTGGAATATTTGGAAATGGGAGACTCAATCTGTATGCTGATGCTTATCCCACTTTTGTATAGGGGAAGTTGGTCACCAGGCAATGATCTTTGAGCACAGGAAAGATTTGTGTCTAAGACACAACAGTGCGAGAAATACGCAGATGAAGACTTTAATATATGCAGATAATACTGAAATCTATCTTTCCTCTGCTGATTTCTCACCATCTGTGTTGGCCCATATTACAGATTGTCTTTCTCTCAGGTCATCTGTGATGTCATATGTCAGGTCATCTGTGATGTCATCTTGCAGCTTCAAATTTAAGAGGAGATTTATCAAATCTTGGAGAAAGATAAAGTGGAGAGAAATAAAGTACTAACTAATCAGATTCTAGCTGTCATTTTACAGCATATGATAGAAAAATTACAGAAGCTGATTGGTTATGAGCAATTTCTCCACCTTATCTCTCCCAGACTTGATAGATAAATCTGTTCCTTAATCTTTCCAAAGTAGAATTAATAATATTTCTAGCAGCCAATATTAGATACTAGTTGTACCTGATATCTCTATCATTGTTGATAACACGACCTTACCACTGAAGCTCGCTGACTAGGGGCATGGCCGAATTAACAATGGCGAGGGTTGAACTGCCGCTCCAGGCCCTCCCATTAAAATAGGCCCACAACATCTGCTGTGCTGCTGTGTAGACCATGTGAGAGCTCCCCCCCACCGCAGGCGGCGGCTCCCCCTCATCCCACATGGATGATCGGCACCTGTCAGATTAGGAGGAAGTTAGGAGCGTGCAGATTTCCACTCAGGCCCCCTATCAGAAAATCTTCTTCCGCACTGCCCTGATCCCCTCTCTTGCTCCCATTGGCCCGGCATTGTGTGCATGCAGACACAGTCACTGCAAGGAACAACATAGTAAATGTGAGTGAGACAGAGCGCAGCCGTGCACACAGGTGCCCTGGCCCTTCTCTTCTATACAGTGTCCCACTGTCCTCCTTACTATTCCTGCCTCTGTCCCCTTTCCCATATCTGTGCCTCTGCCCCCTCCCTCTATATTGTTGTGCTCTTTACCATCTTTCCTCTCTCCTTTACCATATACTGTATGTGCCTCAGCCACCTCCCAATAGCTATGCCTCTACACCACTCACTCCTGTGGCTCGTGTTAGACCCAGGTATAGTGTGAGATGGTGACTGTAGCTAATCTGTTTTACCTGGTGAACTGGATTCTCATCCATATTCTTTCCACTTGTCAGAGAGGTAAGGAAGATCAGTCCAGGCAAAGGGTCATTCACACAGTCTGCTCTGCAGAGTCCGGATTTATTAGAGGTAACTGCAGTTTTGTGAATTTGAGAACTGGCTCCAAACACAAGCTGCTTACCAAATATTCCGTTACCAGTAATCACAACACTCAGCAATATAATATGCAAATACAGTAATACATTAGATTCCAATACGGTGGGGCAATTAACTTCAGATATGTATTCACTTTTCTGTCAATACTGTAAACATTCAATAATTTATTACTTTGCATACTCTATAGAAAACAGTTACGATCATGAACAATATACTTAGCACAGTGTCATATAAAATCAAGTGCAAAATAACATTTCCCTATAAACACTATGATCTCAAAAGATTGGCAATAAACTACCGTGTTTCTCGTTAGTGCGCCCAGGAATAGTGTCCTTAATCTTCACAGCACGTTGGAGCTCATTATAAGAATACCAGGGGATTACATTGTACTTGAAATGGTTACAGTCTTTGCAGAAAATCCACTTCCTATTAGATCAGTCCCTATACTTGTGCAGTCCTTCACCTGACATGTATTACAATGCAAAGCGGACCTGTCCAGATGCCAGCACCTGGCTATCAGCATGTAGCACGTGACCTGCACACACAGCCTCCTCTCTTTGGTGCTGTAGTAAGATCAGTAAAACTGAGCACTTTCAAGATCTCTTGTCTTGACATAGAAGGGAGTCTCCTTAGGGGCTGGCTGGCCCCAGTAGTGGTCTCCCCCTTGTAGTGCCCCCAGTAGTGGTCTCCCCCTTTTAGTGCCCCCAGTACTGCTCTCCTCCTTGTAGTTCCCCCAGTAGTGCTCTCCCTGTCACGGGGAGGCGTGGGGTTAGACCCTGAGTTTAGTAGGATGGAGCAGGAGGTGGTGTAGTCTGATACTGGAAGGCAGCTGGTCGTAGCGGGGTATGACTCATGAATAGGATGAGTGACAGGAAGCACGTAGGGCGAGATCTGGCCGAGGTAAGGCAGGAAACTCAGCGGACTGGGGTCGGCCAGGCGACCAGCAGGTGGCGGGTCTCTGGAGGCAAATGGATACTCGGGAGCAGACTGATACCGGTAATGCGAGGGGTGCACTGGAACACACTAGAGCTGCGGCTCAAGTAGCAAGGGAGCACAGGGAACTAGCTCACAGCATATGCTGTGATAGACATTGCACTGGCAACCAAAGGACTTCTGGACAGCCCTTTAGTACCTTCAGGTAGCGCAGGATAGGTTACTAGCTTTCCCTGAGCATGCTGCAAGCTGATTGGCCCAGGCAGACACCTGACCAAATCCAATATGGCCGCGCCCAGCAGTCTACAGTGCGGCAGCACTGTCAGTGTTACCCGCTCTCACCTGCCTCCAGCTGGAGGTTCCCAGCCTGCGCTGACTCGCCATGCCCAGCGCCGCTCTCCAAGACCCCACACCGCTGCTGGAGGTCCCGGGCCACACCGCCCGGAGGGGTGAGACCCGCGATCCAGGTAAGCTGTCAGCCCTGGACGTGACAGTACCCTCCCCCTTTAGGAGTGGCCTCTGGACACTTCTTGGGTTTACCAGGATTCTCTGAGTGAAACTTGAGTACCAAACGAGGAGCATGGACATCCTCTGCTTTTACCCAGTAATGCTCTTCCGGCCCATAACCTCTCCAATCCAACAAGTACTGAAGCTGACCGTAACTAAGACGAGAGTCCAGGATTTGTTTAACCTCAAACTCTACGCCCCTCTCAGTGAGAACTTTGGGAGAGCATGGCAGGACTTTGCGGAAGCAATTCAGGATGAGAGGTTTCAATAGAGAGATGTGAAAGGAGTTGGGTATTTTGAGATAGGGCGGAAGTTTCAATCTGTAGGCCACTGGATTAATTACTTGGATAATGGGAAAAGGACCGATGAACCTGGGGGCAAATTTTTTGGATGGAACTTCGAGGCGAAGGTTACGAGTTGACAGCCACACTAGATTGCCTTCCTTCAGAATGGGCACTGCTCTTCTCTTCTTATCAGCCCTGATTTTGTAATGGTCAGAGGCTTTCTGGAGGGCAGAATGAACTTGAGACCAGATTTGTGAAAATTTCTGTAGTGTAGCGGTTATAGCTGGTACATCGAAAACTGGTAATTCCTTGAACTCAGGTACTCTGGGATGCTGACTAAAAAAAGACTATGAAGAATGGGGTTTGACCTGTAGATGAATGGTAGGAGCTGTTATGAGCAAATTCCGCCCAGGGTAGAGTGTCTGCCCAGTTGTCTTGGGATGCGGACATATGGATCCGTAGAAAGGTTTCTAGGTCCTGATTGACCCTTTCTGTAGAACCATTGGATTGAGGGTGATAAGCCATTGAGAATTTTAGTTTAATTTGAAAAATGGAACAGAGGGCTCTCCAAAACTTTGCCACGAACTGTACCCCTCTATCAGAGACAATCTCGGTCGGAAGTCCGTGAAAGCGAAAGATGTTGATGACAAATAGTTGAGCCAACTCTGGGGCGGAGGGTAGTTTCTTGAGAGGGATGTAGTGTACCATCTTAGAGAACCGATCTACCACTACCCAGATGGTGGTGAAGCCATTGGAAGCTGGTAAATCAGTCACGAAATCCATGGATAGGTGTGACCAGGGACGGTCGGGCACCGACAGAGGAAGAAGGGTACCGGCTGTAGCTTGCCTGGATACTTTATGTTGTGCGTACTGTGGGCAGGAAGAGATACATTCGGCAATCTCAGTCCTCATGGCTGGCCACCAATATGAACGTTGTGGCTCTCACCACTGAAGTCAATGGTGGGAGCCATTCATTGGCTGAGAGAGGCGGAAGGATCAACTCTCTCACGCAATGAACACTCAGCCCTGGCATTTCTAAGAGAAATGCTGTGGCTGCCCTGTCAGCACACTTCTGAATGAATAGACCTGCTTCATGCTTTCGATTTTAGCATGAGCAGGTCAGAATGATACAGATGCATGCACAGATCAGTGGGATTTGTGCATGCATTTGTGTGTAAAATGCTTCAAAAGTGTTAAAATGTAAAAAAAATAATGATGTGGGGTCCCCCCTAAAAGCACAAACAGCCCCGGACA
Source organism: Taudactylus pleione (assembly GCA_031769625.1). Classification (NCBI taxonomy): domain Eukaryota; kingdom Metazoa; phylum Chordata; class Amphibia; order Anura; family Myobatrachidae; genus Taudactylus; species Taudactylus pleione. Next base: position 12,582,586 of record JAUIMM010000350.1, on the reverse strand, counting down.
TTTTACAGTCAGTCCTGGTTGTGAAAATACAAGGGACAAAAGATGTAGAGGTCCCCTGCATTTACCACAACCAGCACTGGGCTAAGTGAGCCAGTCCTGGTTTTGGAAATACAGGGGACAAAATGAGTAGAGGTCCTCCACCTCTCTCAGCCAATGAACGGTTCCCACCATTGACTTCAGTGGTGAGAACTTTAAGGTTACTAAAGGTTAGCTTGTGGCTCTCACCATTGAAGTCAATGGTGGGAGCCATTCATTGGCTGAGAGAGGTGGAGGCTCACCTTTCTTAGCCAACGAATGCTCAGCCCCAGAATTTCTAAAAGAAATGCCACAGCTGCCCTGAAGTACAGTACCAGTACAGTTCGTGGTTCCGGCTCCTCATTTTTTTGTTTTCAAAAGACTGTGGATGCCTACTTGGAGAAGAGGACCGGCCCAGTTATTGTAGGTGAGTGTGTATGTGTGTAATAAACTTATACTGTCATGGTCTGTGTGTCTTGCCTTTATTTTAACATTTCTTTACAGGTAAACTAGAGGTACCAGTGGGTAAAAGGAGAGATGTCATGACGTCTCTCTAATAGTGTGGAGCACGAGGGGCAGAGTGATGGTGGCGGGCGCAGAAGCAGGGCTTCAGGTAAGTACAGTGTTGCTTGTGTGCCATTTTGTGTAAGGGGCACTACTACTATGGGCACTACATAAGGGGCACTACTACTGTGGGCACTGCATAAGGGGCACTACTACTGTGGACATTGCATAAGGGTCACTACTACAGTGGGCAATGCATAAGGGTCACTACTACAGTGGGCACAGCATAAGGGGCACTACTATAGTGGGCATTGTATAAGGGGTACTACTACAGGGGGCATTGTGTAAAGGGCACTTCTAATGTGGGCATTATGTGTATAAGGGACACTACTACTGTGGGCACTGCATAAGATGCACTACTACTGTGGGCATTGCATAAGGGGAACTAGAGTGGGCATTGCATAAGGGGCACTACTACAGTGGGCATTGTGTAAGGGGCACTTCTACAATGGGCATTATGTGTATAAGGGAGACAAGAGACAAGAAGAAATAGTGGAGTGTATACCATGCGCTAAAGTAGTCAACAGATCAAATAACCTATGATGTTGTTCCCACAACCTCAGAATAAATACTATCTCTATGCAAATTAGATGACTGTTATCATGTCGGCGGTCTAATAATGAAGCAATAAAAAATGGAAAGTCAATTCCTATTGCACAATTTCTATATAATCAAATGTCTTATCCTCAGAAGATTGTGAGTCCTCTGTTCAGAGAAAGCTTGTTCAATCACTTCAAATCTTCTTAATCATGTCATCCGTGGACAAAGGTGTGGATGTGTCTCTCAAAAAAATGGAGAGAAAGCAATACATAGCATAATCTCCTTTTTAATAATGAGTAGACACATAAAACATGTAAACACACGTGACATATAAAATCCTTAATTAGAAGAAAAAAATACAATTACCATCAAGGCTTTCAGAACTATACAAAAGTTCTGGATAGTAATGTATAGCAGAAATCCTTAGATGTCCACAGATCTCAATCAGCAATAACCAGTCTCCTCCAATTGCCTTTAACCAAAATTAACCCTGCGAATCTTATAATATGAGAGACCGAACAATTATGTGCAAGTTTAAAATGTTGAGAAAGAGCATGACTCTCCAGACCTTTTTTAATATTACGTATATGTTCGCCTAATCGAATCTTTAAAGGTCTGGAGGTACGGCCTATGTAAACCAAATTACAAGAACATTCTATCATATATACCACATTTTTAGTGTTACAGGTAATAAAATCATCAATCGGTTTTTTTAAACCATTAATAGTCATTTCTTCCGTCTTGTTGCCCCCATAAGTATTGGGTATGGCTTTGCAGCCCATACAAGATCCACATCTAAAAAAACCTTTCGACTTAATATGAGTACTCTGACCACTGGAAGGAAACGCACTCCTGACAAGTTTATTCCCTAAATTGGGTGCTTTCTTGTAAATTAATTTCGGTTTGTCGGGTATCAAACCACCTAAGACTGGGTCCTTTTTTAAAATAGACCAATGTTTGTTCAAGATTTTTTCAATGGTTTTGTGTTGAGCACTGTAACCTGTAATGAACGCCCATTGGTAATCATTGTCTTGTTTCACCTTCTTTACATTCTTCTTAAGTAACTCCTGTCTCTCAACAGTTTCAATATTGGTTAAAGCTTTGTTTACTGTATCTTGGCCATACCCGCATGCTATAAAATTTTCCTTCATTTCCAAGGCCTGTTTTTTAAAAATCTCGTTATCAGTGCAGTTACGTTTAAGCCTTCTCAATTGTCCACCTGGAATTGACCGCAGCCAATTTTGGTGGTGACAACTATCTGCTCCAATATAGGTTCTTGAGTCGGTCAGTTTAAAGAAGGTTTTAGTCATAATCTCCTTTCTTACATGATAAATGGTGATATCCAAAAAATTAACCTCCACATCACTAATATTAAAAGTTAAATCAATATTTAAGAGGTTGTTATTTAAATACAAGCAAAAATCATTTAAGAGAGAACGATCTCCTCTCCAAATGAATAAAATATCATCGATAAAACGCCACCAGGACACCAGGTTCGAGCCAAATGGGTTATTAAGCCATACGGCATCGGTTTCCCATTGTCCCATAAAGATATTCGCATAACTTGGCGCGAACCTGGTGCCCATAGCGGTCCCAACCTTCTGATAGTTTCTTATCCAATGTGCTTGCTGAAATATATTTCTCTACAGCCTTAATTCCCGCTTGATGTTTGATGATAGTGTATAATGATTTTACATCTGCTGTTGCAAACCAGAAATTATCTTCCCATTCGATCTCAGTAAGTTTATTTAATACATCCATAATGTCTTTCAAATGTGATTTATTGGTACACACTAAAGGCTGTAAATGAAAATCTATATACTCCGAAAGGTTCGCAGTCACTGAATCCACACCTGAGACTATGGGTCTCCCCGGAGGGTGGAGTGGATCCTTGTGAACTTTCGGCAGTATATAGAATACTGGGATCATGGGATCTGGATTTATAAGGAATTTCTGTTCATTGGAATTGAGAACACCTAATTTACCAAAATTATCTATAGCACTGGCTAGTTTCTTAGAAATACTGTTAGTCGGATCCGATCTTAATTTATGGTATGTGGTTTTGTCCTCCAGTATTTTGATGACTTCAGACTCATACCACATCTTATCCATCACGACAATCCCGCCGTCTTTATCGGCGGATTTAATTATTAACTCAGGCTTAGATTGGAGTGTTTTCAAAGCTTTTCTTTCTTTAAAAGTCATATTAAATATGGTTTTCTCTTTATCCAGTTTTCTTATATCATCTTGAACCAGAGCAGAGAATGTATCTATAAAATTGCCCTTCATATAGGTCGGGTAGAAAACAGATTTCGGTCTAAATCTATATTCTGGGGTATGTTCAATTGAAGGGGACTCTTCAACATCCTCTTTACTTAGCAATTTTTTTTTTAAAGTAAGTTTTCTAACATATTTGTGTATATCCACAAAAGTAGAAAATTTATCAATGTTGTGGGTGGGAGCATACTTCAATCCTCTTTCTAAAACTGAAGTCTCCTCTTTCGTTAAGGTTTGAGAACTAATGTTGAAGATTTTAACCTTTTTCCTCATTAATGATTCCTCATTAATATTATCTCCACTATTAACCTTACTCTGAACCCTTCTCCTTTTCTTATTTCTTTTTCTTACTTTATGGATGCCACCTCTTTTGCCTCTATGGCTATAAAATCCTACCTTATAGTGTAGGGGCGGCCCCTTTTCTCTAAAAAAAGAGAAGAGGAGGGAGTCTTATCTTCCAAAGGGAGAAATCTATTGCTAGTAGATATATTGGTTCTATACCGTTCTGGACTCCTATTGACAGTAGAGTCCAACAACTCACCATTTCTCCAATCTAAATCTACTTGCTGTCTTCTCATCCTTCTTTTTTTAGGGGACTGTCTACGTTCCACTGAATACCACTCATCATGTCTATTCTCCTCGGCTATATTTAACCTATTTTGGGAAACATGTTCTAAATTTGGTGAAACATGGAGAGGCCTCCATCTACCAGGGGACTGAAGATCACTTCTTTGACCTCTAGAATTGGTCCTCTCTTTAAAATTTTCCCTTCTAAAGTTTTTTGGAGGACCCGTTGTCTTTCTAGACTGAACTGGTTCTCTCCAATGTTCACGTAGCTGAAAACGGTCTCTAACGGGACGTTTATCTCTATTTAACCCCATTTGATTCTGTTTCATTATATCTGAATTTAATTCAGATGCCATATCTAAAATTTCCTTCTTATCCCTATGGAACTTTTTTACCTTGCGATCAATAAGGATTTTTTCATTTTTCTTTATACTCAATCTAACCCTACTTTCCATATCCTTAAATCCAGATGAATCAGCAAAAGGAACAATAAGTTCTTTTAAGGAGGAAATTTCATCCTCCAATTTGCTTAGATCCTTCCTCCTCTCATTTATTATTAAATTCATCAATGAAAAGGAACAATCCTGTAAGATTTTTTTCCAGTCATTTTTGAATTCTTCTGTTGCTGTAGAGAAGGAAGCATTTTTCTGTATCTGTAAACCTTTTGGAATAATCTGGTGGGTAACATATTTATACATACCTGTCCCCTTCAATTGAACATACCCCAGAATATAGATTTAGACCGAAATCTGTTTTCTACCCGACCTATATGAAGGGCAATTTTATAGATACATTCTCTGCTCTGGTTCAAGATGATATAAGAAAACTGGATAAAGAGAAAACCATATTTAATATGACTTTTAAAGAAAGAAAAGCTTTGAAAACACTCCAATCTAAGCCTGAGTTAATAATTAAATCCGCCGATAAAGGCGGCGGGATTGTCGTGATGGATAAGATGTGGTATGAGTCTGAAGTCATCAAAATACTGGAGGACAAAACCACATACTATAAATTAAGATCGGATCCGACTAACAGTATTTCTAAGAAACTAGCCAGTGCTATAGATAATTTTGGTAAATTAGGTGTTCTCAATTCCAATGAACAGAAATTCCTTATAAATCCAGATCCCATGATCCCAGTATTCTATATACTGCCGAAAGTTCACAAGGATCCACTCCACCCTCCGGGGAGACCCATAGTCTCAGGTGTGGATTCAGTGACTGCGAACCTTTCGGAGTATATAGATTTTCATTTACAGTCTTTAGTGTGTACCAATAAATCACATTTGAAAGACACTATGGATGTATTAAATAAACTCACTGAGATTGAATGGAAAGATAATTTCTGGTTTGTAACAGCAGATGTTAAATCATTATACACTATCATCGAACATCAAGCGGGAATTAAGGCTGTAGAGAAATATATTTCAGCAAGCACATTGGATAAGAAACTACAAGAATTTTTAATATATGGGGTGGAGTTCATTTTAAATAATAATTACTTCAAGTTTAAAGATGATTTTTATCTTCAGAAGGTTGGGACCGCTATGGGCACCAGGTTCGTGCCAAGTTATGCGAATATCTTTATGGGACAATGGGAAACCGATGCCGTATGGCTTAATAACCCATTTGGCTCGAACCTGGTGTCCTGGTGGCATTTTATCAATGATATTTTATTCATTTGGAGAGGAGATCGTTCTCTCTTAAATGATTTTTGCTTGTATTTAAATAACAACCTCTTAAATATTGATTTAACTTTTAATATTAGTGATGTGGAGGTTAATTTTTTGGATATCACCATTTATCATGTAAGAAAGGAGATTATGACTAAAACCTTCTTTAAACCGACCGACTCAAGAACCTATATTGGAGATAGTTGTCACCACCAAAATTGGCTGCGGTCAATTCCAGGTGGACAATTGAGAAGGCTTAAACGCAACTGTACTGATAACGAGATTTTTAAAAAACAGGCCTTGGATATGAAGGAAAATTTTATAGCATGCGGGTATGGCCAAAATACAGTAAACAAAGCTTTAACCAATATTGAAACTGTTGAGAGACAGGAGTTACTTAAGAAGAATGTAAAGAAGGTGAAACAAGACAATGATTACCAATGGGCGTTCATTACAGGTTACAGTGCTCAACACAAAACCATTGAAAAAATCTTGAACAAACATTGGTCTATTTTAAAAAAGGACCCAGTCTTAGATGGTTTGATACCCGACAAACCGAAATTAATTTACAAGAAAGCACCCAATTTAGGGAATAAACTTGTCAGGAGTGCGTTTCCTTCCAGTGGTCAGAGTAGTCATATTAAGTCGAAAGGTTTTTTTAGGTGTGGATCTTGTATGGGCTGCAAAGCCATACCCAATACTTATGGGGGCAACAAGACGGAAGAAATGACTATTAATGGTTTAAAAAAAACGATTGATGATTTTATTACCTGTAACACTAAAAATGTGGTATATATGATAGAATGTTCTTATAATTTGGTTTACATAGGCCGTACCTCCAGACCTTTAAAGATTCGATTAGGCGAACATATACGTAATATTAAAAAAGGTCTGGAGAGTCATTCTCTTTCTCAACATTTTAAACTTGCACATAATTGTTCGGTCTCTCATATTATAAGATTCGCAGGGTTAATTTTGGTTAAAGGCAATTGGAGGAGAAGGGATCTAGCCCGACAACTTGCCAAAAAAGAGATGCAGTATATCTATGAATTTAATACCCTGCAACCAGGTGGACTTAATATTGATTTTGAGTTGAAATGGTTTTTATGATTTTAACCCACTATCACTGATAATTATGGTTTTATATAGTTTAACATGTTTAACATGATTGCTATTTTAATTATTATGGCCCTCATTCAGAGCCACTCGCAAACAGCAGTACGCTCGTTGCGTTCCGATGTTGACTAACCACGCATGCGTCGGTGTTACACTGCGCATGTGCGTACGGCAGTTTGCGAGCTTTTTATCTGTCGTTCCTAAAATAGCGTACAGGAAGTGACATGTCAAATGTGATTGACAGAACAGGGCGTTTTTGGGTGTTGACGGGGGTGGAGATGGAAAAACGCAGGCGTGGCGAGGCGTTTTTGGGGCGTACATACATTAGCAGATGCGAACGTCAAATGTGTTCGGACCGTCACATACGTCACTGGAACATCCTCTTTCCCTTCAAAATGCTCGCACAGTTTAGGGTCTGGATTACTCCACAACATTGGCGATGGCCTTCTCCTCCGTCCCGGGACTCCACGATGTTGCAGCGATTAATCGCGGGTGGTCACAAAAGCAATTAGTGTTGTATTGAAAACCGGCTTGGTATGTGTTTGGAAAGCAGTTTATTGGGATAGCACAAAACCGTACGCAGGTGGAAATCATACCTGCTAATGTCAGGATTACACAATCAATTGGCGTACATTTTTGGGGGGTTTTTTTGGTCTCAATTTGTTGTTTATGGCCTATTGTGACAATAATGTCATCATGTTTTAATTAGCTCCCCTTTTTTTTTTTAATGTGCAATTTGCATCGTTATGTGTTATTTTAAACGTTCCTTCAAGAGGCCTTTTTATTATACAAATGAAATGGTTTTTGGTGTCCTTTTTTGCCTTTAGGGCCAGGATTAAATGTAACCCATTTGTCCAATAATGTCACAATACAATGTCAGATTTTTAACATAAATTTATTGTTTAAACACAAACCAATTGGCATAATATTTTTTTTTTGTTTTTCTGCCAAAGATACTTTTTATCAAAAAAAAAAAAACAATAACTGATAACATAAACGTACAAAAATAACTTAAAAACATTTCACAAGAAAGGAGAGGGAAGTTTTGACCAGAAAGGAATATGAGCCAAGCACAGAAGGAGTGTGGGAAAAGTCACCATTGCTGTCACCGTTTTTTCGCCCGTTTGGATGGGAGAGGGTGGGCGCCAGACCGGGTCCGGGATGCCATCGGGCTGGCCTGTCCAGAGGCAGATGTTGTGGCCTCTGGACTAGGCACAGGGCTAGGCACATTTGGAGGATTGGCTGATGTTGTGCCAGAGGTGGAGGATCCAGATGTTCCGGCAGGAAGGGAGGTCGGCTCCACCATGTGCTGGCGAACGAGCTGATCCAGGGCATCGGCGATGCGGATGTTGGCCCTGGTATTTTCCGCCAGGGCCTGACCAATGGTCACGTTGGCCGCAGCATTTTGCTCCAGGGCCTCAGCCACCCGTAGCAGACTGGCGTCCATCCTCTGCAGAATCTCCGTATGGAAATCCGATTTGAAATTGAGTTCTGTGAGGAGGCCCACTGCCTGCGAGGGGGCACGCCCTGGACTGGCTTCTGCAGGGTCCTCAGCCGGATGTACTGGTTCCTCCCCTGCAGAGCCAGCAGAAATTCTGCGGCCAAGGCTTCCCTCTGGAGCAGACTCATCCGCCTGTGTCTCTGTTGGAAAAATGAGAAAAGACTCACATTAGAATCTACATATTGGCACAATAGCATTTCAGAGTTGGTGACATCACAATACTTACCTGGGCCAACATGAGGAGCCGCAAAGTCTGGCATGTCCGTATCCATGTTCGACACGCCAAACACCTCCACAGGCTGCACACACCCCTGTGCCAGCTCTTCTAAATCCGTCAACTCCAATGACACAGGGGTGGTACCCCCACCTGTCCCCCTTGCATGCCTAGCCCTGTCCGCGAGTTTTTGCTTTAGGCGATATTTGAAGTCGCCCCATCTGTGGGGAAAAATGGAAGCCATTATCCTTTGGTTTAAAATGGGGTTTGTTTTTAGGGGGGGCAAGGGTTTACTTACCGCCGTTTGACATCCCGGGCTAGACGGACATAATCACCCACCGTATTGACAGCAACGGCTACCTCTTCCCACATTCTCCACTTCTGGCTTAGACTCATATTCCTGTCTGCCTGTGGCAGGATGTCCACACACTTCTGGATCAAAACCTCCATCTCCTTTCTTGTGAAATGTGGCTGCCTTTTTTTTTTGGCCGCTTTGGCCGGAATACTGGGCCCAGCAGCCTCTTCCATGTCATCCTCCTCACCTATTTGTGTAAATTTACAGAATTCACAAAATCACAACTTGCCTCATCTTATGTTTCAAATTAATCGTTGATAGAAAATGCATGAAAGACTTACCGCCTGACTCTTGGGCATTTTTTCCCTGGTCTGTTGCCATGTCTGCGGTCCAAACAAGAAATACACCAGAATTTGAATGTGTTTTCGTGACGTATTTATACATGCGTCCTTATTTTGCGGCCGCATCATTGATTGTGCGGCCCTATGATCCCTCCTTAATTTGTGCGGGAAACGAAACACTATTTATGGCTTGGTGTGTCTCAAGTCGAGGTGGCGTTTTTGGATTGTTGGAGGTTATCTTGGCTGGAGTGTATTGATTGTATAGAAAGGAGTTGGAGGTTGGAGAATCGTTTGTTGGTTAGATTTGCGTTTTTTTTTCCGTTATCTTTGTTGGTTTATATTTTTGGGACCTCGTTTGTTGATTTGGTAAGTTTTGTGAAGTCTAACTTTTGTTCAATTGTTGTTTCATTGTGTTTCGTATATTTTGTAATTTTTGGATACCTAATTTATTCTATTTTAGATTTTGTTTATTTTCGACCCCAAAGACCTTTTGATTTTGCATCTTAGATATTTGCTCTTGGTAAGTCCATTTTTTATCTTGTATTAGCGAACTAATTAGCGCATTTTTAGTAGTTACTCTTGTGACTTGTATTAGCGAACTAATTAGCGCATTTTTAGTAGTTACTCTTGTGACTTGTATTAGCGAACTAATTAGCGCATTTTTAGTAGTTACTCTTGTGACTTGTATTAGCGAACTAATTAGCGCATTTTTAGTAGTTACTCTTGTGACTTGTATTAGCGAACTAATTAGCACATTTTTAGTAGTTACTCTTGTGACTTGTATTAGCGAACTAATTAGCGCATTTTTAGTAGTTACTCTTGTGACTTGTATTAGCGAACTAATTAGCGCATTTTAAACAGCTTAATAATCATTCTAACTTTTTGATGGTTTAGCTTTCGCTTTTTGAGCCAACATTTCGACCCGTTTTGATGTACTGTGTTAAATGTCGCTTTGCGGTTTTGCTAAATGGGTGTTTGGCATATTTGAACTTTGGTCTAGCACAAAATGTATCCACAAAAATGCACAGAGTGAAATGTGTCAAGTAATTTTGTTGTTTATTTTCAGTTTGGACGTATCATGACAATACCCCGGCATGTAAGCAGCAATGGATGGTATCATCAAGCTAAGTTGTTTTAATATAGTTTGGGGGTGGGTCAAAAGCCTTACTTTTAAATTTTGGAATTTCAGGTTGATCTGGGGAGGATTGTTCTGGCCATGCTCCCGGAAGCCGACCAACCTCAATCTCATCCCAGGCGTAGGCATCGTAGGCATGCAAGGCCCCAGATATTTCGAACACGTGTCACCCTTTTTGGAATGCCCGATGATGAGGTTTTAAGACGCTACCGTCTACCTCCCAAAATCATCATAGACACTCTCTCATTAATAGAAAGTGATCTTGAGCGGCAAATTGACAGTCCAACAGCAATACCACCACTGACGCAATTTATGGCGGTGTTACATTTCTGTGCCTCAGGATCGTTTCAAACAACGGTGGGAATAGTGGCGGGCATCTCCCAATCCTCCTTTTCCCGGATCCTGAGGGCAGTGATGGAGGCACTTTTCAAGCACCTCCATCATTTTATTCAAATGCCTTTGGATATGGGTGCCCTTAGTGTGGCCAAGGCCAATTTTTACCAAATAGCTGGCTTCCCACACATCATAGGGGTTGTGGATGGTACTCACATACCACTTCAGCCTCCAGCACGGCTGGAGGCAATATTTCGAAACAGGAAACACTATCACTCCCTGAATGTAATGGTGGTATGTGATGCCTCCCTCCAGATCCTGTCCCTGAATGCTAAGTTACCAGGAAGTGCACATGACTCCTTCGTCATCCGGCAATCAGGGATATGGCAGAAATTAACCAACCTACAAGCTGGTGATGCGTGGCTTCTGGGTAAGTGGAGACCTTTAGTACATAACAATGTTAAGCTTGATACACAGTGTTCCTGATGTTGTCTCTTATTTTTCACAGGAGACAGTGGATACCCTTGCATGTCCTGGCTGCTCACTCCTTATTTGGCTCCCACACCAGGCCCACAAAGTGAGTATAATTCCGCACTTACAGCCACCAGGCAAGTGGTGGAGCGCTGTATCGGCCTTTTAAAAGGCCGATTCAGATGCCTCCACCGCTCTGGTGGCGAGCTCATGTATTTGCCGGATATGGTGTCGAAAATTGTGGTCCTGTGTGGGATATTTCACAACATCGCCATAAGGAGTGGTGTCCCAATGCAGCCAGAGGATGCCTTACCTGAGGATGGCCCCCCCGAGGTTGGTCGGAGGTCAGTATGTGGGGGGGCAATACGCGATGATGTGGTGGCCAGATTTTTTAGGTAAGTTTGACCCAAACTACAGTGTTTATACCTAATGTGTTTGTGTTTGTTTGCGAACATCTAATTTTTTTTATTTTTTTTCACCATCTTCTGTTTGTTCACATAATCTTTGCCACTCCAACGCTCACTACTTCCTGCTACCCTTACCAAACCTGGATCTGGTGATTTTGTCCATATATTCTGGAACCCATATCGCAACGCCATGTTTGTGGAATCATGTTGGCATGGTCCTTCGTCAACCAGTTCTTGATTGTTTTTTTTAATTAAATATTTTATTTGTATGTGTTGTATTTGAGATTATCACTGTTTTTTTGTTTTGGGACTGACCACTTTGATTTCTCATTTATGTTGTGAATAAATGTTTGGAGAGTGAAATGGTGTTCCTTTTTTTGGACGTTAACAGCAAGTGGAACCAGGTTAACACACCTTACAATTGACTAAGGGGTAATCCAGTACTGACACCAGTTGATGTAAACTGAAATATGTTTGCAGGTTCCCAACCCACACCAAAAGGAAGCCTGTCCAAACCTTTGGATTTTGAAGATTGGCCTAAGCAGCTTGCACACCAACTAGGAACCTGTAAAATGGCAAAATATCTAATTGACACTACACCCAAAAAGGGAAATGACATTGTTACTGTTATGTGTTTCTTGTGGCTGTTTAACATACAAATACAAAATACAATCTAACTTTTAAAAAATGGAAATCCGTGCAGGAACAGTCTACTTATGTCAGGGAAAACTATTTGTGTTTTAGAAAAAAAGAATGAGCCAGAACGTATATTAGAACTACAAAATTTATTTACAAAACGAAAAAAAACAAAAAAAACTACTGGCGAAGGATGCCAGACAGCTGGTCAAGGGCCACAAGAAGGCCAATTACAAGTTGCCGCATCTGGCCAACACAATCCTCCACCTCTTGACGACACCTCTGTTCCTCTGTGGGTGAGAAAAGTGTGTGGATTAATAAAACAATAGGGAATCCACATTAAAAAAACAAAAACACAACGAAATCACTCCTAAACCGAAAAAAAACAAAACAAAACAAAAAGGGGGTGCTGGCAAAAATACAAGGCCTATGTACAAATTCACACAGGTGTGATATGTGTATGTTGAAATCAGCAGGAAGAGGTAAAGGCAAACTGCTAAATCACCAAAAGTAAACCAAACAAGCACGAATAAAGGCACGACACATGATTACATACAAACAGTTTGTGGTTAAAAAAAATGAGAAATAAAAACATACCGGGAGCCAAAACGGGAGCTCCGGAAGTCCCTCCATGTTCCTCCTCGGAGGAGCCTTCATTCCCCAAAGAACGGGGAGGGGTAATGATGGACTCCGGGGAGGGGGTAATTGGAAGAGGGGTGGGTGGAGGAGAGGGGGAAGTGGGACGGAGGGGAAGGAGGCCCGACAGTTCCGGGAGAGGGTCTGGGAAGGCTGGGGAGGAGTGGGGTATAGGGGAAATATTTGGGGTGGAGTGTTGGCTGGGGGTTGGGGATAGTGGCCGGGAACGCCGTCTGGCCGGACGGTGACGGCGTAGTCTTGGCTGTCCTCCTAAAATATGTCAAACAAATTGAGGTTAGTTTCTGGGCAAATCCGGGGCCCAAATTAAAAAAAAAAAACCAGCAACAAAAAACATGCAAAAAGGAGTAGAATGAAAAAAACAGAAATAGAGGGAAAACAAGCACACGCTGATATGAGGACAAATAATTAATAGGACAGACAGGAAAACATGCACACGCAGATATGAGGACAAATAATTAATAGGACTGACAGGAAAACATGCACACGCAGATATGAGGACAAATAATTAATAGGACTGACAGGAAAACATGCACACGCAGATATGAGGACAAATAATTAATAGGACAGACAGGAAAACATGCACACGCAGTTTGCCCCACAAACACAAACATGAAAACCACAATACATAACACTTACTTTCAACGATCTGCATGCGAAAGCATGCCAGCAAGCGGGGCGTTCGCCGTTGCAGGTCTGACCACCTGCGCTCAAGCTGCCCGATGTTGCGGCGTGAACCCATCGACCGCAGGCGGGACCGTGCCTCCGCATACGCGGAGCGCTTCTGCCGGTTGGTGATGGGTGGAGGCTGGCTGGTGATCCGCCTATCCATCACCTCCGTAAGCACCAGCAGCTCGCGCCTGGTGAATGCGGAGGCTCTCATGATGGCAATGGAGTTTTTCATACAAAACATTTTTGATAAAGTGTGGCCAAAATTTCTGATTGGCTAATGTATTTTGGAAATTAACAGGAGCAATTTTATTGGTTAGTGTATGAGTCATGTGTTCAACAGGGCCACAAATCTCTGGAGAGTTATGATAGGCTTGATGCAGTGACATGCGTTTGCAAATTTAAATAAAGAAATGAACCCCGGAAAATATGCGGGGATCCACAGCAATAGAACAATTGTTTAATTGTGGTTCACATGTTTTTTGAACAATAAAAGCGAATGTTCCATCCGTACGTATTCTGCGGGTAAACACAAACACGGACAAGAGTAAAGTTTCTTGCATTGTGTTGAAAAAAAAAAAACAATTAAGCTAATTGATACATTGATTGGCATGATACGATTGAGGGAGGTAGGCAGAATAAAGGAGCAGGTAATCGACATCTGACAAGGCCACTTCCGGTTTCACTTGTGCGTGCGTTCCCTTCAAGCCATTTCGGGGATGTACGCTCGTTATTTCGCACGCTCGTTAGTTAGAGGAGGGGTCGCCGGAGTTTAGGGAGGAATTTTAGATGCGAACGAAAATACGAGCGAGCCATTGAATTTAAATATTTTTGTACGTACGCCTAACGTACGTGCGCCCGCTTGCGAGTGGGTCTGAATGAGGGCCAATGTTTCATGTTCCTTTACTTACAATGTTGTTTTTATATATTTTTTATGAGGGCTTGTGCCAATATCGAACTCCAGCCTTGAAGGTTTTAATCATCCCTGTTCAATGTGCTTAAAGAATAGCGTTATATCAGCCTTATCCTGAACATGCTGCGGACTAAACCCAATGTAAACAAAGATTTTCTTGAACAAAGAGAACGCTGTGTTGATGCTGCAGGTCCCGTGATCGGGAAGTTCCCTTGACAACAGGGATGCTAAGATCGCTCTACCGGAAGTAACCATGACGGTCTCCCAGACTACGGGGATAATTTGGAACACATGACCTCCGCGCTGACGCCGCAGGTCACGTGATCGGGGAAGTTTCCCTGACAATATAGACGCTAAGGTGGCTATGCCGGATATAACCTGAAAAGTTGCCTAGACGATGTGGACGCCTCGGTGCGGGGGAGACTTCCGGGTTCAATGACGTGGGGGAACACGTGATCGGAGCCAAACACAAACCTATTGGCTTAAGTGACATTACTCGATCTCAAACACATGAATATTCATATGGAGGGAGGGATTAGCCTGATACACCTGTTTTGTATTGTATTTAGTTGTCTGCTGTTTTTTGATTGGTGAATGGCAGTATTTAAGAGAGTAAAATCTCTAGGACTGCATTCACTTACTCACTTTGCCTTGATAAAGACCCCAGGAAGGGGTGGAAACGCGTTGGCTTATTTTCCTGGATCCTGTCACAGTATTGGCCTGACTGGTTATTGCTGATTGAGATCTGTGGACATCTAAGGATTTCTGCTATACATACCTATCCTGAACTTTTGTATAGTTCTGAAAGCCTTGATGGTAATTGTATTATTTTCTTCTAATTAAGGATTTTATATGTCACGTGTGTTTACATGTTTTATGTGTCTACTCATTATTAAAAAGGAGATTATGCTATGTATTGCTTTCTCTCCATTTTTTTGAGAGACACATCCACACCTTTGTCCACGGATGACATGATTAAGAAGATTTGAAGTGATTAAACAAGCTTTCTCTGAACAGAGGACTCACAATCTTCTGAGGATAAGACGTTTGATTATATAGAAATTGTGCAATAGGAATTGACTTTCCATTTTTTATTGCTTCATTATTAGAGTGCCGACATGATAACAGTCATCTAATTTGCATAGAGAAGGGAGACTAGAAGTACCAGCTAGAGGTACCAGCAGGTGAAAGGAGAGATGTCATGATGTGTAGTGTAACAGCAGAATGATGGTGGTGGGCACAGGAGCAGGGCTTCAGGTAAGTACAGTGCTGTTTGTGTGTCATTTTGTGTAAGGGGCACTACTACTGTGGGCACTACTACTGTGGGCATTGCATAAGGGTCACTACTACAGTGGGCAATATATAAGGGGCACTACTACTGTGGGAACAGCATAAGGGGCACTACTATAGTGGGCATTGTATAAGGGGCACTACTACAGTGGGCATTGTGTAAAGGGCACTTCTAATGTGGGCATTGTGTGTATAAGGGGCACTACTACTGTGGGCACTGCATAAGGGGCACTACTACTGTGGGCATTGCATAAGGGGCACTAGAGTGGGCATTGTATAAGGGGCACTACTACAGTGGGAATTGTGTAAGGTGCACTTCTACGATGGGAATTATGTGTATATGGGGCACTATTACAGTGGGCATTGCATAAGGGGCACTAGAGTGGGCATTGTATAAGGGCCACTACTACAGTGGGAATTGTGTAAGGGGCACAATTACTGTGGGCACTGCATAAGGGGCACTACTACAATGGGTACTGCATAAGGGGCACTACTACAGTGGGCACTGCTTAAGCGGCACTACTACTACTGTGTGTATTGCAAAAGGAGTACTACTACAGTGGGCACTGCATAAGGGGCACTACCACTGTGGGCACTGCATAAGAGGCACTACTAATGTGGGCACTGACAGTTCTCACTGAACAGTCGGGAGACGGTTAGCGGTGTATGTGGTCAGACACATACACTGCTAATGGTAAGTATATGGATTGGGTACTTGGTTTGTTTTTTTGCAAAGACCCCCCTGGATGCTATGGAGACCAGCGCGAGGATGGAGGTGAGTATGGGATCTTTTTTGCAGGTCATTACTCATAGATTTCTTCATGGGAACATCTGGCAGCATGTAAGTATGTGTGAATGAGGTATGTGTGTATTAAACTTTTACTGTATACGGTGTATGTGTACTGTCTTTATTTAACTATTTATTTTACAGTAGAGGTACGGGTGACGGCCATCTGCTGGCACTTGTAGCTCCACAAGTGCAATAGGGCAGGCATGCTGGCACCTGTAGTTCCACTGTAAAATACAATAGTTTACTTTGATTTTCCACTTTATTACCCCCATACCCACAGCCCAGGGGTGCGGGGAAGAGCCCCGGTCTTCAGCCCAAACCTGGGATTTTGGGAGAGGGGGGACCCCTGAGATCCCCGGCTTGGCCTGAGCAACTTGTGGTGAGAATGCTTTGGCCCCGGAGATCAAATAATAGGGTCTCTGGGCTGTTGCATTACACCCCAGTCGTTTTGGGTCCGGTGCTGGTTTTAATTATAGGGGGAACCCTACGCATTTTTTCCCCCTATAATTAAAACCAGGACTGGCCCTGCAGCCTGGTTCTGGTACCTAAATTATAGTGGAACCCTACTCATTTTGTTCCCTGTAATTTTAGGAACCAGGACTGGCTGGCAAGTCCGGGGCTGGTTAGGCTTTTGTGGTGGGACCCTATCTATTTTTTTTTTATAATAAAAACACTTTATATTAGATATACAGGCATAAACATACACAAATCACACTGATCTGTGTAAGTTTCTGCAAAACTCGCAGCTCAGGAGGTGGGATTTTTGAAACTTAAATTTCACAGTGAGTTTGCTACAATTTCACACGAGATTGGAAACTCGATTCTTAGTAAATTTGCAAGCTGAATCTTTTTCATGAAAAGTACTTCCTACTGTAATTTGGCTGGTGGTGAGTTTTTTCAAGTTTGCAACCTCACATGAGTTTTAACAGTGAAAAGAGAAAACTCACTTCCAACCTCACTCGGGTTTGTCTTTAGTAAATTTGCATGATGAAAAACATGCCTTAACTCACATGAGATTGCAATCTCACCCAAATTCCATTCTTGGTAAATTTACCCCATGGACTTGAACTTAGCACCTTCATGCTTTGCAGTCAGTCAGCTTACCAATGTAGCCACCTGCTGCAACAGGGAATGAATTCTAACTATGGGCCTGATTCAGCAAGGAATGCAGTTGCTTATATGCATGCAATTGGTCGATTAATTTGCACTGCGCATGCTTATGCATTGTAGTGCGCGAGTCAGATGCTGCGATCGGGACTGCGATTTCAGAGGATAAGCAGACCCATGACAGAGTGATTGACAGTAAGTGCCTTTTGTGGGTGGTGATGGGGGATGGTCGGGCTAATGCAGGCGTGCCAGTGCGTTTCAACGCCATTGCATGGGCATGCATAAATTAACCACTGCGATACCAGACCCCACTGAGGTCTCATTGCATGCGCAGAAATAAGTAATTCCTGAGTAAGGTCTGGGTCTCATTAACTGTGCGTATAGGTCCGATTTTACTCGATGTTACTGATTGTTTTTCTATGTTGGCCAAGTATATGCATGTGAGTATAGGGAAGTGGGTGTCTTTATGTCAGACTGCGATCGCAATGCGAATGCAAACATTTAAATATTACTGCTAATATTAGCAACTGCATTGCGTGCCTATAAGCAGAATAGCGATCCATAATGAATCAGGCCCTATATCAAGCTACTTCACATTCTCCATAATCTAAAATACAGTCATACCTGGGTTTCAAACTGGAATGGAAAGGAATGTTCCCAGAGTGATGAGAAATGGTGGCGTGTCATGTTGACACACCCACATTTCCAGTGGCCATGCCCATTTTGTTGTGCACACTGTAGGGGGGGGGGACATTTTTCATCTTGCCCTGTCCCCCAAATACCCTAGTTACGCCACTGGATTCTGGGCTCTTTACCTTTTCTCCAGCTTTTTAGCCTTCTTGCTATTAAAAAGAAATAAGGAAAAACTGTCAGATCACCACTGTTTTGCAACGCGCTCTTCACAAGTGCAGGCCCATAGCAATTTCAAGAAGTAACAATAGTTTCACAATGCAAAACTATTGTAAAAAAAAACATCTGAAGTTGGAGCTATGTCACCTAGTACCTGAGAAAAGAAGGAAAAAGCCATTCTCTTCCTGTGATCTCTCAGGGTACATTGCACTCCCTTGCTCCCAGGGCTCCCAGCGCATGCGCAAAAGCCATGCAGTCCACTTTTGCAAAAAATGACTAAATACTGTATGTCAGTTTACTTCTCGGGTTGGTTACGATGTCCCAGTGGTCACAATACCAACAGCGGCATCCCGATGGTCAAAATCCCGACAGATTTTGTTACGTATTACACCAATCATAACCCTAACTCTAATCCATCCCTCCCACAGCCTAACCCTAAGCGTCCCCTCTTGCAGCCACACCCTAACCGTCCCCTACCACAGCCTACTCCTAACCATCCCCCTAAACCTATCCCTATGCTGGCCATACACCTGCACGACCAGCTGAAGATAAGATTCACATACGATTCCCCGGTGCTCCCTGGCAGTCCCGGCAGCACGATTTGTTGTTTTTCATTGCACACAATCTGTCGTACAATCGATCATGCACCTCGCGCGCTCATCAGGGAAAAGTAATTGAAATGACATGAATGGACGCACGATGCATCGCATGCACAAAATACACGGTACGATCTGCACACGATACGATGGATAATATGGGCTGCACATCTGATCATACGATCCATTTTAGGAGCTGCGGGAGTGCGCATCGGATCGTATCGTACTCCAAAAATACACGATTCATCATAAGACTCATCGAAAATCGGGCAATCGATCCTGACTACATCCCTTCTCTTCACAGGGGACATTCCTTTACTGCCAGGTCTGTCCTGTCACTACAAAAGATATAAGTACTGCGGTACGTAGGAAGTGAAAAGCGTACATTTTGTACAATATGTCTCTTTTCACTTATCTTTTTAAAAAGTGAACTCACTGCAACATCTGGTAGATAAAAGGCTTTCTTGCAGACTTACTACAACATCTGGTAGATAAAAGACTTTCTTGCAGACTTACTACAACATCTGGTAGATAAAAGGCTTTCTTGCAGACTTACTACAACATCTGGTAGATAAAAGACTTTCTTGCAGACTTACTACAACATCTGGTAGATAAAAGACTTTCTTGCAGACTTACTACAACATCTGGTAGATAAAAGACTTTCTTGCAGACTCACTACAACATCTGGTGGATAGAAGGCTTTCCTGCAGACTCACTACAACATCTGGTGGATAGAAGGCTTTCTTGCAGACTTACTACAACATCTGGTAGATAAAAGACTTTCTTGCAGACTCACTACAACATCTGGTGGTTAGAAGGCTTTCTTGCAGACACACTGCAACATCTGGTGGATAGAAGGCTTTCTTGCAGACTTACTACAACATCTGGTAGATAAAAGACTTTCTTGCAGACTCACTACAACATCTGGTGGATAGAAGGCTTTCTTGCAGACATACTGCAACATCTGGTGGATAGAAGGCTTTCTTGCAGACACACTGCAACATCTGGTGGACAAAAGGCTTTCTTGCAGACTCACTACAACATCTGGTGGGCAAAAGGCTTTCTTGCAGACTCACTGAAAAATTATCTTGTGGATAAAAGGCTTTCTTGAATTTTTCATTTAAGTGGAGTTATCCCTTTTAGACATTTTTCTTCTGTAGACCCCACAATTGATTTTGATCACTTAATTATGTACATAACTCATAAGGCTCATTGCAACCCAATCTAAATGTGTTTGGGCATGCTGTAATTTGATTTGGTTTCAAGGAGCCAACATCAGAAGATTCCAGGATATGTTTCCAGGCATTCTAGCAAGATACAAAGAGTTTGGACTTTCTTATAAAAAAATGGTATCTATTAGAGATGGGATTCCCATCTAAATTTCCAGTTACATAGAAAGTTTCTAATAAGGGCACTTTCTCAAATGGTCATTGGGTGCACTCTGCTAGCTTTACAGGTATCACTTTAAATTTTAGGTGGATCTATTGTGATCCATGGAAATATCATTTTTAGTTTTGCCTTGTTTACAGAATTGTCAAATGTTGGCTTGTTTCCATGCCGTATAGTTTCTTTTTCATTACAGATCGTATAATATTTGATGTTGTGTATTATAGGATTATCAATTGCAGCTATGAATAGCTGTAAACTTTCTATGATTTTAGGTCATAAGATAATGTAAAAAATAGTGGTCCCCTTAAAGCGCTGCATTTCTTGTTCAAAACACGTTATCCACCAATACAGTCCAACGCAATAAATCAATTTACAAGAAATATAAGTGTAATGGATATACAGTGCACGCTATTTTTGCCATACAAGAATGGAACATAAATATACTCCCTTTTCCTACATTATGTTGTACTCAGGGATATGTGAAGGAAAAAATAGATATCACAGAGTAATACTTTTTTATATATAATAAGCGAGAAAGTGTGTGTGTGTGTGTGTGTGTGTGTGTGTGTGTGTGTGTGTGTGTGTGTGTGTGTGTGTGTGTGTGTGTGTGTGTGTGTGTGTGTGTGTGTGTGTGTGTGTGTGTCTGTCTGTCTGTCTGTCTGTCTATTTGTCCTTTGTGCGCGGCCAGAGTTTTGGACCTAGCTCCACCAAATTTGGCAGGGAGGTGTAGTTTGACCAGGATTAGGTTTTTGCCTAGGTTTAAATTTTGTCAGGGCCACACACTGTCACACAATCACATATAACTGGGAAACTCTTAAATGACACAGATTCTGGTGCTGAGGGGCTGGCTTCATACACAAACTAATGCACAGAAAAGAATGAGAATTACAGGTACACTCCAGGAGTTATCACATTCCCTACTTTATTCACCACTTCTTATTTTAACATATTTTCACCAACAAGTTAAGAAGTTTGGAAGTGATATCCTTTTTTTAAATAAAATAATAAAGGTTATGTTTTAAGACATTTAACAATATTTAATAAATATTCACAGAGCATATTTGTGAAAATCTGTATTGCATCTATAATTCTCATTCTTTCTCTTTTCTGTGCATTGTGATGATTTAATGAGTTAGGCAGCGCCACATCCTGCTACAAATAATAGAGAATAATATATACAGTATGGCATAAGTAAATATTTAAGCCATTAATAGCAGCGTCTCAATACATTATTAATAGGGAACAGGAGATTCTGAATCAATAACGATTACTTTTCTGTGCAGGACATTTTTACTCATTTAAGTTCATACACACACTGTCACACTCTAATTTCAGCCTGGCAGGCTCGTGAGCAGCTCAGTACTTGATACATTCAGACTGAGGCAGGCAGAATAATCAATCCACAATCTTGGATCCTGGCAAAGCTTAGCATACAAAGATAACAAACAGCATGTGAGATTGATCGCAGCAACACAGTGCATCTGCGGTCGGACCCCCTTCTGTCTGGGAACAGTGGAGTAGCCAGGGCAAGTTGGATGGGGCTCATGCCCTGGGCGTAGGGCGCTGCCGCCCTTGGTCTAGGTCCATTAAAGTCAGTGTATTACGGACCTCAATGAGTTCGGTCAGCATTAAACAGTAACACATACCACAGCCGGCATTGGGTAGTACACTCATACTACCCGGCAGCTGTGTCATGACGTCTCTCCCACAGTATCGACAGAGGAGCAGACAGCAGCAGGTGCGGGGAATCGGGTAAGTGGTTTATGTGTGTATGTTTGTTGTGTTTTATATGTAAGGGGCACTACTGGCTGGGGGCACTGTATAGCAGAACTGTAGCACTACTGGGGGCAATGCATAGGGGGGACCTCTACTGGGGGCACTTTACAAGGGGCACTGCATAGAGGGGACCACTACTGGGGGCAATGTATAAGGGGCACTACTGGGGGTCTGCATAAGAGGGACCACTACTGGGGTCACTGCATAGGGGGGACCACTACTGGGGGCACTGTATAAGGGGCATTACTGGGGTCACTGTTTAAGGGGGACTGCATAGGGGAACCACTACTGGGGGCACTGTATAAGGGACACTGCATAGGAGGGAACACTGCTGGGGGCCTGCATAAGAGGGGCACTACTGGGGCACTGCATATGGGGGACTGTATAAGGGGCACTACTGAGGATACTGCATAGGCGGGCACTGTATAAGGGGCACTACTGGGGGCACTGAATAAGGGGCACCACTGGGGGCACTGCATAAGAGGGACCACTACTGGGGGCACTGTATAAGGGTGCATTACTGGGGGCACTGTATAAGGGGCACTACTGGGGCACAACTACATTAAACACTGGTGCTGGGGACATTGCATAAGGGGCATTAAGGTGCATATGGAATGGAAAAGAATGTTCCCAGAGTGACGATAAACAAGGGGGTGTCATGTTGACACGCCTCCATTTTTCAGTGACCACGCCCCTTGTGGCATGTGGCCACATCCACTTTTCGGCACACGCAGATAGGGTGGGGGAGCTCCATTTTCCATTCTGCCCTTGGCTCCAAATACCCTAGTTACACCACTGCCGGAGACTGGACTCCATGCCCGGCATCCCCTCTTTCCTGATGGCAACCCTGCTAGACAGGGGGTTAATCCTATTAAGTGAGAATTGCGAGGTTCGAGTTGCTATTTCCTCTTCGAATTCACTTTGCAATCCATTTAGCAAATCGCACTGAACCAGTGAGACTGAATTCACAAATTTTAATTTGCAACTCCATGTGGGTGAGAGGTAGTAAAGAAAAATCATTATTTTAAGGTTAAAATGTTGGGACTCTGTGCTGAACCCCTTGGACACCCACCCTAATGACTAATTAGATAATTGGAAGTTTCCAATTAGCTTAATTAGTCCAATAATTACATCTTAGGGGGGTTAAAAAAGTTTCCTCCAATTACCCCCAAATCAACTTTTTCGTTATTGTAGGCACCCCAAATTTAATTACAATATTTTTTACATTGAAAAATAATTGATTTTTATAACTTTTTTACAATTTTTCAAGGTGCCGTCAAAGTACCTCAAAATCAAAGTTTTTCCTACTTTTTTGTGCTTTTTTTCGTTTAATTTGTTTGAGATTAATTGAAAAAAGTTTGCTTTTTATAATTTTTTTGCATTTAAAAAGAAAACAACACAAATCAGTCATCTTATGTCCCTATTTGAAAAATGGGGGGGGGCAATGCTCTTTCTGGCACAGGGCACCAAAAAGTCTAGTTACGGTCTTGCCTGCGAGTACCGCAAATAGGCATTTTTAACTGGATTGGAGAGTTCTCGGGAGCGCGCATTAGTGCGAAGTCTGCGAGTTTCAAGAAACAAACTCCCAATTCGCACCTAATAGGATTGACCCCATGATCTTCAATGTTGGTCTGCAGAGTGATTTCAGGAGGTGATTCAGCTGCGGACGCAGTGACAGGCATCATGCAGATTCCCCATTATCGGGAATCTGTGCATGCGCCTGACCTGTACTGCACATGTGCAGTATGGGTCTGTGATCCCCCATGCAGTCCGGTAGCAACTGTCAGTGATTGAAAGTCTGTTGCCATTTCTGGGCGGGGAGGGGCGATGATGGCGGGGGAGTGGAGAGGCCAGGATCTCTGCAGCTGATCGAGATTTCCTGGCCTTTTTTACTTATCTGCGGCAGCCGGCTTGCGTGACCCCATGGCCACTCAGCTGGCCGATGGGATTGCAGATGATCCAATGCTGCATCCTTGGATGCAGCTCGGATCAGTAATGCATGCAGGTGCCGTGATGCCTCCAGCTGCGTTACCATATTACAGCTATCACAGCTGCTAACATGTTGTGTTTCACTCCAAAAGAGAACAAAGAAATGTGTAAAAAAGGTAAAAGGTACCAATAGTTTAGGAAATTGCACATCACAATAACAAAATGATAAATGCCACCACCTTGGAAAAAGATAGCAAGAAACACAGGGGAGTTTATGCATCCCCTTGATATTGCTCTTACGCTCAATTAGCTCCACATATGCCCGATTGTATTGGGGAAAAGAGAAAAAATGTATGTAGCATGATATCGCTTTGATAGTAAATGTATCTCAATTTATTAATAAAACTCACAACAACACAGTAAATAATAATTCATAAAAGGGGTTCTATAAAAACAATAGTACAAGGTCTCATACCAGACAGATACAGTAAGTCAAGTCTGCATATCGCAGTTCCAGATGGTATAGCTTCTACCTGGTCAGAGATCTCCGGCCTATGGACTTTTATAACCAACTCATTTCAACTATTTTATATTAGCCTATTGCAAGGTTCCTTGAAAAGGCTAATTTAAAATAGCCATATCGTGTTGGTTAAAATGGTCCATAGACTGGGTATTACTGACCACAGAGAAGCTATGCCATCTGTCCAGCATTCCAGGCCCCTTTACGGACATCCCGGGGCTCTGTTCCACTGTTCCAGAAGGAACTATGATATGAGCCTATATTAAAGCCAGGATGGGGAGATCTAGGCAGTAGCCCCCCACTCACCCCCCCCCCCCCCCCCCCCCACCACCACCACCACCACCTTCCTATCTCTGGGTTTCTTAACACTTTCTGTAATGTTATACTGTTACAGTTGTATATTTTTCACTGCAAAAATAATACTGCTCTTTTTTTTTTATACAGCAAAAGTACTAAGGTCAGTGATGATTATAAAGGATATCAGCTCAAAGCCCATTAATCCTACCAAATCCTTTAGAGTCAAATAGTATAATATGCTTCATATGAATTACAATGTTTAGTTTGTGTTAAAGTATTCTTAATCAAACAAATCATGTAGAGACTTGTATTCATCAAAGACAGTAAGATTCTGCATTTTCCAGTTATCATGCTGTAATTGCAGCAGATATATAGTTAGTGTGCTGAAAAAAGAAATGTTTAGTATGCTGGTAGGACAAACCAAAATCACTGGTGAGCAGAGCTTATTCTGATTACTGGAGTACAACACAAACTTATTCTGGTAAAATGGACTGATATTATATGATATCTAATGTGCAGAAAGGACATTGCAATTACAACGTAGTAACTATGTTACTTAAGTTGCAATAAAATATTTTGGGATCTATAGATTTTACAAGTGAATTGTTCAATCCATACTTACCCCTGAAGACTCCTGAATTTCGGGAAATCCTCTCACACTCCCAGAAGAGCCGGGTACCCTCCAGCATCCTGCCCACTACCCTGGTGAAATGAATAGGTTGGGGTGTGATGATGCAAAATGAAGCATGGCACAGCTGGGGGCAGACAACACCCACCAGAGGGGAGTTCAAAAAAGTAGGTTTAATCAGATCTGAGAGGAATTTAAGCTGTAAGTATAGTTAAAAAAAAAACATGGATACCAAATGGGAAATTTGAAAACATATTTTAAATAAATACTGTTTCAAGTACATATTGTGTGACATCAACATTTCTATGGTGAAGAAACGGAATCAGCAAAGGAAAAAGGAACAGCAAACATATCTTCAAATGTAATTGCACCTAAAACAAGCAGTGCAACCAATGTGGTTCCATATATAAAGTGTTAACATGCATTTAAATTGTTAATACTCGAAGAAAACGGAAAATGAATTATGGAAATACATAAATAATTTAAAAAGAAATTAGTTTAGCAAATACTGAAGCTGAAGCATAAATTGCTAAATATAGCAAGTCTAATCCCAGAATGCTTTTCTAGTACATAAAAGTTATAATATAGGGCCGCTACAAAATAAAACTAGAAAAAATCATTGTAGAAATCAAGACAAAGCTAAATATGTTATTTTTCATCTATATTCACAAACGAGATAAAAATTGCAGGAAATAGTTGTGTAGCAATAGCTTATGCATGCTATCAAATATTATGTGAGACACAGGGGAAGGCGCAGTTCTAAAAATGATAAAAGCAGTTGAAGCATCTAGCCCAGATGGCATTCACCTAAGGGTGCAATTTAATTAGCCTTTGAGGTTCCGTTATAGCTTTGCGCATTATATTTAAGCACATAAAGTGTGAGTTACGGTGATGAAAACAGCAGTCATTTCTGCTTTCACTAAAAATGATTTATGTAGGCCATTTACCAAAACATCATGTAGAAACTTAAACTGTAAAGCTGAGTACACACTAGACGACCTGTGTACCCAGCCGACGGCTGATGTGATGGATGACATATCGGACCGTACACACCACACGATTTGATGAATAACTGCACAATATGTCACTCCCCCGCCGCATCCAAACGCATGGGATTGCCAGTCACATCTTCAGATTGAGCAGCCTGTACGGCAGAACTAAAGATCTGTAGAACCGTTTTTAACAAAATGATCCCTCCTTAAAAACGTATACAGGGACAGTGCTTTCGATAACAAACTGGGCCTGATTCAGAGGTGGATGGTAATGCAGCAGCTACTGCGTACAGAGATACCCGCTGGCTGCAACTCATATCCACCTCTTTGCATAATAAGTTGCACCATTAGCACCATCGGATACACATCAGTCACCCATCAGACATTAGAGCAGCCCTATTGATGCTCAGTACTTCATCGGAAGATGGCCACCGGTGCCAGTACAACTGTGAAAAAAAACACAGTACCTGACCGTGACACACCTACAATATGCCCGCATGTTGTTAGCCTCCCCACTCTTACCACCCAGGAAGACCGACTAAAATTGCCTCTCTTTGCATCCAAATTTATTCTGCAACCCCTGGCGGTAACCATCGGGACACATGCGCAGTGCGACTTGGAAATAAGTGCAGACTGAAAACAACCACCAAAATCGACACTGCGTCCACCTCTGAATAAATAAGAACAAATTGCTACTTGTTTTTACATGTCTTTAACTTTATGTTAAAGTGTTAGTGCAAATGAATCTAGTATCTGCAAATACAATCGTAAATGTCCATTAACTTGTACATTGTACTAAGGTGGTCTAATGTAAATAAAGATCCAGGGTGGGATGCAGCAACCTGAAGAAATGCAGTCAAACCCCGAAAATGCGGGTTTGACCGCATTTCTCATATGTAACAAGCCTCGAAATGTGATGCACTCTGGGACTTGGATGCGGTGGGTAACGACAACTCCTGATGGCGTTACCCTATAGAACCCTATGGGCTTCTCTCCGCAGAGTGCTGTGAGAGGGATCCAATCGGATCCCTCCCAGCATCCCCTGCTTTCCTCCATGCATACTGGCGTAATCAATGACGGCATGCATGCGATGAGATGCGTTATACATCCCTCCCCTAGA
The DNA here is from genome assembly GCA_031769625.1 of Taudactylus pleione. Classification (NCBI taxonomy): domain Eukaryota; kingdom Metazoa; phylum Chordata; class Amphibia; order Anura; family Myobatrachidae; genus Taudactylus; species Taudactylus pleione. Next base: position 12,554,983 of record JAUIMM010000350.1, on the reverse strand, counting down.
GTGTTATCTTAATGCATTTTTGCATTAAAAATTGATAAACATAAACATGATGAAAACACTTGCAGGCCTATTTATCAATATTATTTTTACTAAAAACAATATGAAAAAGGGTGTTTCACATCCTTTTCACAGTATTTTAGTATCACATAAATTTATTAAAGGGCTTTTGGAGCAGTTTTCTTGAAAAATAACTGTAAGCCCTTCAATTCACTTATTTTTAGCAAGCAGATTGCATTTCCCATACTTGTAATGGAAAATGTGATCGGCTCAGATTTACTAAAATAAAAATAAAAATACTGGAGGAAGTCCTGTGATGATAACGCCATGTAGAGATGGTGTTATCCAGGCTTTTCCCCAGTTTTCCGACTACTGCTATGCTCTGGCAGGCAGAGAAGAGCCAGGAGCCGGCCCCTGTGATCAGTTTTGTGGTCTAAATAGTTCACAAGCTGTTCACTGTAAAAAAATATATAGTTAAACAACAACACTTACCTTATCCAGGGACCGGTGATCATTGCTTCGGCTCACCAACGACCCCCACGTGCTTAAACTTTCCTGCCAGGTGATTGGTATTCCAGTGAGGTCCTCACTCTCACTCACTTTTTTGCGAAAAATACAGTGAAAAGTGTGTGAAATGGATTGACAGAGACAGAGCTTTATCACAAGCTCTGTCTCTGCATGCGATTTTTGATACATCTCTGTGATGTATTCAAATATCACATTGCGATATTGGGTGAATTTATCACAGCCAACCCTCATCTAAGATGTGGATTATGATAAATATGCCCTATAGAGGTATTTCACTGATCTTTAGGTTAGTGAAATTTTCCAGTTAGCTGTCAAGATCACGAAAGCCAAAATAGTAATTATAGACACCAATATCGGTGGTGCTGCTCCTGAACTGTCATCAGGAAGGTAAACACTGTAGTTCACCTAAGTTCATCATACTGTTAAGGTGGACTTCACAGGATTAAGAAATGGCTTGGATAAATTATAAAAACTAGGTTTGGATAGTTTGGGAAAAAGTGCTTTATAGGTGACCTAATTCATTTATATACTGTAAGTATATCAAAGGTCAGTACCAAGATTGAAACCAGAAAAATACCACAAGCGCTAGTAATATGTAAGAAAAAATGTATATCATGAAAAATGTATATAATGAATACAATAAATATATATATGAATAAATTTGCAGCAGCAGAAAAGCACAGTGTGCTTGTGATAGCACACCCAACTAAGCACCTGTAAAACAGGTGCAACACAGACTTCCAATTTATTCTCTGCGCTAATTAAACTGAATGGAAAATATGGCTAGAAATAAAAATTATTTATAAAAAATTATTTAATATCAGACAGACATTAATACAATATATCAGTTTGACCGGTCAAAATAAAACAAAAAAACATATATACATTACAATGGAATAGTTTCAAAATAAAAAATAAATGAAATTAAATCACAGATAATAGCTTTAGTATATCTAAAGGAGATGGATCCTACAAAAGAACTGATATATACCAGTAATATATATGATGTCATATATATTATATATATATATATATATATATCACATATGATGTCACTTCTACAGTTCTACTAGAGATGTATCCACAGGTTAAACATCTTGTCCTCCCACATTTATAGCATCCCACACTTGGACTAGATAACCACACATGGATCTTACTGTTAATGGGGTCTGTTTTAACTATCCTCAACATACTAGGAGCTAATATATTTTTTAAGTTCTTGTTTTTCATAACGGTTACTTTTAATTGTGGTGCAAGAGTAGATTGTAAAATTGGATCATGTTGAAGAATCTTAAAGTTCTCCTTCAATATATTTTTAATAGTGATGGATTGACTATTACATTTTGAAATAAATTGCATTTGAGTAGATTCTAATTCTTTATAATTTTTATTACTTTCTGAGACTTTTGGTTTTATTTTGATCAATTCAGATCTATCGCTCTTCTCCACTCTATTGTAAGCTATTGGTTGGGGATAACCTCTTTGAGCAAAATCTTGAAACATAGTAGTTGCTTGCATCTTAAAATCTTCCAAAGAGGAGCAATTCCTGCATAACCTCCCAAATTAGCTGAAAGGGCCATTTTTTAGCCAGGGTCTATAGTGACTGCTTGTGTAGTGCAGAAAATTATTTGTGTCAACTGTTTTTTACAAAATTTTTGTAACAATATTTTGCCCTAAGTTGGAGATGGTCAAATCCATAAATCTATATTTGCCCAGTATATCTCTTACAAACTTTAATGGTTAACATTTAGACCAGGGGTGGGGAACCTCCGGCCCACGGGGCGTATACGACCCGCAAGGTGAAATCATCATGCCTGGCCGGCTGTCAGGGACAGCAGAAGAATCAGTGTAGTGTAGCGGCTGTCAGTGGCAGCAGGTAGCACAGCGGGGGGAGAGGGGATGTAAGGATTGTCATCGGCGGCTGGTAACCGATGACAGCCGTGACACACCCCTTCCCCCCCGCTGCGCTATTAGCGGCGGCAGGTAGCACAGCGGGGGGAGGGTGTGTGTCAGGGATGTCATTGACTATCAGGAGGTAGTGCAGCGGTGGGGGGTGTCAAGGCTGTCATCGGGTGGATTAGTGCAGGGGCTCTCTCCCTATCAGCGGCGGCAGGTAGCACAGGGGGGGATCAGGGTGTCAGGGCTGTCATTGAGTGCCATGCAGGGCTCTCTCCCCATCATCGGCGACAGGCAGGCAGCATACGGGGAGGGAGGGGGGAATCAGGGCTGTCATCTGGCAGCCATTGAGCTGGTTAGTGCAGGGACGTGCAGGGTCTCACCCTAACAGCACGGGCAGGCAGGCAGTGGTGGCACAGTAGGGGGTGTGTACAGTCAGTGCTGTCTACAGGTTGGTTAGGACTGAGAGGACCCCAGGGCTGCCTTATCAATCTGTCTGTCACATATCCATAGGGACTGCCCCTCCAGACTCTGCCTGTCACACATCCATAGGGACTGCCCCTCCAGACTCTGCCTGGCAAAATACCAAAGAGAAGCAGTTCCTGCCATCGCATTAAGGGTGAGTTAATAAAGTTTTTAACCAAATATAGGAGGCAAATTTTTAAGTTCATTATTTTGTATGGCCCCCGAATGATTTTCTAAAAATCCAAATGCCCCTCGGCAGAAAAAAGGTTCCCCACCCCTGATTTAGACAGAGATCTGGAGATCCCTTTATTTTGGGTTGTTTATAATTTTTTAGAGCATCGTATAGTCCTTGGGTGATTTTGATGGGATGCCACCTCCTAGGAATACTGGCACCTCTTAACTAACTTTTTTTCTGGCAAAACCATTCAGAATTGCCGTTCTGCACATGTGTAGAACAGATTTCCTCTTCATTAACACAGCGGGCAGTGCTTATCAGTTGAAGCAGGGGCGGAACTACTGGCGGTGCAGCCGCTGCACTGCACCAGGGCCCGTGCACACTGCCTGGCGCCATTTGTAAATGGCAGGCTCCAGTGCAGCTGCTTGCCAGGCAGTCATCAAGCTGTGACTGAGCCGACCAGCAGCTACACGCAGAGAGGACCAGGGCACAGTGCCGTCAAGCTCAGCACTACAGTGCACTACTGGGTAATAAACCCCAGTAGTCTCTGCAGTGGGGTCAGAGGAGCATGTGCTGAGCTCTGATTGGAGGAGCCCACCACATGCTTCTCTGACCCTGGAGATCAGCAGCAGCGCAGCCTCATGTGTGACTGCTGCTCTGCTGGCTGCCTGAGGATGCTGCTGGTGAGTACACTGTGTAGACACTACAGTGTAGCATAATGTGTGGGCACTACAGGTGGCATAATGTGTGGGCACTACAGGTGGCATAATGTGTGGGGTCTACAGTGTAGCATAATGTGTGGGCACTACAATTTGACATAAGGTGAGGGCACTACAGTGTATCATAATGTGAGGGCACTACATATGGCATAATGTGTAGACACTATAGTGTGGCATAATGTGTGGGGTACTACAGTGTGACATAATGTAGGGGGCACTACAGTGTGGTATAATGTCAGGCACCCACTGCATCTCCATGTCATCCACTGCCTGTCACCTCTTCCTATCACCCTCTCCCTGTCACTCACTGACTCTCCCCTCTCCCTGTCACCCACTGCCTGTCACCTCTCACTGTCACCCACTGCCCATCCCTTTCCCTGTCACCTCTCCCTCTCACCCGCTGCTTTTCCCTATCACTGCCTATCCCCTCTCCCTTTCACCCATTGCCTGTCACCTATACCTGTCACCCTCTCCCCCTCTCTGTCACCCACTGCTTCTCCCTGTCACCTCTCATCCTGTCACCCACTGCCTCTTCCCTCTCCCTGTCACGTCTTCCTGTCACCCACAAGCTTCTCCCTGTCACCTCTCCCTGTCACCCACTGCCTCTTCACTCCCCCTGTCACCCACTGCCTGTTATCTCTCCCTGTCACCCACTGCTTCTCCTTGTCACCTTCTTGCCCTCTTTGTCTACCTCTCCCTGTCATCCTCTACCTCTCCCTGTCACCCACTGCACTTTGAACTTGTGGTAGGGTGGAGCAGCAGGGCCCAAAATAAATTTTTGCACCTGTGCCCACCACTCACAAGTTCCGCCACTGAGTTGAAGCACAGTTGGCTGCATTCACATGCCATGTGACCACATCAGTTAACTGGTTAAATAGTCTCTCAGTTTTTTTGGACATGGCTTTATAAACCTTTCCACGCTGATCAATAACAAATGCTTCTCTGAGAACATTGCTGCTTTCTTATCCCTTTTGCATTCTGTTAATATAATCATAAATACTCCTAACTGAAATTTCTTCTTTTGTTTTATATAAAGGCTGTAGCATATCCTGATGATCAGATAATGATTAGCACCATTCAAATGACCTTTTACTGATGTGCACTTATACATCTTTGCTGCACTGACTAAGGTGGCAAATGATTGGATCACTTCTAAGTCTAAAGCATTACTCATTTTTAGTTCTCTCGGATCTCTCAGCTGCATTTGACACTGTTGTCAACTCTGTTCTCATGCAAATGGTACACTCACTAGGGGGTAAATTTACTAAAGTGAGAGTTTTTAGAAGTGAGTTTTAGAAGAGATGTTGCCCATAGCAATCAATCAGATTCTATTTAACTTTTAACTAGCACCTTCCAGAAGATAATAGCTAGAATCTGATTGGTTGCTATGGGCAACATCCCTTCTAAAACTCACTTCTAAAAACTATCACTTTAGTAAATTTACCCCTAGGTCTTCAAAACATTGGTTCTTATCCTACTCATCATAACACTCTTTTAGCATTCGCTTCTCTGGATGCACCACAAGGCTTAGCCCTACTGTAAGTCCTCTATTTTTTCCTATCTACAGTATGTTATGTCTCTTGCAAAGCTAATCAGTTCTTTTGAAATGAAGTATCATCTGTATGGGGATGATACCCAAATATCTATCCTCTCCAGATCTCCGAATTCCTGTGTTGGCACGCATTATTGAATATCATCTCACCACCTCAAATTCAATCTTTTAACCTAGGTACGAGTAACCTATTAGGAAAGACAGAAGTGATATGTACAGGTAATCCAGACCAACCAATGGTGTAAGTTCCACAGACAACCAATCAGCAACAAGCACCTGTCACGATCTGCCTACTTAAGGAGTCTCAGGACACACGCACCAGATCCTTGGAAAAGCCTAGCTGGAATGCATTGGAGATACCACATAGCACCATGCCACATAGGAGAAGATAGAGAGGTACACCTCAATACCTTCACCAACATCATAAAACCTCTCACATTACTGGGTGGTCATGGCTGGCACACCATCCATGACTTGAGCAGGGCTGAGACAGAAGGGACCTCAAGTACCTGAGGGCAAATGGAGGACCCGGAGATGTGACCTGACAGGCATCAGGGTCTGCAGCATACATACCAGATACTTGGTCCAGTGAGGTTGGACGGGAAGGACCACTCCCCCATCCTGCCATGCCAGCAGTATTGACTATTGACAGCAAGGCTGCCTCTAGCATTGGCACAGATGCACAGAATCAGCAGCTGGACCAGATAGGAAGGACTCGGGGGAAGACTTCACAAATGACCGCGACGAGAATGGGGTAAGGCAGACTGCAGCTTTATTATTCACAATCTAAAAGACTACATTCCCAACAGGGATTGATATAGGACTGGAAACAAAGGAGAAAAGACATTCACTTTATGCATATATACGGATACATATACATACTGTAGATACGGATAAGACTGTCATCCCACATGGACTATCTGCATATTGTATGGATCCTACCACTGGACGGTTTAGCCTCTTACCACCAAGTGCAACTTTACAACTGATATAATTTGTGGCTGCATTGTACCATGTAGTTAACTTTAATGCTTATTTAGTATTAATCCACCTTTTGTGGTCTATACAATCTGTTTTATTACATATGCATTCAAGGTCCGACATATAGTATGCTCTTTCTGCGCACACACAATCTGGAGGCAGAGCGCCCACTTACCCTATTGCACCTTATTTAATCATTTATTCCCATTAATGAGCCAGTAAGGATCACACTGCCTTTTCCTTTTGTATAGAATGGTCTGAGATTTAAAGTATAGAATTTTTTGTCGAAAACTACAGTATGTTGTGCATTATGTTTACAAAATAGCTCATGTAGGGGTATGTACAGTATGTTTTATTTGCGTACAATACACATTGCCAACTGTGCATATGCCATTGTATAGATTTTGTTGCATCCTATACTTGTGACTCCTTATGACTGGAGAGGTATAATGAGGCATTGATTGTAAGTTTGCAAGCAGGGCTCATATTACCCAGTCTCATCTTATTACTAATATGTTCCTAATTGTAAAGTGTAATGTAATTTTCTTGCACTATATATATATATATATACATATATATATATATATATATATATATATATATATATATGTTATAATAAACTAGCTGGGATACCCGGCATTGCCCGTGATGGGGACTGGATCCAGATGTACACCTGCAGCATTTTTTTGTTTACATTGTCCTTGCCTATAACCCCATTACATTGACCCTGAAATGGACCCTACTGTTTGCTAACATGTATACAAACAGGTGTAACTACCATGGGTGCAAGGTGTGCAGCTGCTATGGTGCCCAAGCTGCCCTTTTGGCCCGCAGTCCCCCCTGCACCCAGTCACGCACACAGGGTGATTACAGCTGGTGCACTGGCAGGCAGAAATGGAGAGACAGCGCTGCTGATCGCGAGGTAATCAGAGCAGTGACAGCTCTTATTGGCTCCTGGTCCACGAGCTGCAACTGGCTTGTGACCAGCACCAGATTCAAATTGCACCGACACTGTCTGTCCATGTCTGCCACTGCCTGCCTGTGCACCAGCTGTAATTAGCTGGCAGCCTGGCCCTAAATCCACCCCTGCTGGCTGCAGATTGCACACAGGGGAGATGAGAGGCTGCTGGCGGGAGATGGGGAGGTGAGTTGCTGGGGGGGCATAATGTGTAAGGGGCATTACTGTGTGGCATAGTGTTCTAAGGGGCATTACTGTGTAGTATAATGTGTAAGGGGCACTATTATTGTGTGGAATAATGTGTTATATAGGGCACTACTACTGTGTGGCATAATCTGTAAACGGCATTGCTGTGTGGTATAATGTGTAAGGGGCATTACTGTGTAGTGAAAGGGGCATTACTGTGTGGCATAATGTATAAGGGGCACTACTACTGCGTGGCATAATGAGTATAAGGGATACTACTGTGTGGCATAACCTAAGTGGGCTTTGTGTGGCATAACATGAATGGCCTCTGCGTGGGGGCAAATGTATTTGGGTTTTTTTACCTCTGGGGGGGGCTTTTAAGATCTTGCTATGTGGCCTCCAAAGTTCTCGCATGCAAACACAGAGGGCTGACAGATGGGTTCCGGACTATAGATAGACAGTAATTAGTCTAGACAGACACCAGAGTTAGGTGTGTCTGACTTTTGTCTGTGTCAAACTTTCCCTTGTCTAACTATTAACTGTCTAACATCTGGTGTCCATCTAGACATTGTCTAACTAATTACTGTCTATCTCTTATACCACACCCCTGACAAATTTCTTTGGTCACTTTAAAAAGGACTAACTCTGGATTTAATATGAACTTGCAGGAGTCATAAAGTTTGACACTTGCTCGGACTGTGAGGAAGGAATACTTTTGTAGCTTTCACACAGGTTTTTAGTAGGGGTGAGCGGGTTCGGATTTCTGAAATCCGAACCCCCCCGATCCGAGTCCGATCCGAGTCAGGCTCGACTTTTCCCGCCTGACTCGGATCTGAAATCGAGGCAAAACGTCATCATCCCGCCTTCCGAGTCTCGCGGGTTTTGGATCCTATATAAGGTACCCGCGTCGGCACCATTTTCTCACTCGGCTGTGGACAGTGAAGAGGGAGGGTGGGAGTTAGGGCTGTGTAGTGTAGTATAGTGTAGTGCTGCTGTTGTCCACTACTTCAAAGTCCATAGGGGCTGGCTGTGTTGTGCTGTGCTGCTGTTGTTAATAGGGGCTGTGTCCACTACTTCAAAGTCCATAGGGGCTGGCTGGACTGTGTTGTGCAGTCAGTTCTCCATAGGGGCTGTGTCCACTCCAAAGTCCTGTGCAGTGTCCCAGTCCTAAAGGGGTGCTGTAGTGTTGTCCAGGGGGTGCTCTGTCCATCAGGGGTGCTCCCCCCAAGTGCTAAAAAAATAATATATTTTCTGTGTTTGTGAATTGTGTGCGCAGTAGCCGCACGTGCATCAACAAAGTAGTGCCAAGCATGCGCCTGTGTCATAAGTAAAGGGCCGGCTGGCTTGACCGTTAAAGGGTGCTGTAACCCCCGAAAGTACACTCCAGTCCAAACCAAAAAAAAAATAATTTTCTGTGTTTGTGAATTGTGTGCGCAGTAGCCGCACGTGCATCAACAAAGTAGTGCCAAGCGTGCGCCTGTGTCATAAGTAAAGGGCCGGCTGGCTTGACCGTTAAAGGGTGCTGTAACCCCCGAAAGTACACTCCAGTCCAAACCAAAACAAAAATTATTTTCTGTGTTTGTGAATTGTGTGCGCAGTAGCCGCACGTGCATCAACAAAGTAGTGCCAAGCGTGCACCTGTGTCATAAGTAAAGGGCCGGCTGGCTTGACCGTTAAAGGGTGCTGTAACCCCCGAAAGTACACTCCAGTCCAAACCAAAAAAAAAATAATTTTCTGTGTTTGTGAATTGTGTGCGCAGTAGCCGGACGTGCATCAACAAAGTAGTGCCAAGCGTGCGCCTGTGTCATAAGTAAAGGGCCGGCTGGCTTGACCATTAAAGGGTGCTGTAACCCCCAAAGTACACTCCAGTCCAAACCAAAAAAAAAATTATTTTCTGTGTTTGTGAATTGTGTGCGCAGTAGCCGCACTTGCATCCTCAAAGCAGCAGCGACAAGCGTGCGTCTGTCTGTTAAAGGGTGGAGACACCCTCAAAGTGTGCTACACAAACAATAAAAATATTGTTCTTTTTTTTTCTGTCTTTGTGAATTGTGTGGGCTGTAGCCGCACTTGCATCCTCAAAGCAGCAGCGACAAGCGTGCGTCTGTCTGTTAAAGGGTGGTGTAACTCTCAAAGTGCTCCAAAAAATAAAAAACTATTTTTTTAATGTGTTTGTGACTTGTGTGCGATGTAGCTGCACTTGCATCCTCAAAGCAGCAGCGACAAGCGTGCGTCTGTCTGTTAAAGGGTGGTGACACCCTCAAAGTGTGCTACACAAACAATAAAAATATTCTTCTTCTTTTTTCTGTCTTTGTGAATTGTGTGGGCTGTAGACGCACCTGCATCCTTAAAGCAGCAGCGACAAGCGTGCGTCTGTCTGTTAAAGGGTGGTGACACCCTCAAAGTGTGCTACACAAACAATTAAAATATTGTTCTTTTTTTTTCGGTCTTTGTGAAATGTGTGGGCTGTAGCCGCACTTGCATCCTCAAAGCAGCAGCGACAAGCGTGCGTCTGTCTGTTAAAGGGTGGTGTAACCCTCAAAGTGCGCTCCACAAACAATAAAAATATTATTATTTTTTTTTCTGTCTTTGTGAATTGTGTGGGCTGTAGCCGCACTTGCATCCTCAAAGCAGCAGCGACAAGCGTTCGTCTGTCTGTTAAAGGATTACATCGGTGACAGCATCCAAGTAGGCATGTCAGACAGTCCGTACCTGTACTGGCAGGAAAAAGAAGCAATTTGGAGGTCCCTGTACAAACTGGCTCTATTTTACCTGAGTTGCCCCCCCTCCAGTGTGTACTCCGAAAGAGTGTTTAGTGCAGCCGGGAACCTTGTCAGCGAAAGGCGTAGGAGGTTGCTTCCACAAAATGTGGAGAAGATGATGTTCATAAAATGAATTATCAACTCTTCCAGGGAGACCAGCCTCCAGAACGTACAGAGGGACCTGTGGTTCCAGCGGGGACGAATTAATACTCTGTGAGGATGAGGATGTACACACTGAAGAGGGTGAGGAATCGGTGGATGAGGAGGATGAGGATGACATCTTGCCTCCGTAGAGCCAGTTTGTGCAGGGACAGATTAATTGCCAGTTTGTTTTGTGGGGGCCCAAACGAACCAATCATTTCAGCCACAGTTGTGTGGCAGACCCTGGCGCTGAAATGATTGGTTTGTTAAAGTGTGCATGTCCTGTTTATACAACATAAGGGTGGGTGGGAGGGCCCAAGGACAATTTCATCTTGCACCTCTTTTTTTTCTTTGCATTATGTACAGTTTGGGGCCTAGTTTTTCAAACTGCCATCCTGTCTGCCACTGCAGTTTCACGCCTAGATGGGTCACGTGTTTGTGCCGCCCACTCGTGTCGCTTAGCATAGTCATCCAGCTACCTCGGTGCAACCTTTTGGACATAAAAACACTATTGTGAGGTGTGAGGTGTTCAGAATAGACTGGAAATGAGTGGAAATTAAGGTTATTGAGGTTAATAATAGCATAGGAGCAGAAAAACCTACAAATTCTGTGATTTTAGCTGTTTTTATGCTTTTTTTCAAAAAAATACAGATCCAAAACACAAAACCCAGAACCCAAAACACGGAAGGGTGGTTTTGGCAAAACCAATCCAGATCCAAAACACGAAGAAAGATCCAGATCCAAAACCAAAACACAAAAAGTGGCCGGTGCACACCCCTAGTTTTTAGCAGACTGTCAATTTCCACTTGAGCCAGCCCAAGAACCTGTGTAGTTTAAGAGTTTCCTTTTTTAGGGATTGTGTGACGTTGAGTGGCCCTGACAGAGTTCAAACGTAGGCAAAAACCTAATCCTGGTCAAACTACACCGCCCTGCCAAATTTGGCAGAGCTAGGTCCAAAACTCTGGCCATGCATAAAGGACAAACAGACAGAGACACACTTTCTTGCTTTTTATATTAATAAATGAGGGAGAGAATGGAGCATAGTCCAAGGATATTATGGGCGTTATAACGTAATTACAACTGTAGACCTGGATGCAGGTGCACATAATACTCTCAGGAGTGATATCTCTTGTGGGTGTTGGATGGCTGATGTAACTAGATGCAATGATGACAGTGATTAGTGATGCTATACATCCCATTTTTTTTAGGATTGTTTCGGAATTGGGGTCTGTGGTCCAGCATCCGAAGACAATCTTTGGAATGCCCAAATGTCCTGGTTTGCTGGGGGAGGGTGGCTGTAGGGATGGCCATTGTCACTGGAGGTGCAGCCACTGTCAGTGGTGGAAGAGACCACGCAGAAGCATAAGATTTATAATTATTGAAGAATGCCACCACCTAAGAGAAAATGTCAGTTAACTAATAAGTTGTGTAATAACTTTCCTTTCATTAAGAAATTTAAAGAAAACAACAATGATGCTGTGTTATGCTCAATGTTCAGTGCTGTGTTTTCAATTGCCCATGGTGTGAGGTTTGACATTAGGGTCCATATTAAATAAAAAAAATACAAACTTACAGCTTAGGCTTCTTTAACTTCTGAGAAGATGACCAGCTTTTTTACACCTGTCAAAGCGGATACTGAGGGCAAATCAATTGTTTTCGCCGGCGTCGCCCAACTGAGCAATTTAATTGCTGCTCCACTATGACACGAACTACTGCCGGCACCAGCATTTATGCTCAACCCCTCCTGAGGAGGCGAGCAGAAATGTGCAATAAATTCTGGTTTTGGGAACCCAAACGGAAGTTTTGTAGAGTTGAATGTGTCATGGAGATCCAACCAGACAAGTGCACATTAATGTGTTTCTTTATGCATGTGTCTTTTTCTGCTAAAGCTTGGGGCATAAATGTGTTCAATGTTACATGAGCCCCAAAGTTTTATGTTAAGATATACTGTATGTGCTCTGTAGTATTTTTGTTTGCTTTGTCTTGTTTATACTTTATCGTCTGCATTATGCCTGGCATCGGGATTCTGGGGGCGGTATACCGACGTCCGGGATCCTGTCCTCCGGCATCTTAAACGTATCCCCGTTATTAAGTACTGCTGTTATTGAAGGTCTTGTGTGAGAATAGATAAACAATGAACAGAGAAAGCATTAGAATTAATTTAAATGCATATATTAGATATAACCAAATCAAAACATGTTCTCCTAATTCTGTCCTCATAAAGCCTGTATAAATTCTTGTTATGTAAGATACATTACCTGATCAACCTTTTTCTAATGCATTTTATGCTTTGTGTAGGATTGGCAGGTGTCTGGCATGTACCATAAATAGAAGGCAGGCAACTATATAAATAGAGACCTAGAATTATGTATAATTAAGGGTTTTGCTTCCTAACCTACTGTAGGTGCTATTTGATCACTATTTATTGTTGCTAATCCTGAACTTAGTGCCTGTTTTGACCTTGATTGTGGTTTGCTGATTTAGTACCCCATTGTCAGTTTTTAGTGTCAGACCTGTTATACGTAAAGCATTTTGCTGACGGCTGGTTCGCTATATTGCTAAATATGGAGCTATGTGTACAAGACATATGGACAACTGAGCTTTAATAAACACAAAATATTGTTCTGAAACAGGCAGACGATTATCCTGGCTATAGTGACTGACCTGCTGGTGTCACAGCTTATAAAAAAGGCACATTCATTCTGGTTATCTAATTCGCTCCTTATAAAGGCACAAATATAATAAGAATGATGAGGAATACTCACACAGAATAATTGATGCCAGAAGCTCCATCTTAACCAAAACGTAACACTTTCCATAGTTAGCTGCTCAGGGAATATCTGCCTACCAGAGCATCGCTCAATTCAGCCAAGTTTCCAGCACTTACCTTCAGAGCCCTGGAAGGATATACTGTACTTTGAACCTGTTGAACAGCAGCTCTTGCTTGGCATAGACTTTACACTACTTGGCACACATGCTCTAACAACTTTACATTTACTGTTCCTGTAATCATATATTTGGGCAAACAGCCCCACACATAACACATTTGTAGACCTCTCAATGTTAAGCTTTGCAGATCAGGGCTTTCACTATGACTCACCGCAGTCAGGGAAGTTATCCGTCTCCCTGCAATGCACATAGTAGGAAGGCGAGAGCTACAAAGCATTATACGGTAGCTAAGTATTTGATAGATATCCTTCTTTAAAGAGTATCTCTGCCAACTGGTTTTCTTAAGCCCAGTCTGTGTTCTCATATTAGTGATGTAAAAGGCAGATCATATTTCATGTTATGGAACGTGGCATAACATTAGTTGTTCATAGTTTATAGGGTTGGGGTCACAAACAAACAATTCATCAATAATGAAAACTCCATTACTATAAGTTTCTCCTGGGCAAGAATGCTGGTAAAACAGTGCTTGTTGTTGTCGCGGAATATAATAGCTAGATTGGTAATTATTAGATTTAATTTTACACAACAGTAAAACAGGCTTGCCTACCCTCCCGATTTGGCCGGGGCCTCCTGATTCTTGGGTGCCGGAAGGGCAGGTTAGCCTCCCAGAAGCCGGCATCCCTCCCTACCCCCCGCAGAGTTAATATCAAAACCCCCGCAGTGGGGGGCCCGGAGACGTGATTTGCGCTGAATCCCGTCATCGTAGCCCCGCCCCCTGCTTCACAATGCCAAAAATAACAACATTGTGAAGAGGGGGCGGGGCCACGATGACGCAATCACGTGGCTCCACGCCAAATGTGATGTCACGGCCGGGCAAACCCCCCCCGCTGTTAGGCGACAATCAGCTCCCTCCCAGAAGGAGGGAACTGATTGTCGGCAAGTATGCAGTAAAACATATTTAATACTTTTCCTTCAAATACTACATGTAAAATTGGAGAAGTGTTTGTACTTTTATGTCTATAATGCCCCCAAATGTTGATAAGAAACTGTTAAATAAAATAAATATGTATAAAAAGCTGTGTAGGTGCTGGAGGCAAAGACTAATTATTCTCTAGACAACTGTGAGCTTATAAAGCTTTACCTGTTAAGCAGGCTCCAGGGACATTTCTCCACCACCGCAGTAGTAGGAAAGACTTATAGCTGCACTATCACCTAGGTAGTAGTAGTGTGCTGTCTGTCTTCCCAGGTAACATCCCTTTCATTCACAGGCCCGGCTAAAAATGTGCTGCATCTTGTAAACAAAACGACTGCATGGTATAACCTCGGACTCCAGCTAGGGGGATGGGACTTGTACCCCTTTCACATCGCAAACTCGGCTCTGACCCGGGATTTTGAAGATGGGTCGGATTTGGCTGTGACCCAGGTCAGACCCCTTTCACACTGCACCTCCAACCTGGGTTATTGCCGGGTCGGCCCCGTTCACACTGAGCCCGGGTCAGCTCTGTAAAACCCTATGGATGTCATTAAAAACTGACTTTTTACAGGCTCACATAGATGAGGTCACAAATGGGAACAAAAGGGAGGGGTGGGGACTGCTCACAGCATTGCAGCAATCATGGCTGACAGACTACCTGTGTGTTTTCCAGAGCTCATGAGTGTTTGTGATTTCCTGCTGCTTCATTCAGCCAGTGAGAGAATGATGCAACTTCTGACAATGTGCAGCATACTGTACAGCTATTTCATGAGGAGGAGGAGGGCGCAGTTTGTGGCTGAAAAGGCTACCACTCGCCGACAATATCTGCGCAGGAGAAGAGGCTTCATATACTCTACCGTGACAACCATCCTGAAAATTAACATGTCAACAGACTGAAGATTGGGCGCTCAAGACCGCAAGCATGGAGAAGCTTTCATGTTGACTGTGGAAGCTTTCGAGGATGTGCAGTGGATGGCCCACTTTCGGATGTCGCGTGCGACATTCTATTACCTGCTGGACCTACTGACCTCAGCACTTTCAAGGCAGTCCACCAACTTTAGGAAACCCATATAGCCAAGCAGGAGACAAGTCATTGCATTGTGGTGGTATGCTACCCCAGGAAACCTTACACTCTCCTGTCTGTTTGCAGTTGGGATATCCACAGTCTGCAACATAGTGCACGAGGTGACGCGGGCATTGCTGGATACTCTCTACCAGCGGTTCATCAACCTGCTGCAAGGAGAGCATATAGAGGATACAATACAAGGTTTCCTGAGGCCTGGGTATCCACAGTGCACAGGTGCAATAGACGGTACACACATCCCCATCGTTTCTATACAAGTGACAGCAATCATAAATTACATCTCTGATCTCATCTCCCTTCACTCTCCTGTCCGCTCTCTTCGTATGCACGCCGCCTTTCATGCCAGCTGATTACTTCCTCCCACTCCCGCCTGTAAGATTTTACCCACACTGCTCCCCACCTCTGGAACTCTCTCCCACTCCCCATCAGACTCTCCACCTCTTTGCAATCCTTCAAACGGGCTCTCAAGACCCACTACTTCATCAAAGCCTTCCAGGTATCACTCTAACTCCCTGCTACATGCTCCTTCCTCCCCATCTACCCCATCTGTGTCACCCCTGTTTGTCTTCCCCTCGCTTTTAGAATGTAAGCTCTTACGAGCAGGGCCCTCTACCCTCTTGTGCTTCTCCCTACTTTAGTTTAATCTACTTCTTACTCACCACTAGGGCACCTCACACTTGGTTGCTTATGCTCTGTTGCTTATCTGGGTGTTATGGTCGCTAATGTAGCAATATATATTATCCATGTCCTGGTCCTGTATTGTATTGTTCTGTAAGTCGCTTGTCTACAATTTGTTTATGTACTTTGTAAGGCGCTGCTGAACACTTGTGGCGCCATATAAATAAATGATAATAATAATTGCTCCCCGTGACAACCCAGCAGACTATTATAATAGAAAAGGCTGGTATTCCATCGTATTAAAGGCTGTTGTGGACCACAAGTATTGGTAAGTTTTTATTTTTATCCAGTGAGTATTTTATAATTTGTAAATATGTACTAATGTGTGTACTTTTGAAAACTTATTATACATTATTATTATACATTATTTATAGCTTCACAGATGTCTTTATTGGATGGCCAAGATGAGCACATGACTCGAGAGTCCTCGCAAATTCCAATCTGTTCCGCCGAGCAGAGGACGACCGAGGCGGATGGCTTTTCCCAAGAGAGGTAAGAAAATAATATTCATTTTCAAATTGTGTCATATTCTACTCATCTGTCATAGCAGACATTCACAGTTATACTAATATATTATCTGTACTTGTTCGCTGTAGCAGCACGGTGTATGCGATGGTTAGCTTTACATCCACTGCCCAGCTGAAACTTATCAATTCTACATACTGTGATTTCTAATCCTAAATATTTTCGATTACAATTATCTCATGTGCTAGAAATACCCAGCATGTGTAGTTTGACAACCTAATAGGCACTACAAATATTATTGTATGCTGCCATAATGTATAATCCATTTTTAGTGGTACAAATACTGTTGGCTGTGCTACATGCTCCAGACTATGGGTCTGATTCAGCTAGTGCACTGCTGACCGCAGATTCCCAATGTTCTGCGCATGTGCAGAGCGGGTATGCGATCTCCCTTGCAGACTGGAAGCAGATTGTCAGTGATTGACAGTCTGCTGCCGTTTGTGGGATGGGTCAGCTATGGCCTCCGTTTCCTGAAACAGAAGCGTGTCGCTGCCATTGGAGTGGAAAGAAGAGGCCAGGATCTCTGTCGGCTGTCAATGATTTTCTGGCCTCTTCCTTTCAACTGCAGCGGCCGGCTGTGTGACCCCAAGGGTCACCATAGCCGGTTGATGTTACATAGATTATCCGATGCTGCGTTGGACAACGCAGCTTGGATAAGTAATGCACAGGAGGAGTGATGCCTCCTACTGCATTACCATATCTACAAGGATTGCAACAGCAAAGCTGCCTGCGTGCATACATCATATCTATAGCCTGCGTGCAGCTTTGCAATTGAGATCCTTGCAGAATCAGGCGCTGTGTATACTATTATACTCAAAGGACATAGGGGGTCATTCAGACCCGCTCGCGAGCAGCAGTACGCTCGCAAGCGGGTCGATGTTCCCCACTGCGCATGCGCACGACGGAGGGAGCTCCGTTGTGCGCATGTGCGAGACCCGGGGAGCGACAGGCTTTCCATCGCTCCGGGTCTCGCACCAAAGGGGGCGTGCTGTCGATGTTGATTGACAGCACGCCCCCTTTGGTGGGCGTGCCGGGGGCGTGCCTGCCAGACGGAGGCGTTCCCATGGGAATGCCTACCGTCTGAAGCCGGCCCCACTGACATCACTAGTGATGTCAGTGGGAGTGATTTTGGCTCTGATAGAGCCAAAATCACTCCAGGGCTTGTGGCAGGGAGACCCTACCGCAGGGTCTCCGTCGCCAGTCCGATGGTCGCGATGGTCAAGACCATCGTGACCATCTTTTTGGCTGCTCGCATATGCTGTGGGTGGTCATTTTCATGGAGGAGGGCCCTGATTCAGAGCGAGCGCTCTGGTCAGAGCGTCCGGCTCTGAATCAGGCCCATAGTTAGAATCTACAGGGCTGTACATGTAACTTTACAGGGTCCTCCATGTGATTATGCTTTTGGACCTTACCAATTTAATTTTTTTTCATTAGAAATCCAATACTGTTGATGGGGTCGAGATCCCGGTTTACATAATTGGGGATGCAGCCTACCCTTTACGGCGCTGGCTGACATGTACAGTTGGGCCCAGAACAAGTTGCATTTACCCACACCCTGAGTTCAGCAAGGATGACTGTTGAGAATGCATTTGGCCGCTTAAAAGGACGTTGGCGCTGTCTGATTAAGCGCTGTGATGTGGACCTCTTGGTTATGCCTGACGTTGTAGCTGTGTGTTGTTTTACAAATGTGAGCTTAGGAAGGAGCAATATCTGCCAGAATGGAGTGTGCAGGAGTCAGATTTTGATCTCCCTGACCGTGAATCTATGGCCTATGTTGGGGACCATAGCTGTAGTGCAGAACAGATCCAGGCAGCTCTAACAGCCGACCTTCCTTCACTAGTTAGCTAAAGAAAGGCAAATGCGTGGTATAAAAATGGTTTATTTTTCGCTTCAACCAGTGTACCTGTTTATAAATTTTAACTTTAACACACATTACAAATGTGTGTGGTATAAAGGGTTTTGAATATAAGTATTAAAACATATACGAAATGTAATGTAGCAAAACAGAACATTGAAAATAGCATTATTTTTTTAAAAGCATTGCCTACTTGATATGGACATATAATAACAACTGTAAAATCAAAATAAATATATGAAACATATAACATTTTAGCACCAGAAGGCATAGGATGTAGGCAAACTATTTTAAAACCAAATGCACAGTTATGATAAATTCCTGTAAACAGGATAACCTGGGTTTTCCTGGCTTTCAGGAGGATGATTACGGTCATAGTAATGGGCCTGATTGTACAGTGGATAAGGATGATTTGGGTAGTGTGGACCCTGCTGCCTACCCTCTAACATGACCCGTTCCATTAGGTACAAAATGCTCTGCTCCTGGACTTCCCTCCTAATGTGTGATTGCAGTCACCTGAGTTGAACTAGGTAATTGATGAGTCAGGTGTTTCAGCACAGGTGTCTGCAATCATAAAATAAGAGGGAAGTCCAGGAACAGAGCGTTTTGTACCTAATGGAATGGGTCATGTTGGAGGGCCTGCTGCTGTTGTGGTGGGATTGTGACCTGGGTTTGACTGCGACAAAACATTCGCTCTAGAAACTCCATCTGGAATTCCCTTTGGCGTTCATATGATTCCTTACTGTGACGATGCATCATGCCCATGAGCTGGGTACCAATTAATTTCGCATATCACGCTCTGCCTGCAGAAACCTGTCTAGATGAGCAACTACCTGTGCAGACATTACAGCGTCCATTTCATGTCATTTTTCAACCAGGACACTTGTCATAACTCGGGCTGCTTGTTCTGTTTTATTGGGTCTTTTTCTCTTTGGCGGAACCGTATATACTGCGGAAATAATAATAAAAACAAAAAATGAATCAGCAGTGAGCGTATATAAAATAGCAGTTGTATTAGCAAATGTGTTTGTGGCCTTCCTCCCACTCCACACAAGCTACACTCTGCAACATATATTATGCGCTTTTCATGTGTGTGTTATGTGTGTGTGTTTTTATGTGAGGTGTTATGTGTTGTATTTTTATTTAATACTTACTGTTTCTGCGCAAAGCTGGGGTTTGGCTATTTCTGGGCGTCCCACTGGCATCAGCCTGTGTCTCAACAACCGCCTGAATGCTTGGTGAAACGATGTCATCATGGGCCACAGATAATGGCGGATTGCTGTCGTCTGGGTCATCTGGTAGTAACAGTGGCGAGGATGGCCATGCTTGTGAGGCTGATGGGCCTGCTTGGGAGACTGGCACGCTGCTAGTGGTTTCCAAGGCACAGGGCAGGCTGCTTTCCCCTGCTGCTAAGCTGGATGACAGGCTAACAGGTGTACATAATGCTGTGTGTCTGAAAACACTGGCACATGTCATAGTATTGTCACTCTAAGTGTTTAGCTCCACTTCTATTCCTATTATGGTCATGCACTTTCATAAAAACAATGAGTGCATAAAGCCTATATACCACTTGCTGCTGAGTCCTACAGGAGCCACGGGATTCCAGGACCTTTGCTATATTTTTGTAGACAACAGCGTCTTTCACTGTGCCTTTTATATGTCTTCTTATTTCCTTCTCACCCCTTATGGTCAGCAACTCCCTCACCTCTTCATCACTCCACATGAGCATGGCTGTACTGCAAATTTTTGGAATAAAAGCCTTTGACTGCAGGAATGCTGCCTCTGTTGTTGTTGTTGTCATCTGCAGTGTGCTGCACGCGTGTCCAGGGCTCTGGCTGCTGACATCATCAAAGGAGACACAGGAACGGGATCGGTATGAAATCCGGCTGTTCAAATCCTGACGCCGGAAGACCCGCGGCAGTGAAGATCCCGACAGCTCCAAACCCTACTCCCCCCCCCAAACCTCCTTTAGGGGTCCTAACCTCCCTACCTAGTGCTTATCCCTAACCCCCCTCTAAGAGCCTAAACCTAACCCCCCTTCCCCGCAGCCGAAACCTGTCTCCTGGGGGGGTGCCTAACCCTAACCTCCCCCCGGGGGTGCCTAACCATAACCCCCCTTCCCCTAGCCTAAAACTAACCCTCTCGGGGAAGTGCCTAACCCTAAGGGGGTCATTCAGACCCGCTCGTGAGCGTCAGTATGCTCGCAAGCGGGTCGATGTTCCCCCACTGCGCATGCGCACGACGGAGGGAGCTCCGTCGTGCGCATGCGCGAGACCCTTTGGTGGGCGTGCCGAGGGCATACCTGCCAGATGGAGGCGTTCCCATGGGAACGCCTACCATCTCAAGCCGGCCCCACTGACATCATTAGTGATGTCAGTGGGAGTGATTTTGGCTCTGATAGAGCCAAAATCACTCCAGGGCTTGCGGCAGTGAGACCCTACCGCAGGGTCTCCGTCGCAAGCCCGATGGTCGTGACAGTCAAGACCATCGCGACCATCATCATGGTAACCCACAGCTATGCGAGCGTCCATGAGGACGCTCCAAAAAAAGGTAGGAGGGCCCTGATTCAGAGCGAGCGCTCTGGTCAGAGCGTTCAGCTCTGAATCAGGCCCTAAGTCCCCTCGGGAGCTCTAAAACCTAACCCTCTCCCCCCTCTCCTGTCCGCGTCCGGTGCCCGGCTTACCTTTGTTCGGTATGCCGGGCGTCGGACTCCTGGCGTAGGTCTAATGACAGGCATCGGGATTCCGACGCCTGTCATTAGTACCTTGCTGGGATTTCACAGTCGGGAAGCCGGTGGTTGGCATTTCAACCGTTGGCTTCCTGACTGCATCCCACAGGAACATCCAATCATCGCTGTTTGCTGAGTCCAGGGTTGGGCCCGTTCACACTGCATATCAACCCAGTTTGTTCCCGAGTTCAACTATGGTCGATTGCAGGGTTGAAATGCCGAGTCTACGGACCCGGCAATTTTTCTTTTGGCACGTTCACACTGCACCTCGACCCAGCAATATACTGGCTACTTTTGCGATGTGAAAGGGGTATTAGTAAAATATATTCCTTAGTGGTAGTGCAACTTTAAGAAGTAGAAACACAGGAGAAAGGGTTGTGCTACCTGTTATAAGCAATTCATACTGCAGAAAGTAACAAGTGCATGAACATGGCATATCTTTAATGGCTTTTGACCATCACTCTGAATGGAACTTCGTATCAGATGCTACACTTCAAAGTGACTATCAGAAAGGCAACACAGCACCACTGTGCCCTCCGTCCTCATTCCTTCATATTTCACTGTATAACTGCTGGTGTTCTGCTTTCCCTGACTCAACATAATAAGATGCTGCAGAAAATTAAGTCTTAAGGCCCCCATACACAGTGCGATATAGCAGCCGATCCGACGGATTGGTACGATTTTGCTGCTATATCGTACCGTATATGGCCATGATATCGGACAGGAAGCCTGAATCAGAGCTGCTCGCCAGAATGCATTTGCACGCAGCCTGCCGATGTTTGCAATCTGCGCATGCGTCTAAGAAGCAGTGCGTGTACGCGAACCAGTCACTTGTACACAGATGCTCTGCAAGCATGAGTGACAGGTCGTGCCGTTTGTGGGTGGTGGTAGGGGGAGGTCGATGATAAAGGGGGAGTGGTGGTGTGAACGCAGGTGTGTCTGTGCATCTGAATGCCGTTTCAGGGGTGTACATAATTAAGATCCAGCATCAGCATACACGCCACATGGCTGAAATACACACAGCAGCACTAGCAGTGCTTGCGGAAGGGTATGGTCAGCCACAAGTGCTGCGTATGGGTCCGATGTTACAGATTGTTTAATACACTTCCTGGAGATGACATGAAAGTGGGCATCTTGTGACAGGCTGGTGGGCATCTAAATACATACTGCGATCGCACGCCAAGACATAGTGGGCATGCTAATGTCTTGCTAGCGATCGCGGGATTTGCATACTCTGGCGAACGCATCTTAGTGAGCGGGGTCTGAATCAGGCCCAGAGCGCGCTCCCATGGGGTCATACATCGCACCTCCAGATCTTTCTCCAGGTTCATTTGACCTGGGGATGTGATGTACAAGCGCTATGCGGATGGGGGAGGTGGGTGCTGGGCTGGCATATCAGTGGTCCACCATCCGATCGTACAGTGTGTGGGAACTGCCCCGATTTGTCGTCCGTCGGATCCCCTGTCACGTCGCAAGGTGCATATCGCACTGTGTATGGGGGCCATTAGTGTAGGGGCAACATTTACTAAGAATCGTGTTTGACTTCTAAACCAAATTGCTGGACATCACCAGTAGTTTAGAAGGTCAAAACCACAAATTTACTAAGCAGCGCATTTGACTGTCTGTTTAGATCCGATGGTGATACTCGATTTGATGATGCAATTTCAATCAGAATGCCCCATTTACAATAGACTCTGCAGTCAAATAGAGTTATGAATCTGGGGTGGTTTTACATTATGGCAGGGGGAACCCACGCTGTATGTTTCCCTGCTATAGTGTAAGCCATCCGGCTGGTTCAGCCCGGTGCTGGTTACTAGAAAAACGAGGGGACCCCACACCAGTTTTCCTCTCAATTTTTCTGTACCATACTGGGCTCAGAGGTCCGGAGCTGGTTATGCTTTGTGGGGAGGGCCCAATCGGTGGACATCATAGAAATAGCCCAATCGACCAAAAACGTTTCTTAGTAAATGTTGCCCTAATACTCTAAGGGGTATATTTACTAAAGTGAGAGTTTTTAGAAATGGAATGTTGCCCATAGCAACCAATCAGATTCTACTTAACATTTAACTAGCACCTTCTAGAAGATAATAGCTTGAATTTAATTGGCTGCTATGGGCAACATCTCCACTTCCAAAAACTCTCACCTTAGTAAATATACCCCTAAGGGGCCTATGCATCATAACTTAATTAAGGATTTTTACAAAGATTTCCCTACATATTGCTAATTTTAAGTAAGGGTTAGGGAGCCATTCATTAAACTAGTAACGCAGGAGTTATCACTAATAACTCCCGGTTACAATTGTGCCACAACAGTTTCCAAAGTCCCCATACTTTAGTATAGAGATGTAGAAATGAAGTGATTCATGAAGTTCCAAAAATGCTTTTTTTTTTCAGAGCTTGACAGTGAAGTCCTGAGATGGAGTAAAGCCCCCGAATGTGTTTGCAAGCTGCTGTTTAGAAGGAACTTTTCAGTCTGCTGTGTACTCACTGAACCTGGATCTCCACTCCGCTTCTGGCTCCCGTCAGACCTCCCTGTGCGACGATGAGAGCTTCTGAGCCCCTGCGCTGGCCCCCAGTGCGGCCCCCTCCGAGCCCGGCATCCAGCGCCCCTTACTCCTAGCTCCCCATTATCCAGCTGGATTTTTGTAATTGCCAATGGATCTGTGGGAGGTGCCTGTGTAACTGACAGCTGAGCTAACTCTGCCCATGCAGCTGACCGCGAATGTGTGTGATGTTAATGGTTAATGGCTGCGAATAATATCAGAAGATCGGAGCAGCAGATAAAAAGTCCCAAACTTCTGAAAAGCTGACTCCGCTGAAAGAGAAACTTTTCGTAAGTGATATTTAAGGTAATGAGGCCTGATGAATGCCTCCAAAATCTTCAATGAACTTGCAGCAAGTTCAAAACATAATTATCCCTATTGATATTTTTTCATGATGAATAACTGTAATAGTACTGTTCATTTGACAATAAATAGAAAAATCAATAATAAAGACTGTTGCAACAAAATAAGAAAATATAATTAGATACATTATTTGGTGTATCCAAATTATAAAGACATTTATTAGCTTGCACTTGCTAGAGGAAACTAACCAACATTTTGCTTAGAATCTTTAGAAAGTTTTAAACATGTTGTGACCATACTGTCTCTATGCTGGAGCAGGCTCGGATCACTCTGGGATGAAAAAGAAAACAGAATAGAGTAGCCATAATCTCTATATGACTTAATAATAAGCTTGTGACAATATCATGTAGAAAGCAGTGGATGTTCTATAATGTGTTTTCTTGCATTGTAAAGACAGGGAATACTTCATGATGATTTACTTTTTAACAAAGCTACAGTGAAAAGTCGCAAACCTCCCAAATTAATATAAATTCCCATAGTTGCTGACTATCTGGAGTTGATGCAGAGTGATGGCAAAATAGGGGTATGTACATACTATAAAAAAAGCTGCTTAATTCCGCACATAGGGCCTTATTCAGAGATGTACGCAATGCCGATATTTTGCATATAATTCGAACTGCGAATGCGTCAAGTTACATTAGTGTAGTCGCTCACAGAATGATTGACAGTCATCGAGCATTTGTGGGAGGTATCAGGCAGTGGCTACAGGCACGGTACAATCGTTTTCGGGGCATGTCACAGCCTGCATCTGCGTATACAGTGAAAATGGCTCCAGCGTCTCGGTTCCCATGGCCATTCTGAATGACTGTAGGGTTATTCAGAACTGTGATAATGAAATGATCTGTGATTGTAGCAGCTGCATATTAGCGTACAACTCTGAATCAGGCCCATAGGCAGAGGCAATCACATCGCACGATGATTCCTTCTCCGCATGCACATGGTTTATGACAAATCATTGTCATCTGCGTGTCTTTGCACCTGCTCACCTGTTAGCCTCCTAACAGGTGTATATGTGTGTTTCTGCAGGTCTGGGTGGGACGCATTTGGGCTAACATGCCTTTATTGTACTCCCCTACAGTTCCCCATTCCGTGTCTCAAGGCACACGCAGCAATGAGAGCAGAATCATGCAAGGCTGCATAAGAGCATATGTGCACCCATTTTCTAGGCATGAGCAAAGAGGTGTCATAAGCATTAGGCCCTCTATGTTTGTAAAACAATCAGTTTTCTGCAAGGGAAGTCAAGTTATTTCTCATGTTGCACACTGTACCTCCGGAAAATGATCAATGTATTGCAAATCATGTTATTATCAATTAGATCAGACCTTCACAAACTTCGCCATTACAGGTCAGGTTTTAAGGATATCCACGCTTGAGTCCAGATGGTTAAATAAAATTGACTGAGGTGCTAATTAAGTCACCTGTGCTCAAGCATGGATATCCTTAATACCTGCACTGTAATGGCGGAGTTTGGAAACCTCTGAATTAGGTGGATACGGATTCAAAACAATAATGGAGATTTCTAAATTTTTCATGTCTGGTTATCTTAAATGTGCAAAACAAAATTAAACTATATGTAGTTGACATTGAAGTGGTAAGTATTGCTCTACAGTGTGTGTGTGCATATATATATATATATATATATATATACATATTTATATATATATATATATATATATATATATATAATTTTAAAAGCATCCACATATTTAAAAGATAAATCTTCAAAATTATTGAGTGATTGATAATGAATTTATAATGGGTATTTGAAACGGCATAAAGCACTTACTGCAGAGGACGTAGTGAGATGTTTTAGGTGAGTTGTTTGGAAGTATTTGATGTACTAAAAGCCTAATTGGCAAACCACAAGTTGCTTTCTTCACAAACAAACAGAATCCGATCAAATAAAAACTTTTAAATATACATGTAATGCTTACACTTAATCAATGTAGTAAAGGTAGGGGTAGTGAATAAAAGGATGAGGCTTGGCAAAATTCTTCCAGTCAAGGACAATATTCTTCTGGAGAAACAATCTAAATCTAAATGAAAGCACTGGGTGGAGAATGTGGACGGTAGCGATAGCAGGAGCTGGGAATCTATACAGGCTGGTATGAAGTCTATTTCTATTGGTGAATCAGCAGGAAACAGGAAAGGAAAAGGTGGGTAGGAGAATGGTCTATTTTTTTTCATTTGTATTGGGTCACTCACGGTAGAAAACGTATTCAGTGTAAGATGTCCAGATCTTGTCATCTGTTTGATCATGAGCAAAGGCGCATGTTCCTGTGGAGTTACAGGCCACCATATGAAATCCAGCATCAGCCAGCCTATCAAATGCTTGTTCCAGAAAGTTGAATTTTAGGTAGTACCTGGATGTATACCTTTCAGGGGGTCGATCTGGATCACGACTCTCATTTAATGTGTCACCAAAAACTTCTTTAGCTAGTGAGGTCTTGCCACAAACCATTATTCTTGCCACCCTTCTGAATTTGGCATCTGTTTGGCTGTCTCTACCCAATGTATATGAGCCACGGTAGCCAATAGTGATGAAACCAGACCGATAGAGGTCTGGAATGGTTGTCTGGTTTCCAGAAGCTGCTGCCAGTGCAGCACTGACAGATGCTAGGTTCCTGGCAATCTCAGTATTGGGTGACTGTTCCTCAGAGTCACTTTGGAATGCATCATCTACAACAGAGTTCTGCTTACTAACTCTAGGTGCCAGAATTTTGACTAATTCTGGGAGTTTGAAGTAGTCAGCCTCTCTCTGAAGTCGACTTCTTTCAGGAAAATGTTCAGGAAGCACTAGTTGTTGGTCCCTCATGTAGTCCAAGACATATCGAAAGAGAAATCCATCACGATCTAAAAAGTAGCGTCCTTTATTGTCCCTGGCCAAATGGCGAGCGTTCTTTTGTGAAAACATTTCCCACAGGAGAGACCCAGGCACACTGACCAAAGTGAGATGACGGGTTATGTAGACTTGTCCACCGACATTCAGTTCTATAATGTCTGGAAATGGGAAAATGTCATCTAGTTGTCTTATACAGCTCAAGTTGTCCGGAAGGGCCATCTTTATTTTATAGGATCTACAGTATTTTAAGAGAAAAAAAATTAGAAGTTTCAAAAACATAATTTGGTTTTCAAGAAATCTTTATTTTTTAACAAACTATGGGCTGAATTAAATTCAATGCGAAGATGAATAGCCGCGAGAGGGAGCTCCCACAGCTATTCAATACACAGCGCTGTGTGCCTTGTCGGGAATTGATTAAGTCAGATAATGCTGGTTCTCGCAAATTAACCTGGGTGTTTAGGGTGCAAGAACTGGCATTCTCTGACAAAAGTGCCGGGTGTGCGGCTGTTAGCGCCATGCTAAAGCCAGCAAACAGCTGCGCACCCAGCACATTTGTCTGATTTCTTTTCGCATCCCCAGGGAGGTGCGAGAAGAAATCCTTCAGCCTGCCCAAACAGCACGGTGTATTGAATAGCTGCGGGAGCTCCCTCCAGCAGCTATACATCTTTGCATTGAATTGAATTCGGCCCCAGCGGCGTCACTAGGGCGGTGCGTCCCCTTCAAGGGGGTGACACCAAGAAGAGCAGCACTCACACCCACGGGCCGGACCCCATCCTCGGACACGTCCACACACCCCCTTCCCCGGCACCACTGCCGACTCCATGAGCTGGAGTCTGTATAAACTGGCCTTGTCCTGCACGCCGCCGCCGGGGATCAGTTCATTCTCTTACTGCAGCCAGTTTCCAGAGCCAGACACAGGCACATAGAATCTCTGTGCCTGTGTGTGGCTCTGGACGCCGGCCACGGTGTCATAATCATACACGCGGCACGCCGGCTCCGCTTGTGGTTCTGATAGGAAGAAGAAGGAGGGACTGTGAGTGCTGCCAAGAGAGAGGACCATTTATTTAACAAGTGCACACCCCACCCAGACACCCCCAGTGCAGGACAGCATGAAGAGAGGTAAGTGCTACACAGGGAAGGGGGCACTGCATAAGGGGCATTACTGGGGCCACTGTATAAGGGGCGCTACTGGGGATACTGTATAAGGGGCACTACTGGGGGAACTGTATAAGGGGCACTACTGAGGGAATTGTATAAGGGGCACTACTGAGGGCACAGCATAAGGAGCACTACTAGGGGCATTACTGGGGGCACGGCATAAGGGGCACTACTGTGGGCACTGCATAAGAGGCACTACTGGGGGCACTGTATAAGGACACTACTGGGGCACTGTATAAGGGCACTACTGGGAGCACTGCATAAGAGGCGCTACTGGGGGTAGTATAAGAGGCACTACTGGGGGTACTGTATAAGGGGGACTACTGGGGGCACTGCATAAGGGCACTACTGGGGATACTGCATAAGAGTGCTACTGGAGGCACTATATAAGGGGCACTCCTGGGGGTACTGTATAAGTGGCACTGCTGGGGCACTTCATAAGGGCACTACTGGGACTACTGTGGACACTGCATAAAAGGCGCTACTGGGGGCACTGTATAAGGGGCACTACTGGGGGCACAGCATAAGGGGCTCTAATACAGGAGGCAATGCCTAATAGTCTCTAATACAGGTGGCATTGCATATTGGGCACAACTACAGGGGGCACTGCATAAAAGGGCACTACTACAGAGGGAACTGCATAATGGGCACAACTACAGAGGGCATTGCATAAGGGACACTACTACTGGGGGCATTGCATAAGGGGCGTTACTTCTGAGGGCATTGAATAAGGGACACTACTACAGTAGGCACTGCATAAGGGACACTACTACAGTGGTCATTGTATAAGGGGCACTACTGTGGGCATTGTGTATAAGGGGCACTACTGTGGGTCGTAACATGAATAAGGGACACTACTATGTGGTGTAATGTGAATAAGATTGTGCTGCTCCATGGAGTAATTGAATTGGGGATACTATGAGCCATATTCAATTAGAGGCGAAGTTTTCGCCTGTCCGACTGTTCGCTTCATTCGCCTGTTTCAGAGGCGAATTTATTCCGTGTGCGTCCCCGCTTTTCGCCTAATTCAATTGCAAAACAGGGGAAAACGGAAATAGGCGAATGCGGAACAGGCGAAAAGTACTGAAAGAATTGGGGAAATCAGTCTGTACCCCAGAAAAAGATACATTAACATAGGTAATCAATATAGATGTGTACTAATAGCCCTAATAAAACTATTTTGGGTACTTAAGTTGTGTAAATTGCTTGCTATTATCGTCTAGGTAAAAGTGGTGAAGAATGGCATAAAGCTGTATTTTTTGGTGAAAATAAGTAGTCCTGTCAAATTTGGGGTGCTTGAAAACGGGTGCTAGCATGTTTTTATGTCTCTAAAGTGAACTTTTAAAAAACGTGAAAAATCCACCTGCTGCATGCACCTGCAATCCCAAAAACACCTGACCCATCCTTGCGGACCCCCAAGAAGTCTATTTCGCTACTTTTATGTTTATCCCCCCACTTTTTAAATTTTCACCCCAAAAATGACATGTCTTTTTTGGGGTGTTCTTAGGATTTTGTTTCTGTTTTTTTTTGCAGATTTGTTCTTTGGGGGGCTGTTCCAAGGGGTCTGAGTTGTTTCCCCACATTTGCACCCCAAAATAAAGATTTTGCATTTCTTTTCGCCAGCTATTGATTGGAGAATCATTTTTGGAGAATTGTTTCCACTTAGGCGAAATTGTCCTGGAATTGAATTTGGCAAACTTTTTTTAGGCAAATTTTTCACAAAAAAACTGGCGAATATGGCTTTTCACCTCTAATTGAATTCCCCTCTATGTGTGATTTCGGCAGGACAGACCCCACGTCTGCGAGGTTGTGCCCCTTTTTTCGGGCTTGGTAGATCAAAAAATGTTTTTAGTTTTAAAAGTAGATAACTGAGTCCAAAAGTCTGGCCACCCCTGCCCTAAATGATGTTCCCAGCCCGACATTGCTGGCGATGGTGACCGTGCATCGGCAAGTACATACACACTAGCCGATGCAGCAAATAATGCTAGCATTAGTTGCTGGTTATCCTTGCATCAGGGCTGACCAGAAGACATCGCTGACGATGGCGGGTCACGCATATCGGGAATACACTCTGCTCGATATGCGCTGAGGTGAACGATATGTTGGTCCGATATGCTGGAATTATGATTTACAAGTGAAGCTAGTACACAACCATTATTAAGGATTCTGTGTGGTGTAATACAGGAGGAGGCCAATGAGGACAGCATGAGCTACTGTACCACATCGGGTGACACCAACCCTAGTGACGCCTCTGGTCGGCCCTACCATTATATATTTTAAACCTCTGACGTAACTTTGACATAAGTTTGACTATCCTAGAATTGTCTTACAATTATGTAAACTGGTAAAAGGAGATACAAACAAACCAGCGTTACAGAAGTTATAAAAATTAATGATACACCTATTGTGTCTGATTCTGAGTCGTATGCAGTGTCGATGACGCACACAGTTAGCCAATGTTTTAATTAAACTATTATTTTTCCTAATTAAAATGATTACGCTGTGTAGTGTAACTAGCTAGATAAACCCCTGATACTTGAGGAAATAGTTATGTGTGAAATCAATTGAAGTCTCAAAACACGCTGCTATTGCAATTTAAAAGAAATGTTGAGGGTAATATATCTACCTTAGGAATGGAAATTGCAAATTGCCACAATACTGTAGAAATTATATTATATGTGCAGGATGTGGAACTGGGTTTATTTTGCACTAGTGCAATGAATTTGGGCTTTTCCAGCCAGAGCCTTTAAATAGAGAAGGGGGCCCGCGTGCAGCCTACATGCGGGCTCTTCTACCCGGCAGCTCAGAAGACTCTGGCTTTGTGGCTGGTTCTACTGCGCAAGCTCGGGCACCATATTCCAGGAGACCTGCGCATGCGCAGTAGACTCTGCCACAAAGCCAGAGCTATGTTCCTGAAGACATCTCTAGTACACATGCACAAATCACCGGGAAATGCCCGTCACGCCATTTTCCCTGTGATATAGAGTTTTCAGAATCAGCCGATGAGGGATTCTGGATGAGGATGAGTCCCAATTTTCACCCGCTCAGAGGTGGTGTAGTATTCAAATCCTTTTGTGGAGTGGGAATTGCTATATGCCCATGCGCTAAGTAGGGAAACACGAAAATCTGCTTTTTCCACCAGTGCACCATATTCTTGCTTTGCACAGGAAGCTTTCATACCCCGCAACTCCTACTGTCCGTGCAAATGTCTGCTATGCAGCAATCGCTGCCATTTCTTTCTACAGAACATTGCACCTTGGCAGAAATCTACGTACAATAGCGCAAATCAATGACTAGAAGGGATTTCACTCCACATCTGCTTACTGTGAATGAGCTCTATTATGTGCTTTTGGTTTCAACAGTTATCTTTTAGGGCAGAGGTTCCCAAATGCGGTCCTCAAGGCTCCCCAACAGTTCAGGTTTTAGAGATATCCATAATTAAGTCACCCGTGGTCAACCATGGATAGCTCTAAAATCTTAACTGTTCGGGAGCCTTGAGGGCCGCATTTGGGAACCTCTGTTTTAGGGGTATTACCTTTTACATTAAAATAAGCAAATAAAAAAAACAATAAAACTACATCAATATAAAACGAAAAATGTGATCTATCTCACCACAGAAAATGGTATGACACCATAGGAAACTTACATTTCAAATATTTAAACTTTTTAAACATTTTCCTTCTAATATGACTTTACTCTTCAATCATTTGGTATAACCAGAAGTAAACCCTGTCTAATTTCCCTGCTTTGTGTTCAGCACCCTTCTCTGGTGATTTATCAGACTGATTAATTAGTGTATTCAATAACTGGAAGGCAGATTTATATCTATTTTACTTGAGATCATCCTACCTAGATGTGCCTACTGAATACAGCCTATTGTCTCTCAGCAGTATCAGTCACCAATGTGAAGCCTAATAAAATAATTTATTGACCTTAGCTGACATTCCACATTCTCTTATGCGATGCCTTGAGAACTGACGTTTGATTAAATAGATGTTTCTGACCTTCATTCAGAAAACATGCACTGCAAACATAGTATTATAATACATGGGAAATGTATTTTCTCCCATATTTGATACCCCTCAGAGAAAAACGATGAGGACAAATTACAGTAGTAGCTGTGGCTTAAACTGTTAGCCACAGAGATTAGCAGAATTGCTTTTCTTTTAATCCGCTTTGATAGCTCTAACAAGGACTATAAATAGTTAAACAGGCAGAAGAGGATCAGGAAGACAGTGGCGGTGTGAAAAGACAATACAACATAATGAAGTTACTGAAAATACAAGGAGCATTGGATGAGTTGGGACCTAACGGAGATATTATAGCTTGATATCAAACAGACAGGAACATTTTGTAGAAAATACAGCTGGTGTCATGATAAGTTATAGAGAAGGAGAACGTTGATTTGATGATATAGATTTATGGAAGTATATACAGTACTTCCCAAGGAGCCCATGAAAGCATCCTATGTACAAAATGACTACAGCTATTATTTAAATACTGTAGGTTAGTTGTTTGAATCAGTAGGAGTATTAAGCAGTCACATAGACTGGTATGATTATACCCATAACAATTATTATATGGAGAAAAGGCAGGTGCAGATTTACACATTTTTAGATATTTGAATAGAGTTTAGAAAGCAGACTCTGAAGGATAGGATATTGTGTTTTTATGGAAGATTATATATTTCATGTTTGTACTGGCAGATTCTTAGGAAGAAGCCTGACTTCATGCTTCATCTGCAGTAAAATATTTCAGCAATTCCTGTTATTTGTGGCCTCCTGAATATGTCATCTTTTATTATTTGCATCAAATTCTTTCTATAACCGTAACAAAATGCCTAAACTGAGACATCCACATTTACACCGTTATATGAGGTTTATGTAACCACTATCCTTATGCATAGCAATCTCACCTTCATATAGAAGAGTTAATCAAGCACCACACATCCATCTGAAGACACTGTCCATGGCATGCTATTGTTTTGTTGTCCTTAGCTCAAGAATAAATCCCCAAGAGGCATCACTTGTATATTAAATCCTTTGTAACATCTCACAAAATATCCTGTAAGCAGATCTACCTGTGTTTATCTTTGTTATGCAGCAGGAAATCCACAGGATTGTGTGCTTAGTATTTCAGCCTTCTCCCTCCTCCTGTCTCCTTCCTTCTCCTCTAGGAGCACTAATGGTGCTTTAATTTTGTAGAGCACAGTGCAGTGAGACACTCCCCCTTGTGTGAGTGTGTGTGAATGTCATTGTAAATGCCTGCCTGCTTTGTTAAAGAAATAATTAATTCTGCTGAAAGACTGGGGAATACGCCTATGTTACAGTCAGAGGAGGGACTGAATATTATCAGGAGCAGGCTCAGATATAGCAAGGCTATTAATGACAGAGGAACCACTGAGTTACAATTATGGACAATCTGTCTATATAATAATATAGGGTAACTAAAGAAAATATGACTTGTTTATTACTCACAAGATCAATGCATAGTATTGTAGTATTATAATTTTTGTACATTTGTATAACTTGTAAAATACTAGTGAACTCAAGCGTTTATTCGTTAAAGACTAGTGACGGTCCTATATTGAATTTGTAGTATAACAGTCTAGTTTTTTTGCTAGATTTGGTGTAGAGCTGACCACATTTTGCGTAAAAAATGCAAACATAAATTGTTTCCGAAAGAAAGATGCACCTGCTAAATCTGACACATCTCAAGATGCGTCTAGTTCTGCAGTGGTAAATGTGTTTGATTACAATTAGGGGTGTGCACCGGCCACTTTTCGTGTTTTGGTTTTGGATCTGGATCTTTCTTCGTGTTTTGGATCTGGATTGGTTTTGCCAAAACCACCCTTCCGTGTTTTGGGTTCTGGGTTTTGGATCTGTATTTTTTTTTAAAAAAGCATAAAAACAGCTAAAATCACAGAATTTGTGTGTTTTTCTGCTCCTATGCTATTATTAACCTCAATAACCTTAATTTCCACTCATTTCCAGTCTATTCTGAACACCTCACACCTCACAATAGTGTTTTTATATCCAAAAGGTTGCACCGAGGTAGCTGGATGACTATGCTAAGAGATACGAGTGGGCGGCACAAACACGTGACCCATCTAGGAGTGACACTGCAGTGGCAGACAGTATGGCAGTTTGAAAAACTAGGCCCCAAACAGTACATAATTCAAAGAAAAAAAAGAGGTGCAAGATGAAATTGTCCTTGGGCCCTCCCACCCACCCTTAATGTATAAACAGGACATGCACACTTTAACAAACCAAACATTTCAGCGCCAGGGTCTGCCACACGACTGTGGCTGAAATGATTGGTTCGTTTGGGCCCCCACAAAACAAGCTGGCAATTAATCTGTCCCTGCACAAACTGGCTCTACGGAGACAAGATGTCGTCCTCATCCTCCTCATCCACCGATTCCTCGCCCTCTTCAGTGTTGTGTACATCCTCATCCTCACAGAGTATTAATTCGTCCCCGCTGGAATCCACAACCACAGGTCCCTCTGTACGTTCAGGAGGTTGGTCTCCCTGGAAGAGTTGATAATTAATTTTATGAACATCATCTTCTCCACATTTTGTGGAAGCAACCTAATACACCTTTCGCTGACAAGGTTCCCGGCTGCACTAAACACTCTTTCGGAGTACTCACTGGAGGGGGGGCAACTCAGGTAAAATAGAGCCAGTTTATACAGGGACCTCCAAATTGCTTCTTTTTCCTGCCAGTACAGGTACGGACTGTCAGACATGCCTACTTGGATGCTGTCACCGATGTAATCCTTTAACAGACAGACGCACGCTTGTCGCTGCTGCTTTAAGGATGCAGGTGCGGCTACAGCCCACACATTTCACAAAGACAGAAAAGAAAAAAAAATGTTTTATTGTTTGTGGAGCGCACTTTGAGGGTTACACCACCCTTTAACAGACAGATGCACGCTTGTCGCTGCTGCTTTAAGGATGCAGGTGCGGCTACAGCCCACACATTTCACAAAGAGAAAAAAAAAGAATTTTTTTATTGTTTGTGGAGCGCACTTTGAGGGTTACACCACCCTTTAACAGACAGACGCACGCTTATCGCTGCTGCTTTGAGGATGCAGGTGGAATCTAGATGGGATTTGGAACCGGGGACACACTACCTCCATCAATTCTCTATATCCCACTGCACTAATGGCGGATACCGGACGCACGTCTAACACCAACATAGCAGTCAAGGCCTCAGTTATACGTTTTGCTTCAGGATGACTGCTGTCGTACTTCATCCTCATCGCTAGGGACTGTTGGAGGGTCAATTGTTTAGTAAAAGTAGTGGTGTTCCTACTTCCTCTCTGGATGATGAACAACTCCAAGCAGCAGCAACAGCACTAGGAGGAAGTGGTTCTTGATCTTTCCCTATTTTATTTTTATCAGAGAAAGTTTGGTCCTCCATTTATGTTATATTGATATATATGTGCGGCTAAGGTGCACACAAACACAGAAAATATTTTTTTATTTTTGCTGGAGAGTAGTGCACTTTGTGGGTTACACCACCCTTTAAGAAATGAGCCAGCCGGCTCTTTACTTATGGGACACAGGCGCACGCTTGGCGCTGCTCCTTTGTTGATGCACGTGCGGCCACTGCGCACACAATTCACAAACACAGAAAATATTTTTTTATTTGGTTTGGAGTGTACTTTGGGGGTTACAGCACCCTTTAACGGTCAAGCCAGCCGGCCCTTTACTTATGACACAGGCGCACGCTTGGCACTACTTTGTTGATGCACGTGCGGCTACTGCGCACACAATTCACAAACACAGAAAATATTTTTTTATTTGGTTTGGAGTGTACTTTGGGGGTTACAGCACCCTTTAACGGTCAAGCCAGCTGGCCCTTTACTTATGACACAGGCGCACGCTTGGCACTACTTTGTTGATGCACGTGCGGCTACTGCGCACACAATTCACAAACACAGAAAATATTTTTTTATTTGGTTTGGAGTGTACTTTGGGGGTTACAGCACCCTTTAATGGTCAAGCCAGCTGGCCCTTTACTTATGACACAGGCGCACGCTTGGCACTAATTTGTTGATGCACGTGCGGCTACTGCGCACACAATTCACAAACACAGAAAATATTTTTTTATTTGGTTTGGAGTGTACTTTGGGGGTTACAGCACCCTTTAACGGTCAAGCCAGCCGGCCTTTTACTTATGACACAGGCGCACACTTGGCACTACTGCGCACACAATTCACAAACACAGAAAAAATATATATTTTTTTAGCACTTGGGGGGAGCACCCCTAACAGACAGTGCACCCCCTGGACAACACTACAGCACCCCTTTAGGACTGGGACACTGCACAGGACTTTGGAGTGGACACAGCCCCTATGGACAACTGACTGCACAACACAGTCCAGCCAGCCCCTATGGACTTTGAAGTAGTGGACACAGCCCCTATGGACAACAGCAGCACAGCGCAGCACAGCACACCACAACACTACTCTGCACTACACTACACTACACAGCCCAGCCAGCCCTAACTCCCACCCTCCCTCTTCACTGTCCACAGCCGAGTGAGAAAATGGCGCCGACGCGGGTACCTTATATAGGATCCAAAACCCGCGAGACCCGGAAGGCGGGATGATGACGTTTTGCCTCGATTTCAGATCCGAGTCAGGCGGGAAAAGTCGAGCCTGACTCGGATCGGCCTCGGATCGGGGGGGCTCGGTGGGGTTCGGATTTAAGAAATCCGAACCCGCTCACCCCTAATTACAATATGTGTACTTAGCTCCACCTCTACCTTTGTGATGTAGCAGCGGGACGGGGGCAGAGGGACCGCAGCTACAGTATGAAGAGCTGGATGTTCCATAATGCTACCAATGGCGTAACAAGTGCCCTGTGTGCACTAGGGTGGAGGGGGCACCAGTTTAGAGGTGGGATCAGCCCACAAAATCCCTGGTCACATAGCCTCCTTACATGCTCCCTACTCCATAATGCACAGGGGCAGATGATCGAGAGGAGGGAGCCAATGCATAGTCACCAGTGCCAGACGGAACAGGGACACGGGGGAGAGCAGCAACAGAGGGAAACTACTGGATCATGGGTGCGTGCAGAACCAGAATGAGGAGGAGTAGCAGAACACAATAAGGAATATATTATAGTAATTACTGACTGGGGGAGGAGTGTGTGGGGCAAATTGTAGTAATTACTGATGGAGAGGAGTATGTTAGCGACATCATAGTAATTATAGTAACACTAGAGTGTGCCCGGAGTCTACTGCGCATGCGAAAAACACCGGAAAAATGGCCACGGCGGCCATTTTTCGGGCTTTTTGTACAGCGCTAACACCCGGCGTGGGACCTCGGAGAGGTAAGTTTTAAATAATATGAGTGCAGGGTGTATGGTGCGGGCCCCCCCTGGTGATATGTTACAGCAGGGTTGGGGAACCTCAGGCCCGGGGTCTGTATAAGGCCCCTGGAATCATTTGGTCTGGCCCTCAGAGCTTTTTTGTGCTAGCCCCTTTTGGCTTGCAGGGTGCCTACAATGGCACCCTGCAGCCAAGATCTATGCAGCAGGGCCGCCATGGAGCATCCATAGGACACTTCAGAAGGTCACACCGCTGCCCTTATAGCTCCCCAGAGCATCCTCAGGATGCTCTGGGCATTGCTGTAATCACCGGCGATTGTGACATCACACAGGGGGTGTGGCCTGCACCAGCCCCGTGAATAATGTTATATATATGTCAAAATGGCCCTCGGCAGAAAAAAGGTTCTACACCCCTGTGTTACAGTAACCTAAAAGTGGGCTTAACAAGCTGTTAACAAGCTTGGCTCTCTAAGGGGAGACAGCGAGTTTAGCAACATCTAACCCACAACAGCCATGTTACTGTACATGTATAATGTAAGGTTTTATCAATTTCAATTTGTTTGTTTTTGATAAAACTAAGGACTAACAGACAATAGACAGAAATTAACTAATTATTATTGGGCGTACTCTGGTGTGAGGGTCTCGTAGACACATAAATAGCATCCATTTTTTCATCTTCATCATCTTAAAAAGACTTGCAAACAGGAAATTTAAGGAAACAATTGAACTTATATTAAGGCTGAAAAAAAACAACAGAATTCTCCCATAGATCATTCCTGAGGGGGGACATAGTGTTTAAAGGGCTACTCCTCAAAATCTTTTGGACGTACCGGGTAGAACTGTTGCTCGGTGCTGCATGCCAAATGTCAGGGCAAAAAAATAAAAATTGAGGATTTGGAATTAATCTAAACTTCCAACTGTAAGTTTTTTTGGCCGCTTTCAATTACCAACCACTTTACTGCTGTAGTCTATGGGGGATTTTTGGGAAGGCATAACTCGCTGTAGGGAACGAATTAAGACTCGGGGTTTGTTTTATTAGGCAGCTCTTGTTCCAGGGTAGGGCCTTTTGGGGTTCAAGTAATTGAGAAAGTTACAGTTTTTAAACTATTAGCCCATAAATGCCCCATAAATGCTATGTTGCACCAATCAGTGCTTTGTACCCGGTTTGTAACTAATATGGGTTTAATATCTGGAAAGCCAACACCCCTATTAGGGTATATAAATCAAGAGCTAGACAAAGGCTCTTTGGCTCGTGTATGGACCTGAGACTGTAGTAGGGTGACTGCAATGTATATTGAACTACCTGGGCATTATTGAAATGAGGGCTCCCCAGATGAAGTTGAAGTACATCTTATGTTGAAGATGATGAACTAGTGGTGTCATCTGAATACCTAGACAAAAGTTGAGTATAATGTATACTTTGTATGTTAATTGTTTGTTTGTTGTTTGTTTGTTACTTATAAATAAAGTGTGTTCATTTGTACTCACTCAAATGGTCACATGTGTGTACTATTTCATTTCAATCAGAACAAAACCCACCATTATGCACTTGGTGTTGAGAAGTGGGATCGAAAGGGTTAAATAGTTTGTGAAAATTGACTGATTCTGTAAAAAGACAATATGACGTTTTGCATTTTCTCTTGCTGCCCTGTACACTGCATTGTGTATGTGTCCTCTGTCTCATTCCTATGAGAGAGGTATGTGATTTAGCTTGAATCACAGTGTATGTTGTTTTTGCCTTTTTCTTAAAAAAAAAAAAATTGAGAAAAAATGCTACGCAAATTGTTAAAACATGTGAAAATTGCAAAAGGTAGGTTATATAATAAATTGATGAAATTTCAGAAATGTGTTAAAAAATCTCAGTTTAATCCAACAAGTTTGGGGTCGCCCATACAATGTAGTGATTTGAGGTTTTTGAAAGCAAATGATTTTGAATCAGAAGATGAAATTTTGCCGTTATGTATTTCTGAAATAGTTGACAGTCTCCCTTTAAGAAATTCTGAAGGGAGGGGTACTGAGTCCTTACAAGTAAAAGTTGCAATGTCAGATGGTGATTTACACACAGCTAGTTCAGAAATTAGTGAGCTTGAGATACACAGAGAAGTGTGTGAGGTTACACAGCTAGAACTTCAGACAGAGATTAAGCAATGTATTCACACTACAGAAAATGTGTTTGATCAGAGAAGTGATTGTGTGATGAAAATGTCTGATGATTTGATAAAATGTTGACAAAATGTTGAAATCTATGAATTCAGGGAATATGTCCAGAAATTAGACTCAAAATTGAATGCAAATGAGGTTTCTGACAAAATGAAAATGGTTTGTGGCACTCCTGAAGTGAATGATGGCATGCCTGAATTATCAGTCACTGTCCTGGTTGCCATGCTTTGTGTAATGAATGAAAACCAGGAAGTGTCTGAGTACCCATTAAAAGGGGTGTTCTTAAGTGAAGGGGTGGTGATGATGCCTTTTGCCTTGCCCAATGAGACATGGGAGTTACCCAAAGCCAGGAGGTGGAATATAGGCAGGATTTCAGTAAAAGTCCAGGCCCCTGAGACTGAAGACTTCCCCTGTGACAACATTACTTTTATATGGCATGATCAGCGTGTCATTGTTGAGTTTAAAAATGCAAAAAGTTAACAAGATGTGTTTTCTGATGAAACATCCATTGCCAATGATGTTCATGGTTTACTTGCTAATTGTGAAGGAGAGGTTGGTGGGTACACACTGACTAACCACAAGGGACTTACATGCATTGCAGACACACTGACTGTGGGAATATTTTGTGACAAATGTGCAGATTTTGTGTTTGGTAATGAAATTCACATCCCAGTGTATTTTCTTACGAAGCCTTATCAGCCAAAGGTTTTGAAGCAGCAGAAAGACACACAGTTGCTGATGACAGTGGCAGAAACTCTGATGTTGATTGAGGAGATCAAAGCACTACTTGCTGGCCGTGTGAAATTTAAACCAATGTTTGAACTGTACATATTGGATTTCTTTATGATCACAGCTCCACAGTGGTGGGAAGATTTCCAAGATAGAGAGCATTATTGGTTCATGGACTATGGTGCTCCCTGCACCCATACAGGACATTAGTGGACCTTTGCTGGAGCAAAGCAGCTATCTTTACAAGCTGACAGCCAAAAGACAGAAGGGGCTAGCAAATTTGTTGAATCTATGACTGTTTTCCAAGTCACTGACAAGACTTCATACTGAGAAATGGACATTTGGCACAAAAGTCTATATGGATTGCTGTCCAAAGCTGGAAGAATGACGTGGGACATGCTGATACATACACCTATAGCTTCATTGGTGTGCGAACAACTGAACTGAGCACAGAACATGATGTGCAATTCACAGCAAAGACAGCACTGATGATGCTAAGAGAACTGATAAGCCATGATGGAGCTGACGCTGCATTTGAGCAAGGTCAAATTAAAGGGATTCCTTATCCAAACCATGGTCAGAGATTGCAAAAACCTGTTATGTTTGCCAACAGCTGGGAATGTGGCCTACCTTGCTTACTACTGATACAGGCCTCATATACTGTGAAATAACTGCACAAGTCTAGCAATTTGAATTCATCGTTGCCACAAAGAAGATGGAGGACGAGTGCTGTACTGAACAGCTCAGAACACCGTCATTCAGGAGTGAAGTTGTCTCAAGCAGAGTGATACAAGATAAGAGACTTTCCTGAACATGTGACACAGACTGACTTGTTGTTATTATGGGATGTCCGAGAGGATTCAAGCAGACAAAGACACCCATTTTACAGACACAACATGGAGTATATTGGGTTTTCTATGCTTCACACCATTCACAAAACTGACATCAGTATGATTGAATAAATGGATGTGTTGTTTAGGATACAGGAAAATTCATATATACTGTCTACAGTATATACATACAATATTGGGGTTTTTAGAGCGGGCTGTAAACAGTATATATATTTGGTTAACTGGAGTGTGGTAAAAGGTGGAACTTTTAAAGTACGATATCTGGTGCACAGACACAAACACTTATGATAAGGTTGTTGTGAAGAAATGTTTAGTAGGAAGAGGATAGAGACAAGTGTAAGAGCTATTTGCAGCATTATAATTAAATGCTTATTTTGTTTTGTTGTTATGGTTTATCTCACACTGTTTTTTTTGTTTT
Organism: Taudactylus pleione; assembly: GCA_031769625.1. Lineage (NCBI taxonomy): Eukaryota > Metazoa > Chordata > Amphibia > Anura > Myobatrachidae > Taudactylus > Taudactylus pleione. The sequence goes on along the minus strand of JAUIMM010000350.1, from coordinate 12,513,488 downwards.
AACCAACAGGTTGATGGTTGGTACAGGAGGTGAGAGAACGTCACTGGAGGTGTGCCTGAGATGATGATGGCCAGAGAGTGATTTCTTATACAGGAGAGAGAGTCCAGGAGGACAACAGAGTTACAATATCTGACAGCACAACCATTACATACATCTATGTGTATTCTGCAAAACTGAATTTGAGCCTTATATTGGTTGGATCCACACTCACCAATATTCTCAAAACTTTTTCAAGATTTCATTGAACTGAACTGAACTTTAATTTACTGATAATAATTATCTTATAAGTAACTTATATATTTGATATAATCATATGTATTATTCACTGTTTTATTAGTGTATTCACATGATATAAAGGAATATAGGTGTCACATCTGAGACTGGAATATGAGACGTGGTGGGCCTAGGTTGTGGGAGGAAGCGGAGACGAGGGGCCTGGATATATGTTCTCCTCATCCACAGGTCTTGAGTGTTGGCGAGACCTGGGCAAAGGTGCGGAATCTAACCCAGAGGATGGTGTTCGCCAGTGGCCCCTCCAAGCGGGATTTGGGCATCGCTGCAACCCGTGAGCAGGTCATGGTCCTTTGACCAGGTACCCAAGCCCCAAGGGAATAGAGACACAACACCCATGGCCCAGAGAGGATATGCCTGGGTAGGCACAAAACAATATCCTAACAGTACAGTAACAACCCCTTGACATGTAGATCACTAGCAAGAAGATATTCAAGTGGAGAAGGACTTACGGTTACTCGAGAAATCATCAGAGACGGAAGGCACACAAGTAGAGATGGTATACACTGCTGCACGGATATTCACTAGAGACGGGAGGCACACAGGTAGAGATGGGATACACTGCTGCACGGATATTCACCAGAGATGGGAGGCACAAAGGTAGAGATGGTATACACTGCTACTGTAATGAAGGTTAGGAACCTTGCCCGGGAACTCAACTAAGGCACGCTAGGAGACAACCGTTGTTCAGGCAACTTCCTGTAACCTGTGGAACAGTTATATACCCAGGGGAACCCTTTGATAGATGCACAGCGTCAGTTGATCACTCACCTATCCTGGGAAGGAGATACTGTCACATGGACCGACTGTCATGGCGGCGCACATGTCCAGAATTGCAATGCCAGACACCAGCCCACCCGTAAGCTACTGCATGCGGGGAGAATGCTCAGCTTCTCCCCCGCCGCCGCGCCAGCTGCCCGACCACCCGGGAAGCCGGCGGAACGGTAAGCGAGAGCCGATCCCCGGCTGAGCCCTGACAATAGGTAGAGTTAGAAATTAAATAAGAGTTCAGTGATGATTATTGACAGATTCTGCAGTGCAGCCAGAGTGGTCAAGTCCTGAATGGAAATGTTGCTTTAGTACGATTTTATCTTATTTGTTATATGTAATTATAGTATTAACCTTGTTATATTATATGCTATTATACTAATTGTTAGGACAAGTAGTGAAATTACAATAGAGGTTTAGACTTTGCAATGGGGATCATGGGCCTGATTCAGAACCGGACGCAATCAGCCATTCGCTCGTACGCATTCGATTGTTTTAAACCACGCAATGCGTCCGGTTCTCATTGCGCATGTGCAGCCGGATCATTGCGGTCATTTTTCGTTCGCTCGTATACACAGCGAAGAGGAAGTGACCTATGTCATTTGATTGACAGAATGTTCTGTTTATGGGTGGTAACGGGGGTGGAGATGAGAAAACGCAGGCGTGGCAAGCCGTTTTTTGGGCGTACATGTATTATCTTGTGCGAACGTCCAATTTGGACGCTATTTTGGATACGTCACTGTGTGATCCAGTTTCCATTATGACTGCTCGTTCAGCTTGTGGTAGGGTATTGGATCTCGCAAAGACAATGGTCTCTTCGTAGCTCCCTTAGCGAATCGATGTTTTGCTATTCTCCTTTACAAGGCACAAGACCAATCACCTAATAATTGGATCACTTGCGAGAAGGTGATTTTCAATGGCCATGATTTATTAGCTAAATTTGGAATGCATGTTGTGTTCCTATTTGTTTGTGTTTTGTAATCACAGCAATCCCAAAATAAATGTTTAAATAAAGGTTAAAATGCTTGATTTTTTTGCTATATTCCGTACGCATGTTGTTGGCAGATTTATTTTGTTTTTAAAAAGCCCAACACATTTTTTTTTATGTATAATTTTTATTTACATTTTGGTTACAATACAGAAAGACAATCAGCTACTACTTGCTTTGCTTGTGTTATTGTTTACCTACCTGTTACCTTATGTTTTTTGGATTTAAACATTTTTTTAAGTATATGACCTTTGTTATGTATTTAAGTATGTTTGTTCCAGTCCCTTTTAGCCATTTGCTAATTAATTTGACACACATATTTTTTTTTAGGGATTTTTATTTTTCAAAAATTAAATGTTCACATTTTGTTAGAAATGTGGCTTTTTTTCAGCCAATTTTTTTTTATTTTTTACATCCCAAAAATAAAGTAATGTTAAAAAAAATCAATTCACAAGAAAGGAGAGGGAGGTTTGGTGTAGCAAAAATATGGGGCAAACACAGAGATGGAATTTGGGGAAATTAGCCAGTGCTGTCAACGCCTTCTCCCCCACTTGGCTTGATGTTGGAGGGAGCATGACTTTGTCTGTCTGGTTTACGGCGTGCCTGGGCAGAGGTAGCTGGTGTTTCCTCTGGGCTAGGCATAGGGCTAGGCACATTTGGAGGGATGGCCGATGTTGCGCCAGAGGTGGAGGGCCCTGATGTTCCAGCAGGAAGGGAGGCCGGCTCCAACATGCGCAGGCGGACGAGCTGCTCCAGGGCATTAGCTATTCTGACATTGGCCGCAACGTTTGCCTCCAGGGCGTCCGCCACCCCTAGCAGATTGGCGTCCATCCTCATCAGAATCTCTGTGTTTTTATCCGTTTTATCATTGAGATCTGTGAGAAGGGCCACTGCCTGCAAGGGGGACGGCCCTGGACTGTCCGCCACAGGGTCCCCAGCCGGAAATACTGCTTCCTCCCCTGCGGAGCCAGCAGATCTACTGCGGCCAAACCTCAGTTCTGGAGCAGACTCGTCCTCTTCTGTGCCTGTGTGAAAAAGAGAGATCATACAAAAATTAGTACATTTGTCTTTGCATTTAAACAAGTTTTTCAAACATTTATAACTAAATTACCTGCAGCAACATGTGGAGCCGCAAAGTCTGGCATGTCTATGTCCATGTTGGACACGCCAAACACCTCCTCTTCCTGCACACACCCCTGTGCCAGCTCCTCCAAATCTGTTAACTCCAATGACACAGGGGTTGGCCCACCACCTGTACCCCCTGCATGCCTAGCTCTATCAGCCATTTTTTGCTTTAGCCGATATTTGAAGTAGCTCCATCTGTTGTTTAAAAATGTATGGTTAGTTTTTTAACTAAGTTTTTTGAATTTTGGAAATAGGTTACAGCATTTACATACCGGCGTTTGACCTCTTTGGTTGAACGGACAAAATCACCAACCCCATTGACAGCACTGGCTATTTACTCCCATAGTTTCCATCTCTGGGTTGCACCCATATCTCGGGGTGCCTCTGCCAAGTTATCAACGCACTTTTGCACCAAAGCCTCCATCTCCTTTCTTGTGAATTGCGGCTGCCTTTTTCGTTTGGCCCTGGCCTGGGTACTAGGCCCCACAGCCTCCTCATTGTCAGTCTCAACACCTTTAAAAATATATAATAAATGTATTTATTTTTTTTATTTATTTGTGTGGTAACTTTAATTTTGGAGCTACTTACTGTGAGGTCCTGGATTTTGGCTTTGCTGCTGTTCAGTGGACATGATTAAACCCTTGAATTCAGCAGACCCATTGTGGCCTCTCGTGACGTTTTTATAGACGCGTGTGCATTATACGGGCGCATCTATTGTGCGTCATTGATTTGAGCGGGAAAGTTCGGTCTATTTAAGGCTTTTTTGTGGCCTTGTTTCAGGGTGAGTTGATTGAAGTGGTTGGAGGTTGTGATTAGTGCGGAGTAGTGGTTTGTTAAGTAGTTGGTTGGATTTGGTGCAAGTTGTCGATTTTTATTTATTTTTCTTTTGCATTTTTGTGTTATTTTACTAAGCCTTTTTTTTTGGTGTTGAGGTAAGTTTTGTGGGTCGCTTTTTGGGTCGATTTAAACTTGCATTTTTTTCACTTTTTTTTAATGTTAATACGTGTTTTTTTTTTTTTTTTCTCCTTTCGTGTTGTGGACTACATTTATTTTTTGGTGATCGTCTTTGTGCGGTAAGTGTTTCTTGACATACATTAGACCCTGTTTTTTTTTAATTTATCATGTTTTTTTAAGGGGTCACACTATGCAGATTTTTTATTTTTTTTTTGGCCATCAAAAATGCGAAATGTATTGCGTATATTTTGCACATCTCCTGTCTGTGGTGTTAGCGTACCATTTAGTGGTATTTTGTAACCTCTATTGCGTATATTTTGCACATCTCCTGTCTGTGGCATTAGCGTACCATTTAGCGGTATTTTGTAACCTCTATTGCGTATATATTTTGCACATCTCCTGTCTGTGGCATTAGCGTACCATTTAGCGGTATTTTGTAACCTCTATTGCGTATATTTTGCACATCTCCTGTCTGTGGCATTAGCGTACCATTTAGCGGTATTTTGTAACCTCTATTGCGTATATTTTGTCTGTGGCTTTAGCGTACATTTTAATTTTCGATGAAAATCCTAGAATAACAACATCATCTGTGTAGTGCATGCATTCTTTATATTTTTGCCTTAGCCTGTCTTTATTTTGTGTTAATTTTAACATTTTTTTTATGGTAAATCTAATTCGTAGGTTTACTTCAAGATGTCACTGCCTAACCCTGTAAGATTCTTCTTAATGTGTAAAAAAGATAAGTATATTTTCACATTTTTAAATGTTGTTTAAATAACTACATTGTCTAACATTTCAGATTGATGTTGGGCAAATTATAGTGGCGGTGGTCCACGACCCCGACCAACCTGAACATCCTCCTAGGTGTAGGCATCGTAGGCGTGCAAGGCCCCAGATATTTAGAACATGTGTCACCCTTTTTGGAATGCCTGATGATGTGGTTTTACGGCGTTAATGCCTACCACCCCAAATCATCCTAGACACTCTTTCGTTAATAGAGAGTGATCTGGAAAGGCAAATTAACAATCCAACAGCAATACCACCACTTGCGCAGTTAATGTCGGTGTTACATTTTTGCGCCTCAGGATCCTTCCAGACCACAGTTGGGATCGTTGCTGGCATTTCCCAATCCTCCTTTTCAAGGATCCTGAGGGCGGTAATGGATGCACTCTTTAAGCACCTCCATCATTTTATTAATATGCCATTGGATATGGGGTCTCTTAATGGGGTGAAGCAGAAATTGTTCGAAATTGCAGGCTTCCCACACATCATAGGGGTTGTGGACGGCACTCACATTCCACTTCAGCCTCCAGCACCGCTGGAGGCAATATTTAGGAACCGCAAACATTTCCATTCAATGAATGTAATGGTGGTGTGTGATGCCTCCCTCCAGATCCTGTCCCTGAATGCCAAATATCCAGGAAGTGCACATGATTCATTTGTCATCTGGCAATCAGGGCTTTGGCACAAATTAAAAAACCTACAAGCTGGTGATGCGTGGCTTCTGGGTAAGTGGTACCCCTAATTTTTTAAGCAAACACTGTTGACTTAGAAATGGTACTGAATGTTTTTTTATTTTCACAGGAGACAATGGTTACCCTTGCACGCCCTGGCTGCTCTCTCCTTATTTGGTTCCTACACCAGGGCCACAAAGTCAATATAATTCCACACTTACTGCCACCAGGCAGGTGGTGGAGCATTGTATTGGCCTTTTAAAAGGCCGATTTTGATGCCTCCACCGCTCTGGTGGCAACCTCATGTATTTGCCGACTATGGTTTCCAAAATTGTGGTCCTGTGTGGGATATTTAACAACATCGCCATAAGGAGTGGTGTCCCAATACAGCCAGAGGATGCCTTGCCTGAGGATGGCCCCCCCGAGGTTGGTCAGAGGAGAGTGTCAGGGCGGCCAAACGTGATGAGGTAGTTCAATGCTTTTTCAGGTATTTGAATTTCCTTTTTTTCACATTTGTTGACATTGTGAATAATGAAAATTATGTGTGTTTACTATCCTATATTTTGAATTTTAACCTTTTTTTTTGGCAAAATCCAAACAACAACCTTCCTGAAAATGATCGTCTGTGACATTAATGACTCACAAATGACCTTTACACCTGGACAAATGTGTTTCTTACCTGATTTGGGACAACATGTTGGCATGCACCATCTTCAACCAGTTCTTGATTTTTTTATTCAAATATTTGTGGGTATTTTTTTTGTATTGTGAGATAATGTGTAATAAACAAATGTTATATTTAATCGTTTTTTTACATGAAAAACCAGTACCTTTTTACTTAATTTCCAAGTGTTTTTTTTTTTTTTCATTTTTTAAACAAAATAACAATTAACAACATGTTTGCATAGTCTGCCCTACCTTTTTTCCTCTTTACTTTCCTATTTTTGGAGTTTCATGGATAATTTATAATAAATGAAATAATTACATAAGGGTATTTTAGCGAAACATTATGGAGTTAATGTCAATTGTCCTAATTAGTTGAATGACAATGATTTTTAATTTTTAAATTTTAAAGAATAATTACTCCAAAAATTTAGTCTGGCACATTGTTTGCATTTTCATATGCAAATTCCAAAAACCCAAATGTTTTAAAAAAAAATAAAAAAACATTGATTGACCTTGTGAGCTAATGTTTGAGTCAATAAATGAGATTTGTTTAAATAAACACCTTTTATTAACAAAATCAAATATTAAAAAAATGTAATTGTGCAAAAAAACAATTAAATGGTCCATTCAGACCAGCAGCTGGACCAAATGGCCCCTCATCGCCATTATATGGGCCAAAATCGCCTGATCCTGCCTCCTTGGGTCTGTTGAAAGACAAATATGTGTTTTAATTATATGTGAATTTTTTAAAGAAAACATAAAAGAAAAACAGTATGATTTACAAATCAAAAAGTTTACATACCATGCTAATTTTTGTGCTAAAATATAGTGGTAACATGAATTTGCCTAAATTACCAATTGGCACAAAAAACAACTTAACAAAACATTAACATGAGAATAGTGGTTTGAACAATCACTTTGGGATCTTAAATAATCCTTACACAATTTGTATATTGATTTTAGTCTAGAAATTTAAAAAAGCACAATGAAACTTGTATTTGGCTCCGGCATATGTGGTTATTGTAAAGTTTATTTTGTTATGAAACATGAATACATTTGGCCAAAATTTAGGTAAACAAACTCCAAAAATGTTAAAAAAAAAAACCTGAATAAAAAAAAAAATGTAAACATTACATTTGGGCCAAAATTTATCAAAAATTAGCAACCAAAAGAGAAAAAAAAAGATGCTTTAACCCAAAATAAAAAAAACAAAAACATTGGACTGCCCTTAGATTGTAAGCAGGGATACCACAGTGTATGCATATAGGGCACATTTTAACAAAATAATTGAAAACATGAAATACAAAATACCTTCAGGTTCAGGGCCAGGTTGGCCCAGATCCTCTTCCTCGGAAGAAGTGGGCCAGTGGATGGCCGAAGAAGATGGGGAAATGTCCGGTGGGCTTAAAGGGGAGGGAGTGGAATCAGGAGTGGGTGCATCAGGGAGGGTGTGGGAATGTCGATGGGTAGGACAGGGGAGGGAGGGGTTATTTGGATTAGGGGAGGAGAAGAGGGAGGGGAAGTAGGGATGTCCAGGTCAGGGGAGGGTGGAGAAATTTGGGAGGAGTGGGCAGGGGAGGAGATGGTGGGAGTTGGCGAGAGGGGTCGGGCAGGCCTCCGACTCCGTCTATGGATCTGCTCCTGACCTAAATGATGTATAGTTTGTAATATTAGCAAATATGTATACCAAAAAACATTTAAAATGTAAAACATTAACCCAAAAGAAAATAATAATTAAATATCAACATTAACAAGGTCTCATTTAGCCCCCAAAAAACGCATACTGCACACATATTAATGCAAATTTGCATTAGCAAAGACAAAAAGTAACAACAGATTGTCATAGATATATAAACATTCAAATATCCACTTACGCTGACGGATCCTCATCCAAAGATGCACAAGCAGGTGTGGGGACCGGCAGCATAAAGCCGACCACCAGCGCTCTAATTGGCCGATGGTCCTCCAAAATCCCAATGCCCACAGCCTGTGCCGCACCTCCGTGTACGCCCGTCACTTCCGTTGGTTGGTGACGGGGGGCGGCATGTCTGTTATTCGCCGATCCAGCACTTCAGTGTGCACCAGCAGCTCATGCCGTGTAAAAGCACTGGCTCTCATGATGGCAATGGTTTTTTTTTTTACACAAATCAGTTTTATTAGCAGCTCCATCACTTTGTGAGTGACAGCAATCTCACTCTGTGAGAGTGCTGAATCTGCAGTTAACCACAGGGTGTGATGACATACCATATCTGTATTGCGCAAGGAACACGTCCATTAAGGCGTCAGTCTTAATGATTGAAATTTCATTGCTTTTTTTGAATTGCAGAATCCAGTAAGTTTTGTGAAATTTCAGATCATGTCTAATGAAGCCTTAATGGGGCATGTGAAACTGTAAGGTTTTTGTGTCTATGGAATACATATATATATATATATATATACACCGTGTTTCCCCAAAAAATAAGACCTACCCCAAAAATAAGCCCTACCCTTACTTTTGAAAAACGGTCCAAAATAAGCCCTACCCCGAAAATAAGCCCTAACAAAATCCCCACTTTGTCCGGTCCCTGCGCTACACTAAAATGCCCCCAGCTCCGCCCCCCGCATGAAATGGATGCCGCTGTTAAAGATTTATCAGTGGCATCCAATCACAGCTGCAGTGTCTCACTCTCTCACAGTGAGCGTGTGGCAGCTGGCGTGCGTAGCAGCATCATTTACAGCAGCGCCGGAGAGGAGAGAAAAAGAGGAAAAAAATAAAGGTAAGTAACGAATTGTATTGAAATATTGAAATTGCTGTCAATGTTAATTAAAATAAGCCCTACTCCGAAAATAAGCCCTATGGAGTCTTTTTGACCCAAAAAAAAAATAAGACAGTGTCTTATTATCTGGGAAACACGATATATATATATATATATATATATATATGTGTGTGTATCAATAATATAAGTGGCGCACAAAAGCTCAATAGAACACAAAAATATACATATATAAAAATAGTGCAATGAAATGATGAAAATACAACAAAAGAAAAACACCCCCAAAAATTAAGGTGGCAGCTGATAACTTCCCTGATTAGATCAGTAAACCATCAAAATGTGACTGTGGGAAAGTTTGTGGAAGACAGGCGCCTTCGGTGTACCGGTCAGTTGGACAAAGTTCACAGAGGATTTTAAGATCACAGGATCCTTTGGGAAAATTCCTGAAGTGTCCTCACATAACGGCCTTCCTGATGTGTGACTCAAAAATAAACAGAAAAAAGAAGACAAAAAACATAGTGTAGCTGGTAATAAATAGGTGTATAGGGTGCTCATTCACACTGGGAATAGTGACAATGCATTCAGTGAAAAAGCACTTCAAACGTGCTCACAGCAAGCCAGTTTACCGCACCAATAATATCAGAAACTCGTACCGACTATCTGTCTTTGTACTTAGCATATATCAAATTCTTTAGTTAGCCTGGACTTCCTTCAATTCCATATATATAAAGCGCTATGCTGTGGTTTCTCACAATGTGGAACCTCTGCAGAAATGTATCCTCCCTGGGACGACAGCGTCTTCAGACAGTATTCACTATTCATGTACTGTAGGTCACATCGTCCGGAAGATGCCTTTTACTCTAATCTAGAATTGGACCTCAGTGTCTTTCACATTCTTATCTGCTGTAATTGGTTTATAGCAAAACAATGGGCACTGTATCAACTGCTCAAGCAACACTAGGCTGGTAGGATTTGAGTGCTGTATAAACTGGCTCCGGGGAAGGAAGTCCAGGCTAACTAAAGAATTATGTTGCTGAAATAACGTCCTTTTCTTTTGCTATTATGTATTGTTGCCAGAGCAACGAGTGTCTTGATTCTGTTAATTATGCTAGACACCTTAGTATTTTTTGTTAGTTTAGATTACGCGTGTCTGGTTGCCATGACTACGGGTGACTAGCTCTATTCCCAGAGCGTCACTTCCGTTACTGGCTCCCCGACCGGCGTTGTTTGTTGCCCTGGCAACCGATGACCAGTTCCGCTTTGGCGTCTCTCTGTGTATACTACACACGTGTAGTGCGTGGGACCGGAGCGCGTGTTGAGACTTCCGGTCTCGACGGCTCGGGGGATCCATGCCAGCGTTTGGTACAATTTCACAACACAGGTGTAAGCATTTGATTGCGATTATGCAGGTATTTATTGTGGGTTTTGGGATTCACTATTGCTGCTCATGATGAAGGTGTCATTCTAACACCGAAACAGCTGTCGGGCACTACATGCTTGGGGATGGACTTATGATGAGTATATCTATGCCATTCTACATAAACTTTATGACTTGTTTATTATGCCACTTTTTTTAATTTATCGCTGATCTCCCCGCATGCCCTGACCTTTAAATGGATATGCACTATACTGTTGGATGATGGTTTTTACTATTTATGTTGGATCAAATACTTTCTTTTTGCATTCTATAGCAGGATGTTGCCGGCTCTTATTTTTCTTTATATATATATTAGGGGTGTGCACCGGCCACTTTTCGTGTTTTGTGTTTTGGTTTTGGATCTGGATCTTTCTTCGTGTTTTGGATCTGGATTGGTTTTGCCAAAACCACCCTTCCGTGTTTTGGGTTCTGGGTTTTGTGTTTTGGATCTGTATTTTTTTTAAAAAAAGCATAAAAACAGCTAAAATCACAGAATTTGTAGGTTTTTCTGCTCCTATGCTATTATTAACCTCAATAACCTTAATTTCCACTCATTTCCAGTCTATTCTGAACACCTCACACCTCACAATAGTGTTTTTATGTCCAAAACGTTGCACCGAGGTAGCTGGATGACTATGCTAAGCGACACGAGTGGGCGGCACAAACACGTGACCCATCTAGGCGTGAAACTGCAGTGGCAGACAGGATGGCAGTTTGAAAAACTAGGCCCCAAACTGTACATAATGCAAAGAAAAAAAAGAGGTGCAAGATGGAATTGTCCTTGGGCCCTCCCACCCACCCTTATGTTGTATAAACAGGACATGCACACTTTAACAAACCAATCATTTCAGCGCCAGGGTCTGCCACACAACTGTGGCTGAAATGATTGGTTCGTTTGGGCCCCCACAAAACAAGCTGGCAATTAATGTGTCCCTGCACAAACTGGCTCTATGGAGGCAAGATGTCATCCTCATCCTCCTCATCCACCGATTCCTCACCCTCTTCAGTGTGTACATCCTCATCCTCACAAAGTATTAACTCGTCCCCACTTGAATCCACCACCACAGGTCCCTCTGTACCTTCTGGAGGCTGGTCTCCCTGGAAGAGCTGATAATTCATTTTGATGAACATCATCTTCTCCACATTCTGTGGAAGCAACCTCCTACGCCTTTCGCTGACAAGGTTCCCGGCTGCACTAAACACTCTTTCGGAGTACACACTGGAGGGGGGCAACTCAGGTAAAATAGAGCCAGTTTGTACAGGGGCCTCCAAATTGCCTCTTTTTCCTGCCAGTACAGGTATGGACTGTCTGCCATGCCTACTTGGATGCTGTCACCGATGTAATCCTCCACCATTCTGTCAATGGTGACAGTATCATATGCAGTGACAGTAGACATGTCAGAAATTGTTGCCAGGTCCTTCAGTCCGGACCAGATGTCCAAACTTGGTCCTGCCTGCCCTGCATCACCGCCAGCGGGTTGCTTAGGATACCTAAGTTTTTTCCTGGCAGCCCCAGTTGCAGGAGAAAATGAAGAAGGAGCCGTTGACGTGTCACGTTCCGCTTCAGCTGACAGTGTGTTCACCAGCAGGTCTTTGCACCTCTGCAGGCTTGTGTCGGCCGGAAAGAGAGACACCACATAGGCTTTAAACCTAGGATCGAGCACGGTGGCCAAAACGTAGTGGTCTGATTTCAACAGATTGACCACCCTGGAATCCTGGCAAAGCGAATGAAGGGCTTCATCCACAAGTCCCACATGCCGAGCGGAATCGCTCCGTCTTAGCTCCTCCTTCACTTTCTCCAGCTGCTTCTGCAAAAGCCTGATGAGGGGAATGACCTGACTCAAGCTGGCAGTGTCTGAACTGACTTCACGTGTGGCAAGTTCGAAGGGCTGGAGAACCTTGCACAACACGGAAATCATTCTCCACTGCGCTTGAGTCAGGTGCATACCCCCTCCTTTGCCTATGTCATAGGTGGATGTATAGGCTTGTATGGCCTTTTGCTGCTCCTCCATCCTCTGAAGCATATAGAGGGTTGAGTTCCACCGCGTCACAACCTCTTGCTTCAGGTGATGGCGGGGCAGGTTCAAGAGTGTTTGCTGGCGCTCCAGTCTTCGGCACGCAGTCGCTGAATGGCGAAAGTGGCCAGAAATTTTTCGGGCCACCCAAAGCGTCTCCTGCACGCCCCTGTCGCTTTTCAGAAAATTCTGCACCACCAAGTTTATTGTGTGAGCAAAACATGGGACATGCTGGAATTTGCCCAGATGTAATGCCCGCACAATATTGGTGGCGTTGTCAGATATCACAAATCCCCAGGAGAGTCTAAGTGGGGTAAGCCACTGGGCGATGATTTCCCTCAGTTTCTCTAAGAGGTTGTCGGCGGTGTGCCTCTTACTGAAACCGGTGATACACAGTGTAGCCTGCCTTGTAACGAGCTGGCATTTCTGAGATGCTGCTACTGGTGACGCTGCTGCTGTTGCTGCGTAAGGTGATACATCTACCCAGTGGGCTGTCACAGTCATATAGTCCTTAGTCTGCCCTGTTCCACTTGTCCACATGTCCGTGGTTAAGTGGACATTGTGTACAACGGCATTTTTCAGGACACTGAGGACACTTTTTCTGACGTTTCTGTACAGTCTCGGTATCGCCTGCCTAGTGAAGTGGAATCTAGACGGGATTTGGAACCGGGGACACACTACCTCCATCAATTGTCTAAATCCCACTGCACTAATGGCGGATACCGGACGCACGTCTAACACCAACATAGCAGTCAAGGCCTCAGTTATACGTTTTGCTTCAGGATGACTGCTGTCGTACTTCATCCTCCTCGCTAAGGACTGTTGGAGGGTCAATTGTTTAGTAAAAGTAGTGGTGTTCCTACTTCCTCTCTGGGATGATGAACGACTCCCAGCAGCAGCAACAGCAGCAGCGGCAGCAGTAGGCGTAGCAATGCAGGATCCTCCGGAGGAATCCCGGATAGGAGAGTCAGTCATGCCAGTGACATGGACTGCAGGACTACTTCCGATCCTAACTAAGGAGGAAATTGACGAGGAGGGAGTTGACGGTGTGGTTTGCAGGCGCTTGGATACAACAGGACAACGGGATTTAGGTGTCCCTGGACTGCTTACGGTCTTAGCCAAAGTTTCTGAACTTGACAGTAACTTTTTATGAACGCGCTGCAGGTGCCGTATAAGGGAGGATGTTCCTAGGTGGTTGACGTCCCTACCCCTACTTATTTCACCTTTACATATGGTACATATTGCAAGACAGTTGTTGTCCGGATTTGGATAGAAATATTGCCAGACCAAAGAGGTGGAATGTTTGGTCTTCTGCCCAGGCATGACCGTGATGGGCTTTTTCATCCCACGGACAACAACTGTCTCCCCCGGAGCCTGATTTAAACAAACCACATCACCATCAGAATCCTCCTCGCCAACTTCCTCCTCAGCGCCAGCTACACCAGTATCCTCATCCTGTTGTACTTCAACAGTGACATCTTCAATTTGCATATCAGCAAGTGGACTGTGGGTGCTCCTTTCAGCACTTGCAGGGGGCGTGCAAAAGGTGGAAAGAGCCACCTCTTCCCGTCCAGTGCTGGGAAGGTCAGGCATCGCAACCACCACCACACTTGGACTCTCCTTGGGGATTTGTGATATCTTCTTAGAAAGCACAGTTCTTCGCTGTGCTTTTGCCAGCTTAACTCTTTTGATTTTTTTAGTGGGAGGAGGGCTTCCATCGTCATGTGAAGCTGAACCACTAGTCATGAACATACTAGGGATCGACCTTAGCCGTTCCTTGCCACTCCGTGTCGTAAATGGCATATTGGCAAGTTTACGTTTCTCTTCAGCTGATTTAAATGTCTTTTTCAAGGTCATTTTCCTGAACTTTGCCATTTGGGATTGTATGTGCCCTCTACTATGACATTGGGCATCGGCCTTGGCAGACGACGTTGATGGCATGTTATCGTCTATGTCATGACTAGTGGCAGCAGCTTCAGCACTAGGAGGAAGTGGTTCTTGATCTTTCTCTATTTTATTTTTATCGGAGAAAGTTTGGTCCTCCATTTATGTTATATCGATTTGATATATACGTGCGGCTAAACACAGAAAATAATTTTTTTTTGGGTTTGGACTGGAGTGTACTTTGTGGGTTACAGCACCCTTTAACGGTCAAGCCAGCCGGCCCTTTACTTATGACACAGGCGCACGCTTGGCACTACTTTGTTGATGCACGTGCGGCTACTGCGCACACAATTCACAAACACAGAAAATAATTTTTTTTTGGTTTGGACTGGAGTGTACTTTCGGGGGTTACAGCACCCTTTAACGGTCAAGCCAGCCGGCCCTTTACTTATGACACAGGCGCACGCTTGGCACTACTTTGTTGATGCACGTGCGGCTACTGCGCACACAATTCACAAACACAGAAAATAATATTTTTTTGGGTTTGGACTGGAGTGTACTTTCGGGGGTTACAGCACCCTTAACGGTCAAGCCAGCCGGCCCTTTACTTATGACACAGGCGCACGCTTGGCACTACTTTGTTGATGCACGTGCGGCTACTGCGCACACAATTCACAAACACAGAAAATAATTTTTTTTTGGTTTGGACTGGAGTGTACTTTCGGGGGTTACAGCACCCTTTAACGGTCAAGCCAGCCGGCCCTTTACTTATGACACAGGCGCACGCTTGGCACTACTTTGTTGATGCACGTGCGGCTACTGCGCACACAATTCACAAACACAGAAAATAATTTTTTTTTTGGTTTGGACTGGAGTGTACTTTGGGGGTTACAGCACCCTTTAACGGTCAAGCCAGCCGGCCCTTTACTTATGACACAGGCGCACGCTTGGCACTACTTTGTTGATGCACGTGCGGCTACTGCGCACACAATTCACAAACACAGAAAATAATTTTTTTTTTGGTTTGGACTGGAGTGTACTTTCGGGGGTTACAGCACCCTTAACGGTCAAGCCAGCCGGCCCTTTACTTATGACACAGGTGCACGCTTGGCACTACTTTGTTGATGCACGTGCGGCTACTGCGCACACAATTCACAAACACAGAAAATAATTTTTTTTTTGGTTTGGACTGGAGTGTACTTTCGGGGGTTACAGCACCCTTAACGGTCAAGCCAGCCGGCCCTTTACTTATGACACAGGCGCACGCTTGGCACTACTTTGTTGATGCACGTGCGGCTACTGCGCACACAATTCACAAACACAGAAAATAATTTTTTTTTGGTTTGGACTGGAGTGTACTTTCGGGGGTTACAGCACCCTTAACGGTCAAGCCAGCCGGCCCTTTACTTATGACACAGGCGCACGCTTGGCACTACTTTGTTGATGCACGTGCGGCTACTGCGCACACAATTCACAAACACAGAAAATATTTTTTTTTTTGGTTTGGACTGGAGTGTACTTTCGGGGGTTACAGCACCCTTAACGGTCAAGCCAGCCGGCCCTTTACTTATGACACAGGTGCACGCTTGGCACTACTTTGTTGATGCACGTGCGGCTACTGCGCACACAATTCACAAACACAGAAAATAATTTTTTTTTTGGTTTGGACTGGAGTGTACTTTCGGGGGTTACAGCACCCTTAACGGTCAAGCCAGTCGGCCCTTTACTTATGACACAGGCGCACGCTTGGCACTACTTTGTTGATGCACGTGCGGCTACTGCGCACACAATTCACAAACACAGAAAATAATTTTTTTTTTGGTTTGGACTGGAGTGTACTTTCGGGGGTTACAGCACCCTTAACGGTCAAGCCAGCCGGCCCTTTACTTATGACACAGGCGCACGCTTGGCACTACTTTGTTGATGCACGTGCGGCTACTGCGCACACAATTCACAAACACAGAAAATAATTTTTTTTTGGTTTGGACTGGAGTGTACTTTCGGGGGTTAAGGCACCCTTTAACGGTCAAGCCAGCCGGCCCTTTACTTATGACACAGGCGCACGCTTGGCACTACTTTGTTGATGCACGTGCGGCTACTGCGCACACAATTCACAAACACAGAAAATATATTATTTTTTTAGCACTTGGGGGGAGCACCCCTGATGGACAGAGCACCCCCTGGACAACACTACAGCACTCCTTTAGGACTGGGACACTGCACAGGACTTTGGAGTGGACACAGCCCCTATGGAGAACTGACTGCACAACACAGTCCAGCCAGCCCCTATGGACTTTGAAGTAGTGGACACAGCCCCTATTAACAACAGCAGCACAGCACAACACAGCCAGCCCCTATGGACTTTGAAGTAGTGGACAACAGCAGCACTACACTACACTACACTACACTACACTACACAGCCCTAAGTCCCACCCTCCCTCTTCACTGTCCACAGCCGAGTGAGAAAATGGCGCCGACGCGGGTACCTTATATAGGATCCAAAACCCGCGAGACTCGGAAGGCGGGATGATGACGTTTTGCCTCGATTTCAGATCCGAGTCAGGCGGGAAAAGTCGAGCCTGACTCGGATCGGACTCGGATCGGGGGGGCTCGGGGGGGTTCGGATTTCAGAAATCCGAACCCGCTCACCCCTAATATATATACACACACACGATATATATATATTTATATATATATATTAAATTCAAGAAGGAATTTTATGAATCTGTAATGTGGATATTTTTAATTTTTTATATTTGTAATCAATATAAATATGTGAAATATGTGATATATATTGTTCTCTTGTAATGGGTACTTATGAGTGTGGAAGTTGTGATATATTTGGCATAGAGGGCTTTTAGGATGCAGCATTTTCGTATGCATGCCTAATAGAGAACTATTTTACTGTTTTACATTTACTATTATACATTGCTATTTGTGAGTTATCCAATATGCTTAGCTTATCGTAGTGTTTGACCACTGATGCAATTTAAAGCCATTATTGATGTACTATATGGTAGTTACTGGGATGCTGTGTGTATTGTGTGGCGGTTACTGAGGTTCTCTGTGTAGATTGGCGACTACTGGGATGCTATATGTATTGAATGTCGGCCACCAGCTCAATGTACTGTTTGGCAGTCACTGGGATGCTTAACATATTTTAGTGTTGCTAGGGTAACTGTTTGCTAGTCCCACCAAAATTTGTGTCGGGAACTGTCTGCAGTTGATTTGGTATTACACACATGGGACCATTAAATTCCCAATCCACCCTTGGGTGGGGGATTATTTGGTCTCTAATCTGACAGGTTCTGTCTTGCTGCAGTCTATGTGCAGTGCTGCTTCTTGAGCTGTAAACTAAAATAAGACCCCAGTAAACAAAATACAGGAATGATTTACAACTACATTTTTTTAAAGACTATTCTTTTCTTCAAAGCAGGATATTAAACACCCACAGGCTTGGACTGGCCCACTGGGAAGCTGGTTAATTCCCTGGTGAGCCCCACTGCTCCTAGGCTCTGCCCCTTACTGCAAGGGGGCAGGGTTTAAGGGCAGCGATCGCGGGGGGAGGGGCACATACCATAGGGGAGCGCTGTGCTGATGACCCTATTCTGAGGGACTGCCACTGGTCACCTACCAGGACTGCCCACACATTCACTGATAACTGCCTGTGATACACCCTCCTCCAGAAGTGCTGCTGTGGATAGCAGGAACTTGTATTCCTCTACCCTGTACCCCTCATCATGGGGACATTTTAAGCAATTACATAGCAGAAGTCGTCTGTCCCCTGCCTGCCAGAGACTCCAGCCTAGAAAAGAGGAGTGACTGTGGTGTGACAGAGGAAGCAGGACCTGGAAAGGCTGCCCGGCAGTTGTGACTGCCGGCTATGTATGCGACTACCAGGTATGTATGTGTACTGTCAGCTATGTATGTGACTGACAGGTATGTATGTGTACTGTCAGGTATGTATGTCAGGTACAGTGGGCCTGATTCAGAGCCGCTTGTAAGCGGCCGCTCGTTCGCTCCGAGCGATGTTCGCACAACTGCGCATGCGTATGGGTTGTAATACGCATGCGCGAACCAGTCATTGCGGTCGGAAATTGTGTGCTCGCAAAATAGCGAATGCCTGCTAATTTTGGGTCGTTTGTGGGTGGTAACAGGGGAAGGTGCTTGAAAACGGGGAGTGGTGATCCGAACGCAGGCGTGCCAAAAGGTCAAAACGGGCGTTTTAAGGGTGTGCATAATTAACAAAGCAGCGTCATCGACCACGTCAATTGGTTGTTAATTAGCCTGAACTGTTCGCATGATTGTGGTAGGAAAATCCAACCACAAGCACTGCGAGCAGTTCAGACGCCTTTCGATGTACTCGATTAATCTAATAAATAGCGGAGATGACGTAGGATGCGAGTGGCCAGGGGGCGTCTTTACAAAATAGCGAGCGCATATTTCATTCGCTCGCTCAGACATAGAGGCGTCAACAGACCGCAAAGAGCGAGCGCTCAATTTAAATAGCCGGCCCCTTTATCTGAACGAGCAAGCGCAAATAGCGTCCGGCTCTGAATCAGGCCCACAGTGCGTTCTTCCCTGCATATGGCTCCTTATTCCACCCTTTGTTGCGAAAGCGAGATCCGGTTGCTATCGTGCGGCCTCACGGTAGCTTGGCCTGCTAACTATGAGCCCCCATCTATGAATACCTAATAATCTATACACCCTAAATGTCGCTATTTAGTGATACAAGTTGTAGAAGAAATAATTGCTTTCCAGACTTTGAGTGTGGTTCCAAAGCACAAAAAAGTTATTATTCACATTAAAAATAATTAGTTACATGCCTAGAAACATTATACATTCAAATGTACAGTCGATACATATGCAAGCGTTCTGGATCCAGATTTCCCGGCATCAAACGTGAAGCCTCCGTCAAAAGAAAGAATATGATGACTGACTACTGGACATAGAGTGCTTGAATATATACCCTACAGACAGCGAACAGTGCAATAGAAACGAGTTGGCATAATCCCATTGGTTCTTGCTCTTGGTTCTTCTGTTACGATACAGTTCATAGATCAGTTTGTACAGTGGTAGTTCAGCCCTCCAATGGCTCTTTGTGTGTGTTTTAACTAATCAATAGACACTACATACAAAGTACATTCTAACACTTAATTCTCTATAATCCATAACTTGCAGATGCATGTTGCGATCTCCTTTCCGATGGAACCAGAGATCTGCAAATAGACAGTGGTTTAGAATTGTACCAAACATGGTCTGCTTATCATGTACTAAACCTTAGATATCAAATACATACATTTTACATCATAATTAATAACTTTAATATAAACCTTAATGTGCAGGAACCTTTTATGTGTGAATATTTACAATTATATGTAAGTATGCGTTGTGTGTCTTCATGCAGCGTAAAAGGTGCGCTGTATGCAGGGGTTGTGTCCAGCGCAAAACATGCGGTGTGTGTGTTTTTATTTACAATAGCAACTGTGTATGTGTGCACGTATTGTGGATACACATGCGATCGTTTAAGTGTAAGTCCCTGGGGTACTGGGGCCTTCCCGTGTATATTTAACTTATGGATGGCACCCCGGCATTAAACACGATAATGCGAGTGCCCCTCTACATGCATCAATGTAATTTGGACTGATTTTTTCAGCCCTAAAGAGTGGAGGCACCGAAGCAATTTGTATTTTTCCCAGTGATACGTTGAAAATTCTGTTTGCACTGTTTACTTGCACTTTTTTGCACACAGCACTTGTAGACTTGCACAAACCAAATATTGCACAGGCACTTTAAAAGTAATCTACTGCTGATTTTTTGGAAGGATCTTTTTTTGCTTACAAGTGGAATATAGCTATAACTTACTTGTTGCACTTTTGCAGAAATATGGAAACAACTAACTTGGACTGTGACCCTCTATCTTTTGTTAATTTGGATCTACCTAAAGGGGAAACGCTCAGTTTTTCCGAAGCTGAAATCTCTGCAATACTTTTCCAAACAAATGATACCACTCTACAGGATGCTAATTTCGCTGAGGATATATACAATCATCTTATCAAATTAAAGAGGAAAGAAATAGACTATTTATTGCACGGCAGCACTTTATCTGATTATTTTAGAGCTAAACTAATACCTCGTGGCTTTAGGATAAAGAATTGTCAAACAATAGGACGGAATAATGCAGAATTTTGCCGGAGATGGGTAGCGATTTTAAATAAGTGTAGTTTGGACCTTATGATTTTAGTGATTGAGGAGTCTGGCAAGGAACTCAAAAATGTTAAAACAAAAATTGAAACTTATACAGCTGATAATAAAAAAATGTTGGATGACAATACATACCAACAACTTTGGAACAAATTGATGATTCAATGTGATCAATACAAAAAGGACCTATTAAAATACAAAAAAGGAAAATGGGCCACAGTGAGTTCAGATTATGAAGAAAAACGGGTTTACCGATGGCTCAGTGGCTTTGGACCGACTCCAACAGGCCCCTCAAGAGGACGCCCTAACTGGAGAAATAGGAAACAACGATTTAGAAAGGAAGCAATGTCCTCACAGAGCGACAGCGATTTCCAGGTGCAGGACTCAGATGAGCCTTCAACTCCGCGGTCTATCCCTTTAGGGGTAAGCACCAGGAAACAAGGAGAATTACCACCATTAAACCCACAAGACGTGGGGGCCAGACCAAAAGGTTCCGGAAAAGCAACCAGGAAGAAAACCTGATATTTAATCTTTCGTCCAGAACAATTACCGATATTGAAGCATTGAGTACTTAATAAAGGGTTGTCCTTTATTCCAACTAACAAACATAATGAGTTTAACTGGAAACTAGATAACTACAAATATGCACGTACATTAAGACGTAAGGAATATTTTCAACATCAAGTGAGTTCTAACTCAGAGGAAGCTTCTTCATCGTTTACATCCTTTTTAAAAAAGTACGCTTCTTCAAACTTTGATCCGGTGTCCAATAATCCTTCTATAAAAACGTTTTCTAGACTGATGGATGATTCAGTACACAGGTTTTTACAGGCACAACCTAAAATTTATCACAATTTATCCCCAGAGGAACAGAAAGCCCTGAAAACGCTATCAGAGGACTCCTCCATAATTATCCGCCCTGCGGACAAAGGGGGAGCCATAGTTATCCAGAATTTACAAGATTACCAGTCTGAGATAGATAGACAATTGTCTGATCACAATACATACAAAAAGCTCTGTGGTGATCCAACGGGAGTGTATAAAAGAGAATTGGATAACATCTTAACACAGGCCCAAGAGAATAAAATTCTGGAACCTAAGATCATTAAAGTATTAACACAAACACATCCTGTGGTGCCACTACTGTACACTGTGCCCAAGATCCACAAAGATCAGACTACACCACCGGCCAGGCCTATAATATCTGCCCGAGGATCTCTATACCAACCCATCTCTCAATTTTTGGATAACCTTATACAACCCTTTGTCATGGCACAAGAAACATTCCTTAAGGACACTACTTCCCTTCTACAGAAACTCTCCTCTTTTGGACATGTACCGGACAATACCTTAATGTGTACTCTCGATGTGAAGAGCCTGTATACGCCGATACCGCATAAGGAGGGCATTGACGCCACAAAATCATTTTTACACAAGGTGAACTTTGATATTGTGGATATTGATTTCTTTATATTCCTGTTGGAACTTACCTTGACTAGAAATAATTTTTTATTCAATGGCGGGTATTATTTACAACAAAGCGGATGTGCTATGGGCTCTAATGTGGCACCGGCCTTTGCCAACATATATGTGTTTGCCCAGGAAGAATACTTTTTCTTCACTGATCCAGCCATCGCAGCAAACATTAGTTTCTATGTGAGATACATAGACGACTTGTTCCTGCTCTGGAAAGGGGATGAATTATCCTTTAAAACTATGATATCTAGTGTCAATCGCCTGAACACTCCGATTAAATTTACATTTGAGTCTAGTACTTTGTCTATAAATTATTAAATTAAATTATTAAATAAATTAAATTATTATTACTATTAAGATAATCAACAATAAATTCGAGACATCACTGTATACTAAGGATACTGATCGCAACACGTTACTCATGTCAAGCAGTTGTCACCCTCCGGCATTGAAAAAGGGACTGGCTAGGTCCCAGATGATACGTGCAATTCGAATTACCAGCAAAAACAGTGATGTGGAAAAGGAACTTGATGAGATTGTCACTAAGTTTGAAAAAAGATGATATAATAGACAGACATTACTAAAACAAAAGAAAGAAGCACTTCAAATGTCAAGGTCTACTTTATTGAACAGTACGACTATACGTGACACTAGGGATAAGATCCCTCTGATTACAGAATACACGTTGGCTAGCTCGGTGATCCCTAGAGCATCAAAGGCACTCTGGCCAATTATCCGGAGTGATAAAGATTTACCCGGTCTATCCAATAAATATCCTCTGGTAAGTTACAGATGGGGCAGAAACCTTAAAGACATTTTGGTGAAGAGTGACATAACTCCCCTTAATCGGAAGAATGAACTCACCTTTACAAAACAACCTGGATGCTATAGGTGCATTTCAAGCACCACATGCAAATATTTGGAGATGGGTTCTACGTTTAAACACCCACATACGGGTAGAGTGTTTAACATCAAACATGTGGTCACTTGTTCAACCCGCTTTGTAGTATATATGATAACCTGCTCGTGCGGCCTGTGTTATATCGGACAAACCATCAGAATGTTCAAGGAGAGGATGGCCCTCCATCGGTCGGCTATCAAAGCGGCCATCGAGGGTAGAGCAAGTGAGCAACCAGTGGCCAGACACTTTAGTGAAGCAAAACATCAATTAAGGGATCTGAACTACAAAATCATCGATCACATACCCCCATTGAAGCGAGGAGGAGATAGAGCGAAATTGCTCTTAATCAGGGAAGCACGTTGGATCTTTTCCCTGAACACAGTATCCCCTGGTGGGCTTAGTGAAAAACTGCCTAGGAATTTATGTTTATAATTGACCTACTATTGTGGACCCTAATGCCGATTTATTTATGCCAGTATTGATTACTTTGAACATTTATTTATTTAACTCCTTGGCTTTATAGATATATATACCTTGTTCCGCTTGGCTGCGCTAGAATAATATGTGTTTACCTGTGCCGCGTTATATTTGGTAGCTTTGTTTTTATGTATGAGCACTTTTCAGCACTAATAATCTATGTGTTTGCCTTCCACAGTGGTTCGCTCAGTGAGTAGCAGAGGTCCGCGGCCCTGGACATCGCATACTCTGTTTCAGAGTTAATTTGTTTACCATTGCCTGGTTACTGTCTCCCAGACAACGCTGGGATTCCCTTGCTGGTCTAGACGCAATGTGATGAGGTCACGGACCCTGTGCTCCACGAGACGACGCTGGTCCCGGAAGGAAGCTGGTGATAGTTTTTTCCTTGACACACTTGGGTATATAGGTAAGCTTATTTTTACTTCATTCATGTAATGTATATCCTGATGAAAAGACCGCGTAGGTCTTGAAACGTCGATTTATGGATTAAAATCTATTTGCTTTCTTTGAAGTCCGCTGAGTGCCGCCTGGTCCCTGGGGTACTGGGGCCTTCCCGTATATATATATATATTAATTAGGGGTGTGCACCGGCCACTTTTCATGTTTTGTGTTTTGGTTTTGGATCTGGATCTTTCTTCGTGTTTTGGATCTGGATTGGTTTTGCCAAAACCACCCTTCCGTGTTTTGGGTTCTGGGTTTTGTGTTTTGGATCTGTATTTTTTTTAAAAAAAGCATAAAAACAGCTAAAATCACAGAATTTGTGTGTTTTTCTGCTCCTATGCTATTATTAACCTCAATAACCTTAATTTCCACTCATTTCCAGTCTATTCTGAACACCTCACAATAGTGTTTTTATATCCAAAAGGTTGCACCGAGGCAGCTGGATGACTATGCTAAGAGATACGAGTGGGCGGCACAAACACGTGGTCCATCTAGGAGTGAAACTACAGTGGCAGACAGGATGGCAGTTTGAAAAACTAGGCCCCAAACAGTACATAATTCAAAGAAAAAAAAGAGGTGCAAGATGGAATTGTCCTTGCCCTCCCACCTACCCTTATGTTGTATAACCAGGACATGCACACTTTAACAAACCAAACATTTCAGCGCCAGGGTCTGCCACACGACTGTGGCTGAAATTAGTGGTTTGTTTGGGCCCCCACAAAACAAGCTGGCAATTAATCTGTCCCTGCACAAACTGGCTCTACGGAGGCAAGATGTCGTCCTCATCCTCCTCATCCACCGATTCCTCACCCTCTTCAGTGTTGTGTACATCCTCATCCTCACAGAGTATTAATTCGTCCCCGCTGGAATCCACAACCACAGGTCCCTCTGTACGTTCTGGAGGCTGGTCTCCCTGGAAGAGTTGATAATTCATTTTATGAACATCATCTTCTCCACATTTTGAGGAAGCAACCTCCTACGCCTTTCCCTGACAAGGTTCCCGGCTGCACTAAACACTCTTTCGGAGTAAACACTGGAGGGGGGGCAACTCAGGTAAAATAGAGCCAGTTTGTACAGGGACCTCCAAATTGCTTCTTTTTCCTGCCAGTACAGGTACGGACTGTCTGACATGCCTACTTGGATGCTGTCACCGATGTAATCCTTTAACAGACAGACGCACGCTTGTCGCTGCTGCTGTAAGGATGCAGGTGCGGCTACAGCCCACACATTTCACAAACAGGGGGTGCTCTGTCCGTCAGGGGTGCTCCCCCCAAGTGCTAAAAAAAAATATATTTTTTCTGTGTTTGTGAATTGTGTGCGCAGTAGCCGCACGTGCATCAACAAAGTAGTGCCAAGCGTGCGCCTGTGTCATAAGTAAAGGGCCGGCTGGCTTGTCCGTTAAAGGGTGCTGTAACCCCCAAAGTACACTCCAAACAAAATAAAAAAAATATTTTCTGTGTTTGTGAATTGTGTGCGCAGTAGCTGCACGTGCATCAACAAAGTAGTGCCAAGCGTGCGCCTGTGTCATAAGTAAAGGGCCGGCTGGCTTGACCGTTAAAGGGTGCTGTAACCCCCAAAGTACACTCCAAACTAAATAAAAAAATATTTTCTGTGTTTGTGAATTGTGTGCGCAGTAGCCGCACGTGCATCAACAAAGTAGTGCCAAGCGTGAGCCTGTGTCATAAGTAAAGGGCCGGCTGGCTTGTCCGTTAAAGGGTGCTGTAACCCCCAAAGTGCACTCCAAACAAAATAAAAGACTATTTTCTGTGTTTGTGAATTGTGTGCGCAGTAGCCGCACGTGCATCAACAAAGTAGTGCCAAGCGTGCGCCTGTGTCCTATAAGTAAAAGGCTGGCTGGATTGACCGCTAAAGGGTGCTGTAACCCCCAAAGGGCACTCCAAACAAAATAAAAAAATATATTTTTCTGTGTTTGTGAATTGTGTGCACTGTGGCTGCACGTGCATCAACGAAGGAGCAGTGCCAAGCGTGCGCCTGTGTCCCATAAGTAAAAGGCCGGCTGGCTTGTCCGTTAAAAGGGTGCTGTAACCCCCAAAGGGCACTCCAAACAAAATAAAAAAATATATTTTTCTGTGTTTGTGAATTGTGTGCACTGTGGCTGCATGTGCATCAATGAAGGAGCAGCGCCAAGCTTGCGCCTGTGTCCCATAAGTAAAAGGCCGGCTGGCTTGTCCGTTAAAGGGTGCTGTAACCCCCAAAGGGCAGTCCAAACAAAATAAAAAAAAAATTTCTGTGTTTGTGAATTGTGTGCACTGTGGCTGCACGTGCATCAACAAAGGAGCAGCGCCAAGCATGCGCCTGTGTCCCATAATTAAAGGGCTGGCTGGCTCATTTCTTAAAGGGTGGTGTAACCCACAATGTGCACTAGTCTCCAACAAAAATAAAAAATTATTTTCTGTGTTTGTGTGCGCCTTAGCCGCATGTATATATCAATATAACATAAATGGAGGACCAAACTTTCTCCGATAAAAATAAAATAGGGAAAGATCAAGAACCACTTCCTCCTAGTGCTGAAGCTGCTGCCACTAGTCATGACATAGACGATAACATGCCATCAACGTCGTCTGCCAAGGCCGATGCCCAATGTCATAGTAGAGGGCACATACAATCCCAAATGACAAAGTTCAAGAAAATGACCTTGAAAAAAACATTTAAATCATCTGAAGAGAAACGTAAACTTGCCAATATGCCATTTACGACACGGAGTGGCAAGGAATGGCTAAGGTCTTTCCCTATGTTCATGACTAGTGGTTCAGCTTCACATGACGATGGAAGCCCTCCTCCCACTAAAAAAAATCAAACGAGTCAAGCTGGCAAAAGCACAGCGAAGAACTGTGCGTTCTAAGAAGATATCACAAATCCCCAAGAAGAGTCCAAGTGTGGTGGAGTCCAAGACAGTTGTTGTCCGTGGGATGAAAAAGCCCATCACGGTCATGCCTGGGCAGAAGACCAAACATTCCACCTCTTTGGTCTGGCAATATTTCTATCCAAATCTGGACAACAACTGTCTTGCCATATGTACCATATGTAAAGGTGGAATAAGTAGGGGTACGGCACTTGCAGCGCGTTCATAAAAAGTTACTGTCAAGTTCAGAAACTTTGGCTAACACCGTAAGCAGTCCAGGGACACCTAAATCCCGTTGTCCTGTTGTATCCAATCGCCTGCAAACCACACCGTCAACTCCCTCCTCGTCAACTTCCTCCTTAGTCAGGATCGGAAGTAGTCCTGCAGGCCATGTCACTGGCATGACTGACTCTCCTATCCGGGATTCCTCCGGAGGATCCTGCATTGCTACGCCTCCTGCTGCCGCTGCTGCTGTTGGGAGTCGTTCATCATCCTAGAGAGGAAGTAGGAACACCACTACTTTTACTAAACAATTGACCCTCCAACAGTCCTTAGCGAGGAGGATGAAGTACGACAGCAGTTATCCTGAAGCAAAACGTATAACTGGGGCCTTGACTGCTATGTTGGTGTTAGACGTGCGTCCGGTATCCGCCATTAGTGCAGTGGGATTTAGACAATTGATGGAGGTAGTGTGTCCCCGGTTCCAAATCCCGTCTAGATTCCACTTCACTAGGTAGGTGATACCGAGACTGTACAGAAACGTCAGAAAAAGTGTCCTCAGTGTCCTGAAAAATGCCATTGTACCCAATGTCCACTTAACCACGGACATGTGGACAAGTGTAACAGGGCAGACTAAGGACTATATGACTGTGACAGCCCACTGGGTAGATGTATCACCTTACGCAGCAACAGCAGCAGCGTCACCAGTAGCAGCATCTCAGAAACGCCAGCTCATTCCAAGGCAGGCTACGCTGTGTGTCACCGGTTTCAGTAAGAGGCACACCGCCGACAACCTCTTAGAGAAACTGAGGGAAATCATCGCCCAGTGGCTTACCCTACTTAGACTCTCCTGGGGATTTGTGATATCTGACAACGCCACCAATATTGTGCGGGCATTACATCTGGGCAAATTCCAGCACGTCCCATGTTTTGCTCACACAATAAACTTGGTGGTGCAGAATTTTCTGAAAAGCGACAGGGGCGTGCAGGAGACGCTTTGGGTGGCCCGAAAAATTTCTGCCCACTTTCGCCATTCAGCGACTGCGTGCCGAAGACTGGAACGCCAGCAAACACTTGAACCTGCCCCGCCATCACCTGAAGCAAGAGGTTGTGACGCGGTGGAACTCAACCCTCTATATGCTTCAGAGGATGGAGGAGCAGCAAAAGGCCATTCAAGCCTATACATCCACCTATGACATAGGCAAAGGAGGGGGTGTGCACCTGACTCAAGCGCAGTGGAGAATAATTTCCGTGTTGTGCAAGGTTCTCCAGCCCTTCGAACTTGCCACACGTGAAGTCAGTTCAGACACTGCCAGCTTGAGTCAGGTCATTCCCCTCATCAGGCTTTTGCAGAAGCAGCTGGAGAAAGTGAAGGAGGAGCTAAGATGGAGCGATTCTGCTCGGCATGTGGGACTTGTGGATGAAGCCCTTCATTCGCTTTGCCAGGATTCCAGGGTGGTCAATCTGTTGAAATCAGACCACTACATTTTGGCCACCATGCTCGATCCTAGGTTTAAAGCCTATGTGGTGTCTCTCTTTCCGGCCGACACAAGCCTGCAGAGGTGCAAAGACCTGCTGGTGAACACACTGTCAGCTGAAGCGGAACGTGACACGTCAACAGCTCCTTCTTCATTTTCTCCCGCAACTGGGGATGCCAGGAAAAAACTTAGGTATCCTAAGCAACCCGCTGGCAGTGATGCAGGGCAGGCAGGACCAAGTTTGGACATCTGGTCCTGACTGAAGGACCTGGCAACAATTTCTGACATGTCTACTGTCACTACATATGATACTGTCACCATTGACAGAATGGTGGAGGATTACATCGGTGACAGCATCCAAGTAGGCATGTCAGACAGTCCATACCTGTACTGGCAGGAAAAAGAGGCAATTTGGAGGCCCCTGTACAAACTGGCTCTATTTTACCTGAGTTGCCCCCTCTCCAGTGTGTACTCCGAAAGAGTGTTTAGTGCAGCCGGGAACCTTGTCAGCGAAAGGCGTAGGAGGTTGCTTCCACAAAATGTGGAGAAGATGATGTTCATAAAAATGAATTATCGACTCTTCCAGGGAGACCAGCCTCCAGAACGTACAGAGGGACCTGTGGTGGTGGATTCCAGTGGGGACGAGTTAATACTCTGTGAGGATGAGGATGTACACAACACAGAAGAGGGTGAGGAATCGGTGGATGAGGAGGACGACATCTTGCCTCCGTACAGCCAGTTTGTGCAGGGACAGATTAATTGCCAGCTTGTTTTGTGGGGGCCCAAACGAACCAATCATTTCAGCCACAGTTGTGTGGCAGACCCTGGCGCTGAAATAATTGCTTTGTTAAAGTGTGCATGTCCTGTTTATACAACATAAGGGTGGGTGGGAGGGCCCAAGGACAATTCCATCTTGCACCTCTTTTTTTTCTTTGCATTATGTACAGTTTGGGGCCTAGTTTTTCAAACTGCCATCCTGTCTGCCACTGCAGTATCACTACTAGATGGGTCACATGTTTGTGCCGCCCACTCGTGTCGCTTAGCATAGTCATCCAGCTACCTCGGTGCAACCTTTTGGACATAAAAACACTATTGTGAGGTGTGAGGTGTTCAGAATAGACTGGAAATTAGTGGAAATTAAGGTTATTGAGGTTAATAATAGCTTAGGAGCAGAAAAACCAACACATTCTGTGATTTTAGCTGTTTTTATGCTTTTTTAAAAAAAAATACAGATCCAAAACACAAAACCCAGAACCCAAAACACGGAAGGGTGGTTTTGGCAAAACCAATCTAGATCCAAAACACGAAGAAAGATCCAGATCCAAAACCAAAACACAAAACACGAAAAGTGGCCGGTGCACACCCCTAATATAAATACTAAGTGTGTTGGGGGCAGCCCTCCATACTCCCGAGGGCCCGGCAGCAATGACATCAGATCGGCTGCCTATCATTACAGTGCGCTGGCTGCGGGGAGCTCAGTCAGCTCTGCAGCACTTTGTATATCGGTGTGGTGAACAGTCTCTGGACCTTCCCTGCTAACCACACTACACTGAGCTCCGCACAGCCACCGCACTGTAATGACAGGCAGCCAATCTGATTCTCTTCTATGCTGCCTGTCACAGAACTCACTCAATGCTGCCGGGCCAGTGAGTATGGACAGCCGCCCGGTAGCCGTCGGGCACCACCCCCGCCCCTGGTAAAGATAAAGGCAGGCACCTCCAAACAATCTTGGTGGCCCTGGGTGAGGGTCCCGGAGGCTGCCATGCAGCGCGCACTATAGTATGTATATGCAGCCGCTCTGCCTTAACCCAGCCCGGAGCAACAGTCACAATTAAATTAATTTTTGGCCGTTTCCATGGGAACGCCTCCGTCTGGGCAGCAACGCCCCTGGCATGCCTACCAAAGGGGGAGTGCTGTCACTCACCATCGACAGCACGCCCCCTTTGGTGCGAGACCCATAGCAACAGCTTGGCTGTCGCTATGCGGGTCTCGTGCATGCGCACGACGGAGCTCCCTCCTTCGTGCGCATGCGCACTAGGGCACCATCGACCCGCTTGCGAGCGCTCAACCGGGTTTTAGCTCCAGTGTAAAAGGGGTATAAGTAAGAAGGGAGACAAGTGTGGAGAAATACTAGATAAAAAACAGCTGCAAAAGGGTTCAGTGTAATACCCCTTTTACACCGGAGCTAAAACCCAGGTTTTTGAAGGGTTAACCCGGGCAGCTCCCTGGTGTAAAAGGGGAGAGAGTTGGATCGCCGGGTCGAGTGACCCGGCAATCCAACCCAGGTAACTAGCAGGGTTTAACACAGGCGTAGCCCGTGAAACCCCGCTGTGAGAACAGCGCACTCCGGGTCACGATGACCTGGAGTGCGCTGCTAGCCGGCCGATTGGTCCGGCTTCAGTGGCGCTTGGAGATGACGTCATCTCCAAGCGTCCACTTTCACTCCGCAAAAGCCGGGTCTATGCAGACCCGACTGCGGTGTGAGCGGCGCTGACTCGGGAATATCCCGAGTCAGCGCCGGCAAAATTCCAGGTCTGATCCGGATAGGAACTTTGTTCCAACTCCGGGTCAGACCCGGAATTTAGGTGGAAAAACACTGAAGTACTTATCCAGACGATCACAAACTGGAAAGAGGAAGTTGACTCATCCTTCAGCCTTAGGGGTCTATTTACTAAGCAGTGTTAGGAGACAGTGAAAAGTGATAAGAAAGTGATAAGGTGCCAGCCAATCAGCTCCCAACTGTCATCTCACCTGCTGTGTTTGAAAAATGACAGTTGGGAGCTGATTGGCTGGCACCTTATCACTTTCTTACTACTTTTCACTCTGTCTCCTAACACTGCTTAGTAAATAGACCCCTTAATATTCTCTAAAGGAGCCCTTCTACATAGAGCCCTGAAAGGCTATCAAACTTGATTGAACCAATACAACAACCACATACAGCACTGCAACAAAAAAACAGTTCTAGCCAGAAATGCTACAATAAAAAACAGGGTGCATATATCCTCTCAAGCTTATGTTAGCTTTCACGTACTTAAAATCATTTATACGCAGTCACTTATACCGTTTTCAGACATACAGCAAAAACCCAGGTTTTTGGATGTGAACGTGCATCAACCTGGGTTTTTGCTATGTGTGAACAGAAACGACCCGGGTCAAAGTCCTGGGGTCATGACCCTACTCTGTACCAGAGTTTTTCTCTGGTGAAACACAGGTAGGCTCTAGTGTGAATGTATCCAACCCATATTTTTTGATCTTGGTTTTAAGAAAGCTTTCTCATTGGCTGTTCCGTGCACCTGCAGATGACATCAACTGCAGGCATCCGGACCACATGGATGGGGAGAAAATCAATTTAAGTGTGTATTATTTTATGTTTCATTTTTTTATGTGAAAATGTTGTCTTTGTATAGACCGCAACTTTATAAAGGCTTTATTCATACATTTCTTATATTATATGTAAAAATTTATTGGTTTTCAGTAAAAAAAAAAACATTGGAAACAAACAAACATTGTGGCCTTTACTCTAAAAATGCTAATTTTTATATTATGTCATTACTGTGAAAAAAAATAATAAGCCCCTTTAAATCCATAGGAAATTGCAGGGCAGACCTGGGTTCAGTGTGAACGTATCCGACCCTGGAATTTCCCAGGTTTTGGTGTAGTGCGAATGGGGGTCTCAGACTAAGACCTGGGAATTTCCAGGGTTGATACCCATGTATTTCCCAGATCTAATGTCTGAAAGGGGTATTAGTAACTTATAATTCAGTTGGTTAATAGGATCCTTTTCACAACTTGTTATATATATATTGTAACTTTGTAAAACTTAATTCAGTCTTTAATATACAACAATCTCTGACAGGCTCCTAGTAATAGCTGAACATAAACACAGCAAGCAAAGGTATATCCCTTTTCCACCAAAATTCCGGGTCTGACCCGGAGTTGGAACAGAGGGCCTGATTCAGAGCCGCTCGTAAGTGGCCCCTCGTTCGCTCCGAGCGATGTTCGCACAACTGCACATGCGTATGGGTCGTAATGCGCATGCGCCAACCAGTCATTGCGGTCGGAAATTGAGCGCTCGCAAAACAGCGAGTGCCTGCTAATTTGAGTGACAGAATGAGGCGTTTGTGGGTGGTAACAGGGGAAGGTGCTTGAAAACAGGGAGTGGTGATCCGAACGCAGGCGCGCCAAACGGTCAAAACGGGCGTTTTAAGGGTGTGCATAATTAACAAAGCAGCGTCGTCGACCACGTCACTTGGTTGTCTTTTAGCCTGAACTGTTCGCATGATTGCGGTAGGAAAATCCAACCACAAGCACTGCGAGCAGTTCAGATGCCTTTCGATGTACTCGATTAATCTAATACCCCTTTTCCACCTAAATTCCGGGTCTGACCTGGAGTTGGAACAAAGTTCCTATCTGGATCAGACCCAGAATTTTGCCGGCGCTGACTCGGGATATTCCCGAGTCAGCGCCGCTCACACCGCAGTCGGGTCTGCATAGACCCGGCTTTTGCGGAGTGAAAGTGGACGCTTGGAGATGACGTCATCTCCAAGCGCCACTGAAGCCGGACCAATCGGCCGGCTAGCAGCGCACTCCAGGTCTTCGTGACCCGGAGTGCGCTGTTCCCATAGCAGGGTTTCACGGGCTACGCCCGTGTTAAACCCTGCTAGTTACCTGGGTTGGATTGCCGGGTCACTCGACCCGGCGATCCAACACTCTGCCCTTTTACACCAGGGAGCTGCCCGGGTTAACCCTTCAAAAACCCGGGTTTTAGCTCCGGTGTAAAAGGGGTATAATAAATAGCGGAGATGACGTATGATGCGAGCGGCCAAGGGGCGTCTTTACAAAATAGCAAGCGCATGTTTCATTCGCTCGCTCAGACATAAGAGGCGTCAACAGACCGCAAACAGCGAGCGCTCAATTTAAATAGCCGGCCCCTTTTTCTGAACGAGCGAGCGCAAATAGCGTCCGGCTCTGAATCAGGCCCAGAGTTCCTATCCGGATCAGACCCGGAATTTAGCCGGCGCTGACTCGGGATATTCCCGAGTCGGCGCCGCTCACACCGGAGTCAGGTCTGCATAGACCCGGCTTTCCCAGCGTGAAAGTGGACGCTTGGAGATGACGTCATCTCCAAGCGCCACTGAAGCCGGAAAAATCGGCCATCTAGCAGCGCACTCCAGGTCATCGTGACCCGGGGTGGCTGTTCTCACAGCAGGGTTTCACAGGCTACGTCCGTGTTAAACCCTGCTAGTTTCATGGGTTGGATTCCCGGGTCACTCATAAAAGGAGTATTAGTCACTTTTATCACCTGCTGCTGGTGTTTACCAATCATGCAGCCAGGTCTAAAGAGATACTTTATTTAAAAAGTAGATACTTATCAATTGGGTCTGTTCTCCTGTTATCAGTCTAAGCATCCAGCCTCCTCAGAGGGATAGGGGTAGTGTATAATGCATTTCTCCACCTATAAACAGCGTCAGCAGCTTCCTCAGATACATCCTCCATCCCCTTGGCTCCGGTATTTATAGCGGAGATCTACCCGCCGTCATTCACTGGACGCGCATGCGCCATCCTCGAAATGCGCTACAGGTTTACTATGATTTACTCCATGTATAGACTCCGGCGGTGATCTTTTAATGCCTGCCAAGCCTTGTTTTCAAGTTGTGGTGGACAAAGATGTCCACCGACAATACTGATTATGGCTGCAGCACTTAGCTCCCGACAAAGTGAGGGAGTCGGCACTGCACACTGCACATTAACACATGCATACACACTAACACATACACAAAATACACACACTAACACATACTGTATATACAATAACACATACACATATGTACACACACTAACACATACAGTACTGTATACACATAAACACATACATATACACATAAACACATACATATACACATAGTACACTTACATTCTATGCAGCTGCTGCTCACTTCATTAGGCCCCCTCCCCTTGTGCTGTGCTGCCACGATTCGTGTGTCATATGGGGGTGGGGCTTGTCATTTTGGCTCTGCCCCCATTTCGGCAAAGGTAGAAGGGGGAATTGGTCATCGGGGGGGGGGTTCTAAGTACTCAGTAACCCCCCTAACCCCCCTGCGTGCCCTAGTGGTGGGGGCCCATCTGTGTGTGGGGACCCCGGGACTACTGCCCCTTTATCTGGCCCTGACTCTCCGGTCAGTCCTGCAGTAGCAGCAGGGTGTGGGGAGCTGGCTGTGCTCTCTCCCTCAGCATGACACTGACTGACACCCCAGATCATGCACTGCAGAGTATTATTCTCCCTCCTGTGCCTGCTGTATTAATTAGACATATAGGTAACTAGTTTTTCTTCACAGAATCCTTATGCTATTGTTTCTAATGCCTTATGATATGTAATAGTTAATTTGTTATAAGGATTCTCTCCAGCCTATTGACCAAAGTGAAGACTTGATTTTTTTCTAGCCCTTGATGTTTGGTATGTGTTGCTTGTTTAGTTAAGCCATTTGTATTGCTAGCTTTCTTTTGGCTGGCCAATGGGGGGGGGGGGGGGTGTTAATTAATTAGTGTCCACACTTTCCTGCATCTCTGTATAAGTGTCAGTAACTAGCTGGATAGCTTGCTGGATGGGGTGGAGGTTTTCAATGTGCAGGCTTTTTTAAGTGCAAAAACTGTAGCGTTACACCTGCGTTAAACCGATCTTAAACAGAAGGAGGAAACGCTAATTGTGCATACACACGGTCAGATTTTTCTTCAGATCTGAATGTTAACAATTTAAAAAATCGTTCAATCGTTCTAATTTTTGGTAAAATCGTTCAAATCATTCAATCGTTCAACTGACAAATCTGACCGTTTGTATGCTCCACTCGATCCAACAAACATCAAACCTCAATGATCTAAAGATTCAGGACAGTTACAACTGGATTCCCTGCACAATCAAGGCAAGAACACAACACTTCGATTACTGTGAATAATGCTGGCCTTCTGATTCTCACATGCATCTCAATGCTTAACATACTTGTCCCCATATCAGTTTACATCTTTCCTCTTTGAAACACTGGGCCTGATTCAGACCCGCTCGTAAAAACACTCGCTCCTGTGCTCGCATCCAAAAGGGGCGGCTGTCGATGTTGATCGACAGCTTGCCCCGTTTGGAAGGCGGGGCGGGGGGGTGGCTGGGCAAACGGAGGTGTTCCTGCAGGAATGCCTGCCATTTGTGGGCTGCCCTACTGACATCACTCGTGATGTCAGTAGGTGGACTTCCTGCTCTATTAGAGCATGAAGTCCACTGGGGCTTGCGGCAACGAGACCCTACCACAAGGGTTTCATCGCAAGCCCGATGGTCATGATGGTCTTGACCATCGCAACCATCCCATGGCCACTCGCATAAGTTATGCGAGTGGCCAAGAGGCCGCAACTAAAAAACAAAGCGCACGCACTGATTCAGAGCGAGCGCTCGCTTTTTGCGAGCGCCTCTGAATCAGGGCCACTGTCCTTTATCTTAGCTCTCTTGCCTAGCCTCACATCCTCTATCTGCTTACGATCTGCATTATTATTCAAATTCTGCACACATTAGATCCCCACTTTTAATCCTCTCAATAACAAACTTGTTAATCTGCATACATATTTACCATCACTGTTCTTTCACTTGCACTTCTACAAATCTCTTGCACTCATATTTCAATTACATTTCCAAATTTCATTCCTCTTATTTACTTATAAACAAAATGACAAGGTTTTCTTCAACTCCCTCCTTCACTCAGTCTCTACCAAATCCTCTGTTCTGCCCCCTGCTTCCATCTTTATCCTTTCACCCTTATCTCTTCCACCTCCTCCTCCCCTTCTCCCCCTCCTCTGTCTGCCTACTCTTCCCTCCTCTCCCATTACTCCACTTTCTTCCTCTTCTACCCTCCTCTGTCCTACTACCCCACCACCAAACCCTACTATACACTCCTCTCCCTGTCACTTCACCCCACTGCCATCCACATCTCCCTCCCTGTCCACCTCCTTTTCTAGCTCAGGTGCCCGCACCATCACTAAACTCTATTCATATCAGTCCCCTAAATGTATCTTACCTCCACGCTACAGCAACCCAGATAATCTTATTCACATCTCCCCCACAAATGCTATCTCTCTATACTGTGCCCTCTGGAATGCCAGGTCAGTCTGTAATAAACTGGTCCTCACTCATGACCTTTTCATCTCCAACTCCCTGAATCTCCTAGCCATTACTGAAACCTGGATCTCACCCTCTGACACCACTTCTCCTGCTGCCCTTTCCTCTGGGGGCCTCACCTTCTCCCGCACCCCCCAGCCTGGGGGTCGCCATGATGGTGGTTTTGGGGTCCTTCTATCCACCAGTTATTCCTACCAGCTAATACCCTCTGAACCATCCCTTACATTCCCCACATTTGAGGTTCATGCCATATGCCTCTTCCAACCAGTAAACATCAGAGTAGCTGTCATTTACCGTCCCCCTGGCTTGCCCTACAAATTCCTTGACAACTTCGCTTCCTGGCTACCTCACTTTTTCTCCTCAGATCTTCCTTCCATTATACTAGGTGATTTTAATATTCCTATTGACATTCCCATAGAATCCTCTGCAGCTAAACTCCTTACCCTCACCTCTTCATTTGGTCTCACCCAATTGACCTTATCACCCTCCCATGTGAGTGGGTACTCACTTGACCTTGTTTTTTCACTACCGTTGTGATATTTCTGATTACTCCAATTCCCCATTCCCCCTCTCTGACCATAACCTTCTCTCTTTTAACCTATCCCTGTCTCCTTCCCCTCCATTACCTACTAAGGCTACCATTACTAAGCGTAACATTGAGGCTATTGACA
Source organism: Taudactylus pleione (assembly GCA_031769625.1). Classification (NCBI taxonomy): domain Eukaryota; kingdom Metazoa; phylum Chordata; class Amphibia; order Anura; family Myobatrachidae; genus Taudactylus; species Taudactylus pleione. The sequence continues at coordinate 12,476,291 of JAUIMM010000350.1, read as the reverse complement.
CTGTTGCTTTTTCCTCCCTGATGGACTCTCTTCTCTCCCCTATCCTTTCTCTCTCCTGTCCTGAAAAAGGTACTTCCCTGTACAATTCCTTCTTTACTACTGCTATTGACTCTGTTGCGCCGGCAATAACTACTCACCCTCGCAGAACCACACCACAACCCTGGCATTCCAAATGCACCAGGTACCTGCAAAAGTGTTCAAGAATTGCCGAGCGTCAGTGGAGAAAATCACGCCTCCATTTCAAATTTATTCTCTCATCCTACAGTGCTGCCCTGTCCCTCTCCAAACAAACATATTTCAAGAACCTCATCTCCTCCCAGTCCTCAAACCCCTAGCATCTCTTTGCCACTTTCAACTACCTCCTCTGCCCTTCCCCTCCTCGCTCTCTGCCCTTGACTTTGCCACTTACTTTACATCTAAAATTGACTCCATACATGAGGACATAATATCCCATCAGACCCTCAGCACTCCTCCCCCTCCTTTCCCTGTCCACCCCTCCCCTACTGCCTCACCAACTCTGACATCCTTCTCCCCTGTATCTGGAGAGGAAGTCATGGCCCTCATCCGGTCCTCCCCTCCTTCCACCTCCCCTCTTGACCCTAACCCTTCCTGTCTCTGTTATCTGTCTCCTTCTGCCTGTTCCCATCTTGCTCACCTCCTTAATCTCTCCCTATCATCTGCCACTGTCCCTTCTGCATTCAAGCATGCCCTTGTCTCCCCCATTCTTAAGAAAACTACCCTTGATCCTAACATACTTTCCAATTACTGACTCATATCTCTTCTCCCTTTTCCTTCCAAACTCCTTGAGCGTATTGTTTACAACCACCTTACCACCTTTCTTTCCTCCCACTCCCTCCTTGATTCATTTCAATCTGGCATCCGTTCTCTCCACTCCACTGAAACTGCCCTCACAAAAGTCAGCAATGACCTCCTTGCTGCCAAATCCAAGGGCCACTACTCTCTGCTCATTCTCCTTGACCTCTCTGCTTCATTTGACACTGTAGACCACCCTCTCCTCCTGCAAATCCTTCACTCTCTTGGTTTACATAGCACTGCCCTCTCCTGGCTTTCCTCCTACCTCTCTGATCGTTCCTTCTTTGTGTCTTCTCGTGACTCCTCTCCCCCCCCACTTCCACTAACAGTAGGCGTTCCCCAAGGTTCTGTTCTTGGACCCCTCCTTTTCTCCCTATATACAGCCTCTTTAGGTGAACTCATAAACTCCTTTGACCTCCAATATCATCTCTATGCTGATGATACTCTAATTTACCTTTCCACCCCTGAGCTCTCCCCCTCGCTCCTTACCCGTATCTCCAACTGTCTCTCTGCTGTCTCTTCATGGATGTCCCAGCGCTTTCTTAAATTTAACATGTCTAAGACTGAGCTGATCATCTTTCCACCCTCTTCCACTACCTCACTTCCCACAATTTCATTATATATTGATGGCACAACTATCGCCTCTGGCCCCAAAGTGCGCTGTCTTGGAGTTATCCTAGACTCTTCCCTCTCATTTAAACTACACATTCAGCACCTCTCGCAGTCCTGCCGTTTCCACCTAAAAAATATCTCCAGAATTAGACCCTTCCTCACCCAGAATGCCACTAAAACCCTCATCCACTCACTGGTCATCTCCAGATTGGACTACTGTAACCTTCTCCTAGCTGGCCTCCCAGTCTCTCACCTCTCTCCACTACAATCAGTTCTCAATGCTGCTGCTCGGCTCATCTTCCTCTCCAGGAGTTCAAGCCCTACACTGGCTCCCCTTCCCCTTTAGATGCCAATTCAAGGTTCTTACACTCGCATACAAAGCCCTCACCAAATCCTCTCCCACATACATTTCTGACCTTCTCTCCCTTCACACTCCCACCCGTCCACTTCGCTCAACAAATGCATGCCCCCTCTCTTGCCAACTGATTACTTCCACCCACTCCCACATCCAAGATTTTGCCCGTGCTGCTCCCTACCTTTGGAATGCTCTCCCTCCCCCTGTCAAACTCTCCACCTCTCTTCAAATATTCAAACGGGCTCTCAAGACCCACTACTTCATCAAGGCCTTTCAGCTCTCATGCTAACCCATTTCATGCTCTTTCCTCCCTATCTTCCCCTTCTGCGTCACGCCTGTCTGTCTGCCCCTCCCCTTTAGAATGTAAGCTCTCACAAGCAGGGACCTCTTCCCTCATGTGCTTTTCTTTAAATTTTCTTTGACTCTTTACTCCCCTACCACGTGATTGACAACTCCCGGCTGCTTATTGTGAGTGCTTTAATCGCTATGGCAGCAATGTATATAAATTGTGTCCTTGTCCTGCACTGTAATGTACTGTAAGTTACTTGTTTTTTGTTCACCTATTAGTTCTAAGTACTATGTAAGGCACTGCAGAACACTTGTGGTGCCATATAAATAAAGGATAATAATAATAATAGTAATGCACTGAACTGAGCAGGCTGTGTTCAGCCTATGCTGTGATCAGAGCCTGTGTAATGCACTGCCCGTGCATTACACAAGCTCCAATCAAAGCACAGGCTGAACACAAACACAGCCTGCTCAGCTCAGTGCATGGTCCGGACTGTGCTAGGGGGGGACGATCGCTCCAATCGCCCCGCCTGGATCTTCCACTGCCTACTGATACTAATGTTTGTAAGATGAGATGCAAGCTGAATAAGCATAAGGCTATATGAGTCATTAGTTTTTTGTAATTGGCTAGAATTTTGGTCAACTGTTGCTCGGTAGAGTAGTTTGGGGGTTTGTTTGGTTGGTTGGTTTCTGACCATGTGTGATATATTGGGAGTGGCTATATGTGGGATTTATAAGGCTGGTGTATGCCCAGCAACTTCCTTTCTGGATGGTGTTTCTCCCTTGGTGCACCTCTGGACAGTAACTTGTGACATTTAATTTCCTTTCACCTTGTGTATGTGTTTCCTGTCAATTTTCTTTTTAACTTTTGCCTCCTTGTGTTTTTTTTCCTTTTATACTCTCCTCCTCTAATTGTTTATTGTGTTATCCCTCTATCTTTCTTCACTCTTCGCCCTCTTTTTACTAGACCTCGCCCTAAGCTCTCCCCCCTCCCCCCTTCTGCTCTCCGATTCATGTATCACCCATGTTCCCTCCTCTTGCCTGGCACCGCCTCAGCCCCCAGCGCTGCCTCTTCAGCCTGTCTCCCCCTGTCCTTGAGCTCAGCCTTGCCCCCCGCTGCGTATGTTTCCAGGCCTGTGCCGAGTCCTCTTTCCCCTGGGCGAGCGGTGCCCATGTCCCCCGGAGCCACCACTTACCTAGGTCCCCTACCTGCTGCCCTTTTGCTGCTGGCAGCCGCGGGTGCCTCCCGCGGAGCTCCACCGGCAGCACCCAGGCCAGGATGCGGCCCTCCTGCATATCCCTCACCAGGATCCCCCCTCGCAGTGCTGTATAAGCTGTGGGGTCCCCCCTTTCCCTGCTCTGGGGGCTACTTTTGCTGTTTTTTTCCTTTTTCCAACACCCCCTTTTCCCATGGGGGTGGTTTGGTTACTGCCCCACTTCCCATGCCATTCCCTTGCCTGCCAGCCCCTTTTCCTTTTTCTCCCCTTCTCCACCTTTCATTTCACCCCCCTCCTTTCCCTCCCCTGTGCTCTCCACCTACCCCCTAAGGAATCTATATTTGAACCTCTATACACTCCTTCCTATACCTTCTAATATCCTGCCTATACCCTCTAATGATGGTGCTAATTTGCTTACGCAGTCATACAGTAAATAAAGACTTCAGACCTGGAATCTGTGGTTCCAAAGCACAAGTATTATTCAAGTAAAAGTACAGTCAGTTACTCGCTATTGATCCAGACACAATTCGGCGCAAAGGAATTATACAGACCCAAGTACAGTTATACATACGCAGCGCTTCCGGACCAGATGTTAGGCATCAGCAAGAAACCCCTTCATCAATCAGCATTTAGCAAGAAGACTAAGACCCAGTGTTGGAGCACACATATTTATACCACCCAGAAATAGACCACACAATAGCTTGTTGCTGATGCCTTTAGTTCCCAAGGGGGACGCATCTGTTACAGAGCATTTAACAGGTTGATTCAAATGGACACAGAACAGCCTCTAACTGCTTGTGCTCTGGACCAGATCCCGGCATCAGCAAGATAACCTCCGTCAATCAGCAATCAGCAAGAAGACAAGCAACCCAGGGTCAGAGCACACATATTTATACCCCCCCAGAAATAGACAACACAATAGAGGAGTTTGTTGCTGATCCCATTGGTTCCCAGTGTGGGTGCATTTGTTACAGGGTATTTAACAGGTTGGTTCAAATAAACACAGAACAGCCTCTAACAGCTTGTTGCCTCCTCTATTTCCCCTGCATGCACAAAAATACATTTTGGTTCTTTATGTCTTTACGGTCCATAAGTTGCGAACGCATGTTCCGATCTTCACACCATTGATACCGGGAAGCTGTGGATAAAGGCCCTCATTCAGAGCCGTTCGCTATTTGCGTTCGTTCAAAAACAAGGGGTGGCTATTCAAATGATCCGTTCGCACATTGCAGTCTGTTCACACCTCTAAGTCTGAACGAGCGATCAAAACATACGCTCTTTTATTTCTTAAAAACGCCCCCCTGGCCGCTCGCACCATACGTCATGTCCGCTATTTATTAGATTAATCGAGTACATCGAACAGGATATGAACTGCTCGCTATTCTTGTGGTTGGTTTTTTCAACCGCTATTTTGCGAGCAGTTCTGAGTTAAAAAAAACCAAATGACGTGGTCATTGACGCTGCTATATTAATTATGCACACCCATAAAACGCCCGTTTTGACCTTTAAGCACGCCTGCGTTCGGATCTCCACTCCCCGTTTTCAAGCACCTTCCCCTGTTACCACCCACATACGCCTCATTCTGTCACTCAAAATAGCAGGCACTCGCTATATTGCGTACAAACGATTTTCGGCCGCACTGACTGGTTCGCGCATGCGTACTAAAAACCGTACGCATGCGCAGATGTGCGAACATCGCTCGGAACGAGCGTACTGCCGCTAGCGAGTGGCTCTGAATGAGGGCCAAAGTGCGGATCAGTATAATATCAAAAACGGCTTACTTATCATGTATTATTCCTTAGATACCAAAATAGTCTTTATTTCACAGCATTTGTAATAAATGAATAAAACTTGAATCTTTTACTTTATAGCTATGGAACCTTTTGTGTAAGTGTGCATTATGTAAGTATTAGGGATATGGGAAAAGACGCTAGTTAGGTTTATCAGATTTGGGGCAGATGTGCACGCATGCAGCTAATAAACAGCATTCACATGCAGGATATTGTGCATTCGCTACTGAGCATCATGTTAGCAGCTCAACTGTGCGTAATGTGCAATGTTCATGCATGAGATTCCATACACATATATATATGTGCACACATACATATATACATATATATACATATATATATATATATACACACACACACACACACATATCTCATTCCTTATTTACAGTTTCAAACTGTAATGCAAATGTGTTACTCCCAGCTGTGAAGCTGGGGCCATTCTGTCTGGGTGTGGGACTAAAACCTATTTAGGATTCAGACAAACTCAATTGTGTAGATCAATGCAAGGGTTATATTATAATTGCCACAACTATACTTGTCTACATACAGGGATTCCCAATTTGTATGTAAAACACTCACAGTATTCAGGTGCATTGTCTATTCTATTTACTTTTTCTCAGGGGCTGTTCTTCCAGTTGCTCTTGGTAGATTATCAAAAACATTGCCATCTGTACTTAGCTCATGAGTTGCAACTTAAAAATGGCGCTGGTCGCAAAATGGCGTCTTGCAGATTCTTGTTTCTAAAATGGAGTCTAGCTGTCATTCGCAAGATGGCGTCGCGCACGCTAATTTCTACGCTGATTCCGTCTCAGCCACTAATCCAGCTTCGACACCCCCTCCCCCTTTTTTACACCTGGTTCCTTCCTAGTATCCCCCCTGTTTCCTACATTACCCTGGCCTATGTCCCCCTTCACCATTATTCCCCAGCTGGGGCTCATCTCCCTTATTGGCAACCCCCCCTCCATTCTCTCCCTTATCCTTTTTCCCATTATCCTGCTCTGATCCATTTGTTTTTCTTGCCCTGGCCGCTGCATTTTGCTATACAACAGGTTGCAGCCCCTCTCCCACCTTTACGTCACCTACAAAAATGTAGCTTGCACCGCCCCCCCACCCTTAGCTTTATCTGCACTTCTCCTGGCTCCTGTTTCAGGTACACTTGCTGTGGTGTACCAGTGTTGTAACATTGTCTGTGTCTCGCTGTAGTGTTTCGCTTAGTGTTCTCACGATGAATCCTGGTGATGATGGAGATCTCGAGTGGATGCACAGTGATGGATCTTGCCATGTGTGAAGTGCTCATTGCCACTGATGTTGCGCTGCCCATCAGCTGGTGGTGAGTCTGCTGTCCCTCCTTTGCTGTTTATATCGATACTTCAGTGTCTAGCAATAGTAGCTCTTTGTCAGGGTCGCCGGCATGCACGCGTAAGTTGTTGAACATGGTTGCGCGGCATTTAGTTACGAAGGCAGCTAAGCGTCAGTCAGCCCCCGTTGCTATGCTGGCACCGGTTCAGGATTGTGGTGCACTGTGCTAATACGGCATTTGACAGGGGTTTGCGTAAGCGAGTTAGGGAAAAGATTCGTAAGGGTAGTTTGTGGATGTTTTTCCCCTTATGGATGACATGTGGATAGTCTTAGAAAAGGCCAAGAAATCTGGGGGGCGGGTGAGGATTCTTGCCGCAGTTATCACCATTGGCTTAATGGTGTCCTAGTTTTTCGGCCTGCTACCTCAAAACTCGCCCTATGGAGCACAGTAATGTTATTAAATATATTTGGTGCATTGTGTGTTCATGAGATCCAGGGGCTTTGTTTTAAGTGATTACGACAAACAGTTTTGTTGGTAGCGGGATGTTCGGCTGGTTATGCCACTGGGCCGTAGAGCTGTTGAGGTAGGTTAGCAGTTACCCAATAGGCTAAGGCGATTGCAGAGCATTTCCAAGGGCACAGTTGACACATGAGGTTTATCCTCCCTGTGGTATTAGATGAGTGGTTGGACTGGCATCCTTTGTGGGAAGATCACCAAGTTTGCTGGAGGGTTTTTAGTGCGGGTTTATGGTTGCCTGTAGCTAGCGCATTGCATGTGGTCACCCCTCCCCTGGAATTTGTGTTCGGCCAGAGAGCTTCAACATGTGGCATGACAAAAAGTGTATGATGAAGTGGCTTTGGGCAGTATGCCGGCTTTTTAACGTTCATCCATTTGCAAAAGCAGTGAATTTCCCCTCTCGGTGTCATGCATTTGTCGTGTCCTCATGGGGGCTCTGAGAACGAGGCAATCCCTCACTTGCTTTGCTAGGTTCACTACCAGTTATTCTATGTGGTGCTCATATTGATATAGGGCACAAGTTCTCTGGCTTGACCCTCAGGATCCCGGGCAGTGCATGTTTTTCCAGGCCTCCTCACAGAATTGCAATGGTAATAATTAGCTCCACCTGTGGAAATTTTTAAAACTTGTCAGTGAGTGATGTGTACACCTGTGTACCTTCGTGATGACCTGGGGGGCGTGACCTGTGTGGGGTCCTGGGGGCTGAGTTTGAGAGCCACTGATATAGGGTTTTGGTCATGGGGTTTTGATGGCAAAATGGGATGCTGAATCCGTTTCTTGCCTGCTGCCGTTGCACCCTCAGTCCCTATGTTTTATGGGTTTTGAATTGGACAGTCCATTTTTGTTGTCAGGTGCCTTCCAATGGGCTGCACTATCTCGTGTGCACATATTTAAAAAGTTTAGTACTGGCCATGCAGGAATGGCGCATTATTTGGACGATTTTTGTTCCCCGGCCATCAGATAGCACAGTTTGTGGAAAGGTTTTGTTTTCTGTGAAGGCCCCTTTTATCGGGTGCTTGGCATTGCAGTTGCCTTGGACTAGGTGGAAGGCCAGATTTCCTGCTTGTCTTACCTTGAAATTGGAGTGGATACATTTGCTGGGTGCTACCGCTTTCCAGCCAATAAGGTGCAGAGGTTGCTAGTGCAGATTGTGTTGTTTGACTCCTCGTCGGGTTGAATTGTGTCAGGTGCAGTCGGTCCTCAGTTAATTTAGTTTTGCTTGCCAGATTATACCGATGGGGTGGGTGTTTGCAGTAGGCTAGAGTGTGCTATTGCAGGGGTCTCTTGCCCGCAATTCTGTGTCCGCCTTTGCAGGGAAATCCTGAGTGACCTCAGGGTATGGGCTTCGGTTTGGGGATTTCAATTTTGGAGTAGATTTCGCCCTTGCAGTCAGTTGACAATGCTGAGTTACAGTTGTTCACGGAGGCTGCTGGGTCAACTGACTTCGGAGCGTTCTTACAAGGGGACTAGGACGTGGTTTCAGTCCAATCTGCTGTTATTGGAATTTTTCCAGTTATAGTGGCTGTGGATTTGTGGGATGATAAATTGTCTTGCACGCTATTAATATTCATCGTTCTTCTCCTATGGCGCTGCGTCTGTTGAGGTCCTTGGTTTTTAAGTGTTTGTAATCAATTATTGTTTTAGGGCGCCACACATGCCTGTCATTGAGAATGGGATAGGAATTTCCTGACCCATTTTCACTTTGATTGGTTTTGGATGTTGGCCCCTGTGGCTAATCCGATTGGGAAGACTTATCCGTCTTCTGCCTGGCTAATTGTCTGGGTTAGTCGGCCGGGCTCGGAGGTCCCTGGCTCCGTCTACTTTGCGTGGCAGCATGGCATGACTGGGATACTTATCAGGTAGGTATCCTTCTGCTGGTAAATCTTTAGGTCAGCACTTGGTTGGGTTTGTGTGGGGTCATTATTAGAGGGGCCGAACTGAGACGGCCATGGCTTCCACCCTAGTGGGTATTGTTTTTTCTATTGCTTTCATGGCGGTCACAACCCCACAGTTGTTGTGCTGTCTAAGGACCTGATTCAGAGACGTCGCTCTGACAGAGCGCTCGCTCTGAATCAGGGCGTCTTTTTTTTAATGGAGCGGCCTCCTGGCCGCTTGCATAGCTGTGGGTTGCCACCCACAGCTATTGCGAGCGGCCAGGATGATGGTCGCGATGGTCGCGACGAGACTTGCGACGAGACCCTTGTAGTAGGGTCTCGTTCATCGCAAGCCCCAGAGAGCTTTTGGTTCTAACAGAGCCGGAAGTTCTCCACTGACATCACTCGTGATGTCAGTGGGGCCACCCCCAAACGGCAAGCGTTCCCTCGGGAATGCCTCCGTTTGGGCAGCCACCCCCCCGGCCCGCCCACCAATGGGGGTGAGCTGTCACTCAACATCGACAGCTCACCCCCTTTGGTGCGAGACCCGGAGCGACAGATTGCCTGTCCTTAGCCGGGTCTCGCGCATGCGCACGATGGAGCTGGCTCCATCGTGCGCATGCGCTGTGGGCCACCATCGACCCAGTTGCGAGCGCTCAGCGCTTGCGACCGGTTCTGAATCAGGCCCTAAGTACCTTAAGGGTTGGGCTAATGGAAAGCCCCATGGTGGGTGATTCTTGCCGCCCAATTGATGCGGAACTGCTGCAGCGTCTGGTTGGGGTGATTTCGTTGATTACTTTTTCTGACTTTGAATCTGTTTTGTTTCAATTAGCATTTGTGCTTGTATACTTTGGCGCATTGCGGATTAGTGAGCTTTTTGCATCTAGTAAGTCGTTTGCTGATTCTGGGCTATTGTTAAAGCATGTTCAGATCAGGGCTGTCCTGTGGAAAATCCCCCGGTCTGAAACTGATCAGTTGGGGCACGGGCGTTGGGTTACCATCAGGCCTCATCCTATTACTAAGATTTGCGCTTGGCTGGTTTATATGCGGGTCTGCGCCCGTCAGCCGGCTCGCAATGGTTATTGCATGCTGACTCCTTCCCTTTGATTAAGTTCTAGTTTGCTGCTGTGTGTAAGCGTTGTTTGGGACAGTTGGGTGTAAATGTTGCACAATGTGGTACTTTTTCCGAATTGGTGCAGCTTCTTGCGCAGCGGCCAGCGGGTTGCCTCGATCTGCCATTCAAAATATTGGTAGCTGAAGGTCAACCACCTTTAAGTCATATGTTAGATGTGACAAGCTTTAACTTGTGTTTTTCCTACCCAGAAACGTTGTTTTTGAATGTCTAGCATTCAAAAATTGAGGGTGTGAAGGGATTTTTTAATTTTCCCTCCAAAAGGGCCGCAATTCAATTGGCTTATTATGCACAGCTCATGGGAGGCTTTTTAGATTTTCTCCTTCGCTTGGGTATTGCTACTAACATTCTCCTTCTATATTACCACTCTATCATTTTTCTTATATACTGTATGTTCTATTACTGCAGCGTTTTAGTTGTTTGTTCTTTTACAGCATTACCCCTTTTTTCTGAGCAAGTGTGGCTTGTGGCCCATTCATTTATTTATTGGGCTGAGGAGCATGGGATGGCAAGAAGGGTGGCCCTGTCAGGTGGCCGTCAGGTTCAGTGGTCTTGGGGTCCGACTTCTGCATTGGTCGACTCTTTTGTACCTTCTGTTTTATCATGGAAAAGCTTTGGGCGCCCATCATAGTTAATGATTCACCATGGAGGCAATGTTATTGGACAGTCGGAGTTGAACTTGTGGATGAAGGCTGACTTGGCCACCCTACGGTCATGGTGGCCTGAGTTGTGCTTGGTGTGGATGGATATTGTCCCTCACCATGTATGAACGGTTTCTAGAGAACTTTAGGCCTTGGATATGGCTCGCTGGTAAGATTAATAGGACTGTTTCTCGTTTTGCCTCCAGGTCTGCTAGTTTGTTGGTGTGGCACCCAAGTTTGCAAATGGAACAGGCTCAAGTTTTCCGCTCTGATGGGGTGCATTGTCAGAGTTATGGTAGATGTGTTTTTTTGGGTGCTGTTTTTTCTTTTTGGATGCAGGCTAGTGTTTTCGTTTGGGTGGCAGGCTGCGGTTCTTTGAACCTGGCATTGGCGGGAAGGTACTACAAACCAGTGGCCACGTAAGGTGTAAGAAAATGCTGTGGAGCACATTTCCTTTGAAGGGTCATAGTATGGCCTACCTCTGCGGTCAGGACTTTGGGCGGCCGTCTCTGCGGACATGCTCATACTACGCAGTATTATAGGGGTTGTGAGTCTTCACAGCTCAGCTTACAATGACCACAGGGGGGGCGTTTCAGTCGCTCCCTAATATTGGTTAAGTAACATATGGCTGGAGCTGAGTGATTGTAGCATCCTTCTTTGCCTCCCAAAAATAAATTAAAAGCTCAGGGTCATACCTTCAATAAAAGTAAGTTATGACCATTTAACCAAAGCAGTCTGTGTCCCTGTCTCTATTTTAGTATAAATTAGCTGTAAGTTGTTATATTGCTTTTAATTGCAATAAAGTTATGGACGCCTTATCTAAATATCCAGTATGCCTCCCTTTTGCACAATCTGGTACTGTATATCAGTGTCCCCCACTAAGGGTATTTTTTACTTGTTCTATTGCTTTGATATTAATTGTCTTAATACCTCCCTGAGAACATTCTGTAATGTGTTTATATAGTGTATTGTTTCTTCATTTCTTTAAAATATGCCGTTGGTGTTCCATGTTCCTAATATGTAAAGTTCTTTTGGTTCGACCTACATATTGCACGTCTCAGCCACAAGTTAATACATATATTAGAAATGTGAACCTACAGTTCATAAAGGTTTTTATTTGAAAATTCTCTAAAGATACATGGGATTTAAAGTCAGTTATTTTTGTCTTTGTATGTTTACAAGTATCACAATTGTCTTTCCCTCACTTATGGAAACCCTTTGGTTTTTGGGGTATTAAGATGCCTTTTTGTTACAATTGGGTTCTATTTATCAACATTATTTTTACTAAAATAATGTGAAAAAGGGTGTTTTCACACCCTTTTCACATTATTTTAGTATCACATGAATGTACTAAAGGGCAATTGGAGTAGAATTCTCAAAATTCTACTCCAATTCCTAAGTATCACATTTTTTTAGTGAGCAGATCGCATTTCCCACAATTGTAATGGGAAATGTGATCAGCTCACATTTACTAAGCTGCAATTGTAAAAAAATATCACCTGGAGGCTGTGTGATAATAACGCCAGGTCCACATGGCGTAATGCAGTCTCCCTCTATCTGCAGATGCGATGTGTCTGTGCTCAGCCTCAGTAGCTCCCTCCCCCTCTCCTCCTCTCCCCCTGCTTCCTTCCCCAGGGCCGTGTGTACACAGCAGCAAGCAGAAGACTCCTCTTCCGGTGACTGTTCTCCTGCATAACTATCTGGTTATAGATATCATTTACACATTGCTGTTTAGTTTGTCTGAGGAAATAGGAGGCATTCCTTTGTCTGTTACTTCTAATATCTAGGTTTTGTCTAGTGACATCTGTATATTATGCTATATGAATTAAATGTCTGCCTGTGCCATATGCATATTATTTTATATGTATGTGTATATAATTAACAGCATGTAGCCAATATTATTTTAATATTTTTCTTTCATATAAATATATTTTTATTGAGGGTTGCTGACATGCTATGATATATCTATATATATATATATATATATATATATCTATATATATATATATATTTTTTTTTTTTTAATATATATATGTGTGTAATTGCTAGCATGCAGCTATTATTTGTATATCTGTTTGCTCACATCCATGTATGTATGTCATGTCAGTATGTTATTTCATAGCTTTCATTATTAGCTTTTTGTATATTATTACACTGCAGACGTTATTTTATCTAAGCAACTTTTTTGTTTGTTTATACTGTAAATGGTCATGTATGTTTATACTGTAAATGGTCATGTATGTTTACACTGTAAATGGTCATGTATGTTTATAATGATAGTTCTAAAATAAATACACTGGAACTTTTATTTTTGGTATTGTATTGATCATGTTATCTCTCTGTCACATTTGCAATACGATCTGGGCACGATCATAGCGCCAATGGTCACATTGCACTATGTGATCATACCACCTGGATCTATGATATGGCACCTGCAGGGATGTGGGTTTCCGAAAGGAGCCCGTCCCTGTGTAGTGCCAGTAGTGAGGTGACCACGTCAGCAGTCTTTTCACTCCTGTGCCAGGACTCCAGCGCATGCGCGGTCTACAGACTACGCATGCCCAGGGGCCATTGCTGGGTGACCGGTATTTTTCATGACGTGTAGTCCAGCAGCTAATGCCACCCTCAGATGGCGTTAGCTGCGGGGACCAATTTGGTCAATCTGGCAGCAACACCTTCCCCATAGAAACCTATGAGGGTTGTACTGCTGATGGAATTGGAGGAATCGCAGCAAATACCGGGGATATCTGCTGCACTCCTTCCATAATATCAGGTCTATTCATAAAGAACATGAAGTGGCTCACGATAAATATCACTATATATTGCATCACATCGATGCGATATATAGTAATGTTTAATAGCTATTCATGTACACTTACCTATCCGGCGTCTTCGGCACTGTCCAGCCTATCCGCGATCCCTGGGTGCAGCAACAATACAGACATATCTGGAGCCCGATATGTCTGTATTCTCACTGCGCATGTGCCGGGATCTGAGAGCAGCAGGTCAGATCAGACCAGCTACAATAGGCGCTGAGAAAAGGGGATGGTGACAGCGCCGGGTGCCTGGCAGACAGCAGGGAAGTATGCAGCTTCCCTGCTCTGTTCGACTTGCAGTACAGATTACGCCACCCTCATACGGCAAATCTATACCGCAGGACAGGAAGAGAAAGCAAATTCATACACGAAGCAGGGGTGCCGCTGGAGAAGGAATACCCTTCTCCATGGTAACCCCCTCTATGAATCGCCAAAAGCAGTGAAAAGTCCTGTTTTTAAGCTAAATAGGACTTTTCATTGCTTTATGAATAGACCCCTATATATGGGAGAACGGGGTATCTATGTTTTAGAGGAATATTTTGGAAATAATCTATGATCAATGGGCCCCTATATCTTTATAATATTGGATATTGGTATTCTCTGCAAAGAAATTTTATTTTATTATGAGGCCTATTTATGCATTCCTATTTGAGTGTTATCCCCACCAAACAACATCTGTAATGTATATCGTTGGGAAAAGCACAGATATTGGAAAAGAAAATAAATAATTTTGAAGATTGATCCATTTAGACATTTTTAGACCTCTCCGTCCCTTTACCTGCTCTGTGTGTTCTGATTCAGAGATGGACGCAGTTAGCATAGCCGCTGCGTCTTTGAATGCAGCAGCGATGTTAAAATATTTGAATACAGCAGGAGCCATGTATAGTAAATATATGCCTTCTTCTTACATCAAAGATCCCAGTGCTGCGATCATGGATGCAGTCTGGGATCACCATCACGAACATCGGTCGCAATGTTTTCAGCATTGGTTATCTGAGCAAGCTCAAGCGTTACCAATGGCAAGATTTTTATTTTTCTTATGCAGACCCTGGCCTCGCCACTGCCATAAAATGTAGCTGAAATGCCATCTTTGCCATGAAAGTAGTCTGACCCCGCAATCAGGCAGTGGCTCAGGGGGCACTGCCTACAGTCACTCAGTACCCGTTCTGCTAAGTCCGCCAGCCATCGGAGTAGAACGTAAACAATTGGGTTTGTGTACTTCTCTAATAAATCATTCCCTGTATTAATTTTTTGGCATATTTGAAGGGTAGACCCAAATGATTTTATTTAATATTATAGTCGCTAATATCACAAATATGTACTCGTAGGGTTCTAATCATGATGTTACTTATTGTGGTCCGTTCGCACTCCAAACTATTAACAATCTAACTTGCCGCGGAATCCAGAGCAATTCAGCATTGCTCCAGTGCGGTGACAGCTGATCTCAAAATACGCTGTCGCCGCAAGCAGCTTCACTGCTCCAGTCCAAAAGGAGCAGTGACTCTAGTGCGCATGCGTGACCTACAGGTGACACATGCACACAGAAGCCCCAACGTCCAGCAGACGGAGCCAGACAGGGACGTAGGGATATGAAAGGATCCCTCTTCGCAACCCGGGACTCCTTCCAATAGAGAAGAAGCGGGTTGCAAGCACGGAGCGGCAGCACTCGCCATCGGAGCTTGATGAATTCTGTCCCCATACTAGTGTATGGGGACAGCGGGCCATTCCGCCATATGAAGGTAAGCCAGGCTTGCCTACCCTCCCGATTTGGCCGGGAGCCTCTCGATTTTTGGGTGCCGCTCACAGCCCCCCGGAAAGGTAGGCAAGCCCCGTCCCCTGCTTCACAATGGCGAGAATAACGGCATTGTGAAGAGGGCGTTCAGCTCCACCCCCAATGTGACATCACTGGCCGCCTCCAATGTTAGCCGACAATCAGCTCCCTCCCGGAAGGCTGGAGCTGATTGTCGGCAAGTATGAGGTAAGCAGGAGATATCTGTGATACTAGTGTATGGGGACAGCGGGCCATTCCGGGAGAGGAAGGTAAGTAGGAGATATCTGTGATACAGTGTATGGGGACAGTGGGCCATTCCAGGAGAGAAAGGTAAGCAGGAGATATCTGTGATACTAGTGTATGGGGACAGCGGGCCATTCCGGGAGAGGAAGGTAAGCAGGAGATATCTGTGATACTAGTGTATGAGGACAGCGGCCATTCCGGGAGAGGAAGGTAAGTAGGAGATATCTGTGATACTAGTGTATGGGGACAGTGGGCCATTCCAGGAGAGAAAGGTAAGCAGGAGATATCTGTGATACTAGTGTATGGGGACAGTGGGCCATTCCAGGAGAGAAAGGTAAGCAGGAGATATCTGTGATACTAGTGTATGGGGACAGCGGGCCATTCCGGGAAAGGAAGGTAAGCAGGAGATATCTGTGATACTAGTGTATGAGGACAGCGGCCATTCCGGGAGAGGAAGGTAAGAAGGAGATATCTGTGATACTAGTGTATGGGGACAGTGGGCCATTCCAGGAGAGAAAGGTAAGCAGGAGATATCTGTGATACTAGTGTATGGGGACAGTGGGCCATTCCAGGAGAGAAAGGTAAGCAGGAGATATCTGTGATACTAGTGTATGGGGACAGCGGGCCATTCCGGGAAAGGAAGGTAAGCAGGAGATATCTGTGATACTAGTGTATGAGGACAGCGGCCATTCCGGGAGAGGAAGGTAAGTAGGAGATATCTGTGATACTAGTGTATGGGGACAGTGTGCCATTCCAGGAGAGAAAGGTAAGCAGGAGATATCTGTGATACTAGTGTATGGGGACAGCGGGCCATTCCGGGAGAGGAAGGTAAGTAGGAGATATCTGTGATACTGTGTATGGGGACAGTGGGCCATTCCAGGAGAGAAAGGTAAGCAGGAGATATCTGTGATACTAGTGTATGGGGACAGCGGGCCATTCCGGGAAAGGAAGGTAAGCAGGAGATATCTGTGATACTAGTGTATGAGGACAGCGGCCATTACGGGAGAGGAAGGTAAGTAGGAGATATCTGTGATACTAGTGTATGGGGACAGTGGGCCATTCCAGGAGAGAAAGGTAAGCAGGAGATATCTGTGATACTAGTGTATGGGGAAAGTGGGCCATTCCAGGAGAGAAAGGTAAGCAGGAGATATCTGTGATACTAGTGTATGAGGAAAGCGGGCCATTCTGGGAGAGGAAGGTAAGCCATGCTTGCCGACTATCTGGCTGCCCCTTCCGGGAGGGAGCAGCCAGATCGGCTTGACTGGGGGGGCGTGGCCAACAAACGGGGGCGGGGACGGCCAGACTACAACAGTTTGCGGGTGGAGCGGGGGGCGGAGCCACTCGCTCGTGTCATTTTGGCCACGCCCCCGCTACACGCTGCCGATATTACAGACAGCGTGAAGCAGGGGGCGGGGCCAAAATGACGCGATTCGACGTGAATCGCGTCACAGGCCCCCCGCTGCCGGGGATTTTCCTGTCATTGCGGTGGGGGGCAGGAGGGGTCGGCAGCTGCCGGGAGACTTGCCTGCCTTCCCGGGAGGTCGGGAGCGGCACCCGATTTTCGGGAGGCTCCCGACCAAATCGGGAGGGTAGGCAAGTATGAGGTAAGCAGGAGATATCTGTGATACTAGTGTATGGGGACAGCGGGTCATTCCGGGAGAGGAAGGTAAGTAGGAGATATCGGTGATACTAGTGTATGGGGACAGCGGGCCATTCTGGGAGAGGAAGGTAAGTAGGAGATATCTGTGATATCGTCTGCTTTACCTTCTTGATGACTGGTACAAAAACTTAATTTTTACAATTGTAGGTGAAAATGTTACTTTTTACAAAAGCTGGTGAAAATTAACTGATGATGAATAGGCCCCTTGGACTGCTGTATGCATAAATTTGAAACCCTGAGACTAGCATTCTGATAGTACCCATCCTAGTGATCATGCATAAAGTGATAGCATCCGTGATAAACGTAATTTTACCTATAGACCATACTGCGGTTTCTTTTGAGGTTAGGATTTACTGCAATGAATTTGCAAGGCAACAATAGATCAAAATGAAATTGCGGCTTCCTGCAGGCCACTTTAATGGGATCAAACAATAGTCTCTTTCTGGCAACAACACTTGTAGGTAATGATAGAACGCCATATGATTATGGCGTTTGCATAGAAAAAAAATAAAATAAAGCTGCTCCTTGTGTGTCGTGTAAATAACCATTCATATCAGGGGTGACTCAAGGGGCCGCCAGGCAGGGCTAGTGGGCATGGCTCTGAGGCCTATGGGTGCAGCCGTAGTCAGTCACTAGGATGTAGTTGCTGTCCACGAAAATGGGTCCTCTAACACGTCTTCTACACATGCGATTCTCACCGATGCTTCTTCCCATCATGCTGGGCTGCTGAAGTAGAGGTGCAGGCAGTCCGATAAAGGAGGAGGCAAATTAAAGGGGCCGGTGAAGGGGGTTGATGAGACAGGAAGAAGGGTGCTGGAGTCACAGAAGGCTGCACCGACAGGAGTGTGTAGTTATGGGGCAGTAGAGTGATCTGAAGCTTCAGTGCCAGGAACAGGATGCTGGTGTGATGAGCAGGATGGACTAACAGGGAGCAGGGGGCTGCAGTGACGGGGCAGGAGGCTGCAGTGACGGGTGCAGGAGCATGGAGTGACAGGGCAGGAGTTTAGAGTGACTGGAGGCTGGATTGACAGGGTGTAGCAGACTGGAGAGACACAAAGGGCATAGGCATGTGCAGAAGCTGACACAGGGTTTCCCACTTTGGCACTTCCCCTTACACTGGCTCATAGAATCTCGCACACCCCTCTCTCTGGAACATACACTACTTCAACTTTTCTGACCACCCAGATGAGTAGTTTATGTCCCGGTGGGAGGGGGAGATGGGGTACTACATGCCCCAGTGGAGGATGAAGTGAATAAACACAAAGCCCTGTGCCAGTTTCTGTGCATACTTATGACAAGGTGAGGTAGGCTTGACACAAACACTGGGCAGGAATTGATAGAGGCGGCACGAGTGGGTTGTATAATCAGGAAATTGTTTGCTTTCCTTCACAAACCGGCATCTTCTGGACCATGTGATCTCCTACATCAATAGTGAGTACCAACTTTGGGCCTGATTCAGACCCACTCGCGAGCGGCTGTCCGCTCGCAAGTGGGTCGATGTTCTGCACTGAGCATGCGCACGACGGAGGGAGCTCCGTCGTGCGCATGCGCCAGACGCGACGAGCGAAGGACTTTCCTGCGCTCGTTGTGTCTGATCAAAGGGGGCGTGCTGTCGATGTCGATTGACAGCACGCCCCCTTTGGTGGGCGTGCCGCGGGCGTGCCTCCCTGACGAAGGCGTTCCAAAGGGAACGCCTACCGTCAGAAGCCGGCCCACTGACATCACTAGTGATGTCATTGGGAGTGATTTTGGCTCTGATAGAGCCAAAATCACTCCGGGCCTTGCGGTTGAAAACCTCAACCGCAGGCTCCGGCTCGCAGTTTCGATGGTCAAGACCATCGCGGCCATCAAACTGCACGCTCGTATAGGCTGTGGGTGGTGACCCACAGCTATACGAGCGTCCAGGAGGACGCTCCATAGTTATGGAGGACGGCCCTCATTCAGAGCGTGCGCTCTGCTCAGAGCGTACGGCTCTGAATGAGGGCCTTTGTTTCCCCACTTCAGAGAAACTGCTATCTAGGTTTTTTCTTTTATTTTGCACACACCAAGCTACAAAATGCTTAACATACATCTTAGATGTTCAGGGGTCTGCACATGCACAGAATCCGTCCCTCCAAGCCTCAGCATTAATTGACATGCTGCAGCGTTTGTGAGGTGGAGTGTGGACATTGATGGTCAATGTTCTCGGATACAGAGGCATATTTCCAAGAGGGACAAGACCAGGGTCTGCACTGGTGGACGCAGATTTTCTTTCCTCACAAGTGACTAGGACCCAGCTTGGCTGCGTTAAACTTCAGCCTCCACAGCCTGGCCAAAGGAGCAAACATTGCAACCTTTAGCCATGATGGCGACCTCAGTCCCAGCGCTGAATTGCAGATGCAGCAAGGTGGTGTCTGTTCCTTAGAGAGACACCTACTCCTGTATTTGCATTTTAGACGTAGTTACACATCTGTTTGTGTGCAGCTATGCAATTCCATCCATCTCTGAATCCAGGCAAAAGCCCTCATCAAATATGGAGCAACAAACCCCGCTTGTTTTGGCTTTGTCCTCAGTGAGGCCAGGCTATGTCTGAAAAAAGTGCTATGAGGTTATACCAATTTTGAAGAATAAACTATTAATTAAAGTCTCTTTATTAAAGTGCACTCTATTAATAGAGAGAGAGAGAGATGTTGAAAAAATATTTACCTAAACGATTTAATATACTGTCAATAATGCAGATTTCATCCCTCATATTATTTGACAAAACTGTATGCTATATGATACTGTAATTTCCAAAAAAGTATAAGCTACAATTACATTATAAATGTACTACAGGTCGAGTCTCCCATATCCAAAATGCTTGGAACCAGAGGTATTTAGGAAATTGGAACATTCCGTACTTCTGCGTGAAGATGTGATAAAATGATACAGATTACCAACAATTGCCATCAACTATTTATATCGACAAATCAGAAAGCAGATAGATCCACATAGCAGATCTAAGGCTATGTCAGAAATTACCAAATTATTTTGCCTAGGTTTGAACTTCGTCAGGGCCACACAGTGACTCAATAGGATGAGTTCACCGTAAAGAAAAGGGGGGTGTTTTTACTTTGGTCTGTCTTTTTCGGATTGGACACCTGTTGTGATATTTTGACAAAAGTCCCAGTGAGGACTGACACGGCACAGTGGGATGATGGCTTTATGAGAAAAAAAGTTTTACTGCTGTCAATACAAAGGGTGTTGAGGGCACCCTTCTTTGGATAGAGATAGATTTGTGTGTATATATATATATATATATATATATTTATATATACACACACATACATACATACACACAGTTATGTGAAAGTTTTAGGCAAGTGTGGGAAAAACTGCTGCAAGGTGAGAATACTTTTAAAAATAGAAGTGTTAGTTTATTTTTATCAATTAACAGAATGCAAAGTGTATGAAAGCAGAGAAATCTATATCAAGTCAATGTTTGGTGTAACCACCCTTTGCCTTTGAAACAGCATCAATTCTTCTAGGTACACTTGCACACAGTTTTTTAAGGAACTCGGCAGGGAGGTTGTTCCAAACATCTTGGAGAACTAAGCACAGATCTTCTGCGGATGTAGCTTGCTCAAATCCTTCTGTCTCTTCATTGCTTTAATTAGAAGACATATCCTAAAATAAAAAAAGAGAATATTTCTCTTAAATGGAAAATTTTGAGCAAAAAATTAAATAAAACCTTAAAATAACCTTGAACAATGTAATGATTGTATTCAATTACTTATTATTTTCCTTTTAACGAGAGTTAAGTAGGTCAATATGCAGATGTAGCCGGCTACATCGTTGCTGCAATGCGTGCGCATCGCACGATTACGAGCGGACAGCATTTGCCCATTGCAGTCAAGGGCGGTCACGTGCGTACGCATGCCATAGACGCAGGCACATTAGTGGGATAGCTGAGCGTGGCTACATCTGTACATAATATATGTATATTTTTTTATTAATGATGTACTCAAATATATCTCTTCAATAATATACTTGAGTAAAGTGTGATATATGTTAACAACAGGAGGAGAAGTTCTGAAGCTATTGGTGTAGTTTACAGCACGTAGACACAGTTTTATCCACCTTGTCAAATTATTTGATTGTTATTGAGGTGGTATTAAAAACCTGCACTATTCTTTCTCCAATACAAATTCTAATTGAAACATACTTGAACTGTCTGTTACTACAGATTTAACAGCTCGTAATTGCATTGCAATCACACTAATTCTTCCCCAGCTAGCTCAGTTGTGCTAGTCTGCTTTTGATGTCGGACATAGGCACATGCACAAATAGAAGCAACTGGTTTGGGGTGTGAACCACCTTTTATTTTTCCTGGTTTTCATTTTGGACAAGTAGTAAACTATGACCCTCAATAAAGGTATTTTTTTATGTAAAAATTTTAATATTTTCTAATACCTTTAAAAATTTTCAAACAATAAAATAAGTTGGATAAAGAGTAGTTTGAAATTAGAATTATATGAGATAGTTAGGAAGAGAGAGATTATTGTAGAGTGCAAGGTGCATGAAGTAATGTGGGTGAGGAGAGAGAGGAGGGTGTATAAGAACCAAGGAATAGAGGGAGACATGCGGATAGAGGGGATAAACAGGGCGGAATAAGAGACACATGTAGGAATGCAGATGAGGAGAGAGACAGTAGGAAGTTATAGAGTCAGTGAGCTGCGTGCAGTAGTGTGGTATAGAGTGAGTGAGATGTGTGCAGTAGTGTGGTATAGAGTCAGTGAGCTGCGTGCAGTAGTGTGGTATAGAGTGAGTGAGATGTGTGCAGTAGTGTGGTATAGAGTCAGTGAGCTGCGTGCAGTAGTGTGGTATAGAGTGAGTGAGATGCGTGCAGTAGTGTGGTATAGAGTCAGTGAGCTGCGTGCAGTAGTGTGGTATAGAGTCAGTGAGATGCGTGCTGTAGTGTGGTATAAAGTCAGTGAGCTGCGTGCAGTAGTGTGGTATAGAGTGAGTGAGATGCGTGCAGTAGTGTGGTATAGAGTGAGTGAGATGCGTGCAGTAGTGTGGTATAGAGTGAGTGAGATGCGTGCAGTAGTGTGGTATAGAGTGAGTGAGATGCGTGCAGTAGTGTGGTATAGAGTGAGTGAGATGCGTGCAGTAGTGTGGTATAGAGTCAGTGAGATGCGTGCAGTAGTGTGGTATAGAGTGAGTGAGATGCGTGCAGTAGTGTGGTATAGAGTCAGTGAGATGCGTGCAGTAGTGTGGTATAGAGTCAGTGAGCTGCGTGCAGTAGTGTGGTATAGAGTCAGTGAGCTGCGTGCAGTAGTGTGGTATAGAGTCAGTGAGATGCGTGCTGTAGTGTGGTATAGAGTCAGTGAGCTGCGTGCAGTAGTGTGGTATAGAGTCAGTGAGCTGCGTGCTGTAGTGTGGTATAAAGTCAGTGAGCTGCGTGCAGTAGTGTGGTATAGAGTCAGTGAGCTGCGTGCAGTAGTGTGGTATAGAGTCAGTGAGCTGCGTGCAGTAGTGTGGTATAGAGTCAGTGAGCTGCGTGCAGTAGTGTGGTATAGAGTGAGTGAGATGCGTGCAGTAGTGTGGTATAGAGTCAGTGAGCTGCGTGCAGTAGTGTGGTATAGAGTGAGTGAGATGCGTGCAGTAGTGTGGTATAGAGTCAGTGAGCTGCGTGCAGTAGTGTGGTATAGAGTCAGTGAGATGCGTGCAGTAGTGTGGTATAGAGTCAGTGAGCTGCGTGCAGTAGTGTGGTATAGAGTAAGTGAGATGCGTGCTGTAGTGTGGTATAGAGTCAGTGAGCTGCGTGCAGTAGTGTGGTATAGAGTCAGTGAGATGCGTGCTGTAGTGTGGTATAAAGTCAGTGAGCTGCGTGCAGTAGTGTGGTATAGAGTCAGTGAGATGCGTGCTGTAGTGTGGTATAAAGTCAGTGAGATGCGTGCAGTAGTGTGGTATAGAGTGAGTGAGATGCGTGCAGTAGTGTGGTATAGAGTCAGTGAGATGCGTGCAGTAGTGTGGTATAGAGTGAGTGAGATGCGTGCAGTAGTGTGGTATAGAGTCAGTGAGATGCGTGCAGTAGTGTGGTATAGAGTCAGTGAGATGCGTGCAGTAGTGTGGTATAGAGTGAGTGAGATGCGTGCAGTAGTGTGGTATAGAGTCAGTGAGCTGCGTGCAGTAGTGTGGTATAGAGTCAGTGAGCTGCGTGCAGTAGTGTGGTATAGAGTCAGTGAGCTGCGTGCAGTAGTGTGGTATAGAGTCAGTGAGCTGCGTGCAGTAGTGTGGTATAGAGTCAGTGAGCTGCGTGCAGTAGTGTGGTATAGAGTCAGTGAGCTGCGTGCAGTAGTGTGGTATAGAGTCAGTGAGCTGCGTGCTGTAGTGTGGTATAGAGTCAGTGAGCTGCGTGCAGTAGTGTGGTATAGAGTCAGTGAGATGCGTGCTGTAGTGTGGTATAAAGTCAGTAAGCTGCGTGCAGTAGTGTGGTATAGAGTCAGTGAGCTGCGTGCAGTAGTGTGGTATAGAGTCAGTGAGCTGCGTGCAGTAGTGTGGTATAGAGTCAGTGAGCTGCGTGCTGTAGTGTGGTATAGAGTCAGTAAGCTGCGTGCAGTAGTGTGGTATAGAGTCAGTGAGATGCGTGCTGTAGTGTGGTATAAAGTCAGTAAGCTGCGTGCAGTAGTGTGGTATAGAGTCAGTGAGCTGCGTGCAGTAGTGTGGTATAGAGTCAGTGAGCTGTGTGCAGTAGTGTGGTATAGAGTCAGTGAGCTGCGTGCAGTAGTGTGGGTGAAGAGAGAGACAGAAGGGGGTTTAAAAACAGCAATAGAGCCCTTGGGGTGCATGAAGCAGTGTCAGCTACTCCAGGGGAGTCTATCACAAACATTTAATACTTCCACAAGTTAGTAGTAGGGTTAGGGGTTAGAGTTAGGCACTAGGGGGAGGGTTAGGTTTAGAGTGCGGGGAGGGGAGGTTAGGTTCAGGTACTGGGGAGGGAGGATCAGGACACCGGCGAAAGGTGTCATTATCCTAAACCTGTCGGGATGCTGGGATCCCGTACTCATCCAAAATAAATACATAATATCTAGATACTTACAAGTTGGATCCGTGCAGGGCCTCTCCCTACAGCAACCAGCGCCGGACGTCTCAGGTCTCTGGAAATGCAGCAGCTGTCACTGATCCTGAAATGAGGGACAGGTTTTACTTGTGGCTGCAGGGGCATATAATAGTTCTAAAAGACTTAAATAAATAAAAGGGTTACGTTCAATATCTTTTGTGTGCTCATTGGAATACACACATGCAGTCTATGCAACTGAGGTTTGAGCAGTTATGTGGCTCCCACATCCCACTCAGTGCACACAATCTTCCCATTTGATCACCAAAACAATCTCACTGGCTTCCAACATCCTTCTCACTGCATACATTTATCTCATCTCATTCATTATACACGTTCAGCTCCCTTATTTTTAAAAATATCATACTCTGTCTATGCATGTACACTTTCTTCCCCTATATGCCTCCATGCTGCTATATATTCCCCAATCCCTA
Source organism: Taudactylus pleione (assembly GCA_031769625.1). NCBI lineage: Eukaryota > Metazoa > Chordata > Amphibia > Anura > Myobatrachidae > Taudactylus > Taudactylus pleione. The sequence continues at coordinate 12,451,748 of JAUIMM010000350.1, read as the reverse complement.
CTGCTATGTGGTTTCCCAACTGTGATAGTCTGTGTTCCCTCATCCGCACCAATATTTTTCCCCAGCCGCACCGCCCTGCTGAATCTGCAGTTAACCACAGAGTGTGATGGCATACCATATCTGTATTGCGCAAGGAATACGTCCATTAAGGCGTCAGCCTTAATGATCGTAATTTTATTGCTTTTTGAAGTTTGAGTGGCAGAAAATCAATAGGTTTTGTGAATTTTCAGATCATGTCTAAGCAGCCTTAGTGGGACATGTGAAACTGTAAGTTTTTTTGTCTATGGAATTTCATAGCTTTTTTAAAATGTATTAACTATCAGGGTTTGGATGAGCAAACCGGGCCACCTGCAGGGGAGAAGGGCAACAAAATGGTACTCTAACACAGGTGGAAGAGGGGACAGCACACAGGAGGTTGGTTTGGGAGGTGCAGAGTGCGAGATGGCTGTAGGCGTGCGGGATAGCGGCAGCAGCGGTGGTGCAGAGCAGTAGCAGCGGTGCAGTGCAAAGGGGGCATCAGGGGGCTCATTGGTAGTGTGTATGCACCTGAGAAAATCAAATCAATAAGTCACAGATGCACGAATGCAGCAGTGAGATCCATCTACGCATCTGTTAAAAATTGAGTGTAAAAAAAACAACAACTTAGCCCCGCCCCCTAAAGGACAACCAGCATCGGGCTTTGGAGCCGCAGTGCTGGTTGTGCTACATACAAGGGACAAATTATGTAGGGGTCCCCCGTATTAAGAACAACCAGCACCAGGCTTTTCAGAACCTGTCCTGGTTGCCGAAATACGGGGGACAAATGACGTAGGGATCCCCCGTATTTGGTGCAACCAGCACAGGGCTCTGAGCCGGTCCTGGTTCTGGAAATACAGGGGAAAAAAAATGCATAGGGCCCTGCTGTATTTCCCAGAACCAGCACCGGACTCCTTCTAGCGGGGGGGGGTGATGCCACAGCCAGGGGAGCCCTTTCACTGGGCCCCCCAGCCGAAGCATCACCCCTGACCACTAGTCAGCCCAGGCCGGGGATCCCTGGGGAGTTGGGGACCCTCAATAAAGAGGTCCCCCCCTCCTCAGGGCACCCCAGGCCCAGGTTGATATCCCGGGGCTATCCCCAGCACCCCTGGGCGGTGGGTGCTGGGTTGATTATGTTAAGTGTGGTGAATTTGAAAATATAAATATTGGCTTTTGCTGTGGAACTACATTTCCCAGCAAGCCTCCCCCGCATGCTGGTACTTGGAGAACCACAAGTACCAGCATGCGGGGCATTATGAGCATGCTGGTAGCTGTAGTTCCACAACAAAAGCAATATTAAAAAAATACACAACACACACCGTAGAAAAGTATTATTAAAACATACATGCACACACACATGTACTCACACATGCACACACTATCTCACATACTCACCTAGTATTCCTGAAGCTAATCTGTCCTCTTCTCCAGTAGGTAATCCTATGGTGTACCTGTAATAAAAAATGTCACACTCACCTCCTGCTGTGCGTAGATCTGTCCTCTACGTTCCAAAGTAGGCAAATCCTGAGTCCTGGCAAAATAAAAAAATTAATTACCCGGTCCCACGGACATTAGTAGTGTCCTCTAAGGAAAAACACACACACACAAGGGTAGGGGGTACAGGGTGACACACACACACACCCCCCCAGGGGTAGGGGGTACAGGGCGTCACACACACAGAAGTAGTGGGTACAGGGTGTCACACACACAGGGGTAGGGGGTACAGGGTGTCACACACACAGAAGTAATGGGTACAGGGTGTCACACACACAGGGGTAGGGGGTACAGGGTGTCACACACACACAGGGGTAGGGGGTACAGGGTGTCACACACACACAGGGGTAGGGGGTACAGGGTGTCACACACACACAGGGGTAGGGGGTACAGGGTGTCACACACACACAGGGGTAGGGGGTACAGGGTACAGAGCAAGGTTGAAGTGGAAGAGCAGGGGGAGGGAGAAACAGAGGGTAAAAGTGGAAAAGCAGGGGAAGGGTGTGAGAGAGCAGGGGAAGGGTGTGAGAGAGCAGGGGAGAGCAGGTATAGGGTGGGAGAGAGGGTGAGAGTGGTAGAACAGGGTGAGGGTGGTAGAACAGGGTGAGGAGGGGGAGGAGGGTAAAGTGGGAAAGCAGGAGTCTTTCTACCTTGAGGGGAAGTAGGATCTCCTGTAGCCTCTCCTGCCTGTCTGTGCACTCTCTCTTCACAGCGGCTGTAGCAGGTAGGTCTCCCCTCACCACTGCTGCTTCCTCCCCCGCTGCTGCTCCTTCTGGCTGCTTTTCTCCCAGCCAGCCTCTTCCCGCTGGCTGCTGTCAGACTGGCTGCCGCTCACAGTCTCATCCGGACAAAGTCAGAGCTGTGGGGATGGGTGTTATAACATGTTAATCTATAATATGAGGGTAAAAGTGAGAGAGCACGGTGAGAGGAGGGTGAGTGTGTGAAAGCAATGTAAAAGTGGGAGAGAGCAAGGTAGACGTGAGAGAATGGGGAGGGTGGGAGAGAGGGTAAAAGTGAGAGAACATGCTGGGTGGGCGACAGGAGGGTGGGTATTAATGCAAGGGGTGGGCGACAGGAGGGTGGGTATTAATGCAGGTTTGGCGACAGGAGGGAGGATATTAATGCAGGGGGTGGGCGACAGGAGGGAGGGTATTAATGTAACCCTGGTTAGGGTTACGGAGATAATTCATATATACAATTGAAACAGGTATATATTTTCATTCATCTATCTACAGCAAAATGCCATTTATGAGGTAAATGTTAAATATACTGTAGGGATATATGTGATGTGATGTAAATATGTGGAAATGTATGTACCCTGTGCATGTTAGATATCTATGATGTCAGTGGACTTTAGTGCTTCATGCTGCAGATATACATTTCACAGACATTGGTGATAGTTGCAGAAGGGGGCGGAGTAATATAGATGGGAGTGAATTGGTTCCTGTCAGGAAAATAGGATCCGGTGAGAGGGAGGAGATATAACAGCTGTTAGTAGCAGCTGGGAGGCAGTCTCCTGATCCCTCCCTCCAGTGCCTGCCCTCCTGTGACCCGGGCAGCCAGTGAGCGGCTATATGCTGCTGGGCGCAGGGGGGCAGAGCCGGAGATGCAGCCCAGCCGGAGCTGGGGAAGAAGCTGGGACAGTGGCACCCACCCTGTCTACCTGATGATGCCAGAGAGGCAGCGTCGTGGGAGGTGGACCAGGCAGCGTGAGTGGAAGTGGCTAGGAGCCACTCAGGAAGTCCCGGCGTCAGCGGGGAGGCAGCTCCGGAAGTTCTGGCTACTGTCCAGTGACAGGAGGGCTGCCTGCTTGGTGGCAGGCTATGACAGAGCCCAGGGAGAGGGAGACACTGCAGCGGCGGGGGTGAGGCTATCAGTAGTCATCCCTGCACAAGCAGCTGGAGACCCTGTGTGCACACAGCCCCTGTCAGTGAAGCAGACTAGTGTCCTGCCGGGGCAGGCACTGAACGCTGACATGTGGTCATAAGGCCATCTATCTCCCTGGAAAGCACCAGTCATCTGCTGTGAGTAAACATAACTTGTGCCCTTACAGGATGCAGGACAGCTTATAGGCAGGCCAGTGTTAACGTGATATAAGTGGAGGAAGGAGCCGGGGAGTGTATTTACAACAGCAAGACATCACTTTAGGAGGAATCAGAAGTAATTGAAAGAGAGAGTAGCTGTACCTTGTATTAATTACCCAGGGATGCATACTGTATCCTTCTACATAAACTTGTGTCTGGAATAAAAAGTAACTAAAACAGCATATACCAAGTCCTACTCTGGCTTCTGCTGTATTTTAAAGTGACAGCTTAAATGCAGGTTTTGTTATAAATCATATTGCCTTGGCAAACTCTGGGCTAAAAGTTATCTCTGATATCCTAATATCTATTTATTGGTAATAACCTGCATTGAAGGAAACATCAGACCAGGAGATACTTCTAAAAAGTGGTATACGACTCTAATTATAATACAAACTGGAGGTCACCACTGGACAGCAACTAATAAACTTTATATCAGCCTGAAGGCATAAGAACTTGGACATTTCATCTTAGGACATACTACTTTCAGTAGGTGATATATAGTAGCATATATAAGAAGAGGTTATACCAGTTAATTGCATTATTTCATGTACACGTATGTAATGCATTGTATTGTGTGATCTGTAAGTGTTATGTATGTAATTTAACTGCAACTTTGCAGGATAAAATAAGAAAATATATGTGTACTGTATGTGACTTTACTTATCAGGAGGAGTGTCATTAGAAATCCTGAGCTGACCGGACCTGTGGAGAGGAGGAAAGTTGCTATACCATTATAAGGTGTATAGTAGATATTTATGCATTGGGAGTTGAGTTGTAAAACAATTGAATCATATATACCACCTATTTTAGAAACCGCACTAAGTTTAGGCTTACCCAAGCAAGCCTACCTACACAATAGCATAATTCATCATAATATAAGCTTGGGTGGAGGCACTGACAATGGAAAGGTACCGTACACCACCAATAGAGGGTAAGGGTGGGTACATTAGGAGTAACAAATGTGGTAGTAACCTGGTGACCCTTTAGTGGTAAAAAAGGGGGTTACATTAATGCAAGGGGTGGGCGACAGGAAAGTGGGTATTAATGCAAGGGGTGGGTGACAGGAGGGAGGGTATTAATGCAGGGTGGGCGACAGGAAGGAGGGTATTAATGCAGGGTTGGCGACAGGAGGGAGGATATTAATGCAGGGGGTGGGCGACAGGAGGGAGGGTATTAATGCAGGGGGTGGGCGACAGGAGGGAGGGTATTAATGCAAGGGGTGGGCGACAGGAGGGAGGGTATTAATGCAGGGTGGGCGACAGGAGGGTGGGTATTAATGCAGGGTTGGCGACAGGAGGGAGGATATTAATGGAAGGTGGGCAACAGGAGGGAGGGTATTAATGCAAGGGGTGGGCGACAGGAGGGAGGGTATTAATGCAAGGGGTGGGCGACGGGAGGGTATTAATGCAGGGTGGGCGACAGGAGGGTGGGTATTAATGCAGGGTTGGCGACAGGAGGGAGGATATTAATGCAGGGGGGTGACAGGAGGGAGGGTATTAATGCAGGGTGGGCGACAGGAAGGAGGGTATTAATGCAGGGTGGGCGACAGGAGGGAGGGTATTAATGCAAGGGGTGGGCGACAGGAGGGAGGGTATTAATGCAGGGTGGGCGACAGGAGGGAGGGTATTAATGCAGGGGGGCAACAGGAAGGAGGGTATTAATGCAAGGGGTGGGCGACAGGAGGGAGGGTATTAATGCAGGCCGGACATCTGGAAGGAGGGTATTTATGCAAGGTGGGCGACTGGAAGGAGGGTATTTATGCAGGGCGGGCGTCTGGAAGGAGGGTATTTATGCAGGGCGGGCGACTGGAAGGAGGGTATTTATGCATGGCGGGCGACAGGAGGGAGGGTATTTATGCATGGCGTGCATCTGGAAGGAGGGTATTTATGCAAGGTGGACGACTGGAAGGAGGGTATTTATGCAGGGCGGGTGACAGGAGGGATGGTATTTATGCAGGACGGGCATCTGGAAGGAGGGTATTTATGCAAGGTGGGCGACTGGAAGGAGGGTATTTATGCAGGGCGGGCGACTGGAAGGAGGGTATTTATGCAGGGCGGGCGACTGGAAGGAGGGTATTTATGCATGGCGGGCGACAGGAGGGAGGGTATTTATGCATGGCGTGCATCTGGAAGGAGGGTATTTATGCAAGGTGGGCGACTGGAAGGAGGGTATTTATGCAGGGCGGGCGACAGGAGGGAGAGTATTTATGCAGGGCGGGCGACTGGAAGGAGGGTATTTATGCAGGGCGGGCGACTGGAAGGAGGGTATTTATGCAGGGCGGGCGACTGGAGGGAGGGTATTTATGCAGGGCGGGCGACTGGAAGGAGGGTATTTAAGCAGGGTGGGCGACAGGAGGGAGGGTATTTATGCAAGGCGGGCGACTGGAAGGAGGGTATTTAAGCAGGGTGGGCGACAGGAGGGAGAGTATTGAGGTAAGAAAACTGACTAATAAAACAAGCTAGTGGCAGGGTAAGCAGAGACAGCAGCATGGAAGAGCAGGAGACCAATGCCGGCTGCAGGGATAGAGGTGAGTGTGGGCAGTGCTGCACTTACACACTGAAATACTGCATCCAGGCTGGCTCCTCCCAGCACTGTTGCTCTGAAGGCCCAGGGTCAATGCACTTACTGAGGCCCCAGTGGTGGGGTGCTGCTCCTGCCGGGTCTCTCTCCTCCAGCGCGGCGGGTCTCCCTCCTCCAGCGCGGCCGGGTCTCCCTCCTCCAGCGCTGCCGGGTCTCTCTCCTTCAGCGCTGCCGGGTCTCTCTCCTTCAGCGCGGCCGGGTCTCCCTCCTCCAGCGCCGCTGGGTCTCTCTCCTCCAGTCGGGGTCAACCCTGTCCAGCGCCGCCGCCGAGCAAGGTTACAGCGCTACACAGCGCATGCGCAGTAAAGAAGTGTAGATATCGTGATTGCGATGATGAAAGGAGACAGATTCGCCGGGACACAGCTTATTCGCAGGCTCAGTCCCGGTTTGAGAATTTTAATACATTCCTGTGAAAAGAACATAACTCGCAATGCGAGTTAAATCGTTATATTCGCAAAACACAACCACAATTGAAATGCGGATTGTGATAAATAGAGCCCAATGTCTTGGGCCTTTTACTCTAAAGACTAGAGGCAAATTTACACTTTAGATTATCTAATTTTTTTAAAACTACTTTATCACACAGTTCAGGGAAATTGTTCAGAGTTTCATTGAGTTTTAATAGGGGAAACTTTCTCTTAATAGTTCTTTTAATCCTATACAGTACGTTTAACTGTTATACTTAGTTATAAACAACATAGATCTATCTTTGCTCTCTCGCTTATCCTGCCTATTATCACTAAAGCAATATACTCCAATCTATATCTTTGATCTCTTCTAATGCCTTGTCCAACACCTTTGTCGGGTAATCCTGTTGTCAGGTTTCAGCCTAATATTGACCGTTAACTCACCACAGTGCCGACTTCCCCTGACTTCTCGTGCGGTCAGACATCAGTTGGTATGGTGGCGAGTGAAGCGCTGAGGATTATGCCTTAGGTGCACTGGAACATCCATGTGCTGCTCCGTGACTTGGTTACCAAGGTTGCCACCATGGGCGCAGCCATGACAGTCTTCATCACCTGACTGACTCTTCATCCAATGGTAGCATGGTTGTTGTCAGCTGACGCTGTCCTCCAATTGACTGCTACCTTGGGGTATATTACTGGGCTCTGGACAACAGGAAGTTGCCTGTACAATGTTGTTGCAACCATTTACACTGCATGGTTTCACGGGTTATTCCCGTGTTAATCCCTGCAAGTTACTAGGGTTGGATTGCTGGGTCACTCCACCCGAGAATCCAACCCTGTCCCCTTTTACACCAAGGAGCTACCCGGGTTAACCCTGCAATAACCCGGGTTTTAGCTCTGGCGTAAAATGGGTATTACTTTGCTTACTGGGGACTTGGACTGTGTTTTGTTCAGCTATTATAAGGAGCCTGTCAGAGATTGTTGTATATGACAGACTGAATGAAGTTTTAGAAAGTTACTAGATATATATATATATATATATATCTAACAAGTTGTGAAAAGGATCCTATTAACCAACTGAAATCTTTACGTTATACTACTTTTAGACCTTAATCCTGGGTCTGATCCGAGTTTTGGAACTCCAAAACAGGTCAGACCCAGGACATACCTTTTCTACTGCGGTGCCGTTCATACTGCACACGAGAGCAGCGGATCACTTCTCCCGGCGATAGGAGATTACATCAACTCCAGGCGCCGAGAAGCCCGGAAGCCCCCATGCTGTAAACGGGAACCCATTTACTGCAGGATTTCACGGGTTGATCCTCGTGTAAAATCCTGCAAGTTACCTGGGTTGGATTGCCAGGTCATTCGACCTGGGAATCCAACCCTGGCCCCTTTTACACCAAGGAGCTACCCGGGTTAACCTTTCAATAACCTGGGTTTTAGCTCCGTAAAAAGGGTATTACTAAGTGACTGTGTATAAAGGATTTTTTTATGAAACCCAAATAAGACCTTATTACTGTACTTGTTGTTTAATCAGAATGCTGTCAAGGTCAAAGCTTCTGAAATAACAAGTGTTTTTTATAAATGACAAATTGGCTGCTGGCTGCATACTAATAATTTATGCATGATTAACAAGTTGTGAAAAGTAATTAACAACCAACATGTTGTACTGTATAGTGAAATTGTCAGAAAGCAATTGCCTGCAAGAAAAATCTTTTTATTAAAAGGTTTATTGATTAATTATTGTGAAGTACTGTTTGTATATTGGATTCTGGAGGATTGCATTCAGAGTTGAATCTATTAATTATTGCTGATGTTTATGATTATTTTTATATATTTATTATGTATTATTATTTTTAATAAATTGAATTTTTTAATTCCAACTAATTGAATGGCACTTTCTTTTTATTGAAGTTTTTTTTATAAAGTTACTTCCTGCTGAAATAGATTGACCTTTAGCCAAATATGAAAGGTAGTGGTAGATTCTGCATACAGCAGCTTTCATGTAAAACACATTCGTATTCTGATTGCAGGACAAAATCATGCTCAATGTCCCCAGTACAGTACAGTACAGTGCATGTCTCTATACAATATATACTCAACATTATGTTCTTCATTTAGCTGTGAATGGGTTACTTACTTGCCACAATTGCAGAAAAGCGAATTTATAGAAATTTAATCTGGTTAATCTAATTCCTCTGTACTAGTAGCCCTCACAGCATCTGCCTGTTCTCTCTCAATCCTATAAAAGGTTTACAAAGTCAGAAGCTGTAGATGTCTCAGGAAACATAACTGACCTCTGTCATATGACATGATGTCAATGAAGTTGATTAGAAATGCCTTCCATTTACAGATTGGAGGCGTCATACTTATTTTTCTGTTATTATGACTGACTTTAAAATTTAATTTAGATTTTACAATATAGTATGTAGATATGACTTTCATTATTCTTAAAAGTATGTTTTGTAACGCTCTTTAAAGGTCAATAAGATAAGTGCACAATGTGTACTATTGAGCCAATAGCCCCAATCACAGGTGTACACCCTGATACTGCTTTTTGGGCTGCCTCTGGCAAAATGATTCTGCTCATAGATTTGCAGGCTTGCCAGATTGATTATAAAAGCACAATTGTAAATAGAGGGAAATCATCTCTATAAAGTCCTCCCTACTCCCACTGGATATCTACTGATACTAATTCCATAGCTGGAGATTGAACATGACATAAGCAAATAGCAAGATGAAACAATGGTTGCAAGCAGTGGTCATAGGTTTGGGAGGTCACTTCTAGGATTCCTGTGTAAGATTAAATATCATTAATTAAATATCATTAAGCGGATAATGAGTTTACCCAAGTGAAGAGTTCTGGCCATAAAGTCCACTGGAAGATTTTCCAATGGGGTCACCAGGTGCATGTTTTTATTTGGTCCTTTCTTCTTTTCTTTTGTCTCCTCCCATAGCAACCAATCATATAGTAGCTATCATTTATTTACTACATTATTTAAAATGATAGCAAGCATCTGATTTGTTGCCTTGGGCAACACCTCCACTTGTCCCCTTTAAAAAGTTTGATAAATCTCCCCCTGAGTCTGTTCTCAGGCCTCCTGACTGACATACAATAGCTTCACTGGCAAGCCCAGTGCTATCATTAGACAGCTGCCTAGTGCGCCAGGCTTTGGCATCACTGGGGTGGCTATCCCTCTCCCTCTCCCCCTTGCTCCTTGACCCTAATGATCCTGCAGGCTCCAGGTCAGCTCGCCTTGCTCTGTCTGCTGTAACTCTGAGGAGTGCCTTGAGTCAGATTACACAGCCTTTGTTGTGCTCTGATTAACTGAGTCCTACTACACAGTGACTCAGGAAATCGGAGCACAGACACCCCACCACCTACACTGCCAGGGGAAGGACTCAAAAAGTAGGAAGCTGAAGGCTACACAGGCAGCAGTACAGCAAGAAGAGGTACAGTAAATGTGTGTCATGTATGTCAGAGGCAGTGTGCATGTATATAGTATAAGAGGAAGGTAGTGTGTATCAATGTGGGAAGGAGAGGGGTTAAATTAGGAGAATCGAGTCAACAAGACAAACTTTGTTACATTTGAAATGAGATAACAGAAACATTGGTTTCACAGAGTCAGATCTTGACCCCCTGATACCCTAATAGTCCCGACTAATATTCCTGGTTTACCACTGTATGGCAATGCATTATCTATACCTTTTGCTCATCATTCACCCGCAACAAATTTTAACTGTCAAATTAAAAGGCACCATTCACTTCTACTCAGGTCATGGACGTGTAGCTGAAGCTCCATGCGATTCTGAGTCGTGTCTATGGAGAAGGGTGTTTTAGATGGATCATTATTATTACACACTTACTACTACTAGTATAGTGAAGACTGAATCTCGTTTCTTGCTCCCTTACCACTCCCAGGTAAGTGTGCAATGCCGGTGCACACTGTCTCAGTCACTTAGCTGTGGCTGGCTACACCAGGGCCTAGCCCGCCGCTTGGACTTTACACAGGCAACCATATTCCATTTAGTACACTGGGTCTGATTCAGAGGCGCTCGCAAATAGCGAGCGCTCGCGCTGAATCAGGGAGGCCTGGTTGCTCGCTAAGCTGTGGGTGACCACCCACAGCTTTAGCGGGCGGCCAGGTGAAGGTCGCGATGGTCGCGACCATCGGGCTTGCGACGAGACCCTTGTGGTAGGGTCTCTTCCACTGCAAGCCCCAGTGAACTCCCTGCTCTAATAGAGCAGGAAGTTCACTACTGACATGTGTGATGTCAGTAGGGCCGCCCCCAAACGGCAGGTGTCCATCGGGAACACCTCCGTTTGGGCAGCCATCCCCCGACCCGCCTACAAAATGGGGCAAGCTGTCGATCAACATCGACAGCCGCCCCGTTTTGTTGCGAGCCCTGAGCGAGTGAAGTTCTCACTCGCTCCGGGGCTCGTGCGTGCGCACTGCCCGGCCATCGACCCACTTGCGAGCGGGTCTGAATCAGGCCCACTGTACACAACACAAGGCCATTTATGGGTGGCCTAAAGCATGGCACTGCACCAACCATGGGCCTGGTGCAAGTGCTGATACTAATGATGACGGTTGCAGCAGTTGGAGTAAAATCAATGGGCAACATAGGTTTCCACTTACAGACGCAGGAACCCCAGCATTAGTCATACTGATTCTCGCATTAACATAAGGCAGTAGATCAGGCTTACATGGCTGGCCGCAGCTACAGCCATTTTGTGTGTGACTCAGAATCAGACCCAATGTGTGGCTATCTGGACAATGGCTTATAGTTGGGTTATGTAAATATAGAGGCATTGACTTTCAGCATGTTTAGTGGGTGATAGGTATAGATATATTGTAGACATCATATAGGGTTGTATAGCAGTGTTGTAGATTGTGTGAAGTTATGTTGTCATATTGATATTGGTATCTTGCATTGTTACATACACTGTAATGAAGATACCCTTGTTGCTTCCCTGCTGTTTTGTCTGTGTAATCCTGAACCCCAAGGTACCCAAGGTTACTTAGTGAGCCTTGCTCTAAATCTCAGATACCCTACCTATTATAAATATTCTGTTACACATTTGTGGGACCCTCACCCCATTCTCCTAACACTTTCTTCTTCAAATAGCCAGAATTCTTTATATTGCCGACACTCAAAACAGGTTACAAAAAATTAACCCACCAAATTCCCCACTTAGGGGGGTTTCCAATTACCTGCGATCAGTGAAAAATTGGGATTTTTCGCCTATTATCGCAGTTTCTCGACAATGTTTTTTTCCCCTAACTTATTATTTCTCCTGAGGGGGCGCCGCCAGCTGCAGTCCAGGGCACATGCGGTCTGCGGCTCTACACATTAAAACAAACACGACGGCGGTGTTTGTTTTAGCACTGCAGCCAATAAGAGTCAGACAGACTTTTATTGGCTGCTACACTCAGGGTCGAAGCTGCTCTGGAGCTCACTCATGAGCTCCGCCTTCTGGCTCTCACACTGGGTGAAGGGAAAGACATCAAGACGTCTCTCCCATGGTGCAGAGCGGGACAGGAGCAGCAGGCAGCGGGGGGCGCAGGAGCAGGAATTCTGGTAAGTATAATTTTGTCTGTCTGTGTGTCTCTGCGTGTTTTATGTGTAAAAGGCACTACTATTGGCCCGGGGGCACTGTATATTGGACACTAAATAGGGGGCACTATATAAGGGGCACTGTATAAGGGACACTATATATTGGGCACTACTGGGGGCACTGCATAAGGGCCACTGTATAAGGGGCACTACTGGAGCACTGTATAAGGGGCAATACTGGGGGCACTGCATTAGAGGCACTACTTGGGGCACTGTATAAGGAGCACTATACATTGGACCCTACTGGGGGCACTGTATAATGGGCACTACTGGGGCACTGTATAAAGGGCACTACTGGGGGCACTGTATAAGGGGCACTTTATAATGGGTATTACAATAGGGGCACTACTACTGGGGGCACTGCATAATGTGCACTACAACTTATGCAATGCACAATGTGCATTGCATAAGGGGCACTACTACTGGGGGCACTGCATAATGAGCACTGCTACTGAGTTATTTTGGAATATATACAGTATACATTTTTCATATAACTAATTGAAGTCCACTTTATGAAATTAACGTCAGCTTTATTTACTACATCAAAATCTCTTTTGAGATCCTTCAGTGTTCCTGAAACAATGTAGTGAGTTTTTAATATATCAGATCTATTTGGTTTTAGACCTTTTGACAAGGCATATATTCAGATCATATAAGGCATTCATAAAAATTTTTAGTCTCTCTTGAATATTTGCTCATGGGACATCAAGCAGAGCCGTATCTAGACTTTTGGGTGCCCTGTGCCAGAGAGAGCATTGGTGCCCTCCCTCCCCCAATTTTTAAATAAGCATATAAGATTCTGCACCTGAAAAAGGGCCATGGTCTCATGGGGAACAGCCAGGGAAGAGATAGGGGAGGCTAGGAGATGCTGGGGATAAGAGAAGAGGAAGCTACAAGTGAGAATGATAATAAACAGGAAAATTGATAGGCCCAAACAGCGCCCCCTGTCTTGCGGTGCCCTGTGACATGGCACTGATCGCACTACCCTAGTTACGGCCCTGACACCAAGGTCAATGTACAAAGCAGAATCAGATTTTGCAAATATGCAAGTACTGTACATTTGTTACTGTTGCAACTTTAGATAAGCAGTGAGTTTCACATATCAGTCTTTGAAGGTAAGGAACCAGACTGACTTACATAGAAATACTGCAACATTATTCATAGGGGCAAATGTATCAATCTGGTTTCAGACCCGATAACTGAAATCTCTTATAGCCACTATTCACCACAATCAGAAGTTTACATTGAATGTATCAAAACACACACGTAGCGGCAAGGAGATCATCACCGCAATGTGTTAGAAGTGAAGTGATCGCATTGCCCTCCGCAGCTCTACAGCACATGCGAGGTCTACTGACCATTCATGTGCATCGGTCATTGCTGGGGAGGAATCCGGAGGATTCCTTTACTGGTAATATTTGCAAAATATAGCCCATAGGCTACAGCGGCTAACGCCATCAGATGGTGTTAGCTGCTGCGGCCAAATGATCTTGAATGATTCGCATTCTGGAGCTGGTAAATCTGACAGCTTTGCAGCCATGAAGGAAATGATGTCGGAATTGAGCACAGCAGATATTGGAGATATCTGCTGCGACCCCTCCTTCATCGTACATTCGAGTGAAACTTAATATTTGAGGATATCCCCCTAAATATGCCACAAGTATTGAATGATAAATAGGCCCCTAAGTGTGAAAATGTATCCTGATACTGCCTGAAACATCAAGGAGAATGGTGGCTAGAGGAGACTGAAGTGGCTATACATCATCTACAGTCAGAAGTCCAACAACATTTGTCGGTTGGGGGGCTAAGATATAATTTCATTTTAGCACCCCTAATACGCTGAATGTCACCCCCTCAGGGGCAGTTGGAGTAACCCGCAGATGGAAAATTGCAGTACAGCTGCAGGTTGTCACATCTCAGTCACTCTATATACACCATAGAGGCAGCAGTATAGGGGTGAGCTGAGCTGCTGGACACCAGGTATGGATTCAGAATCAGACCCCCACAAATGTACTGTCACACTGAGTCTGGCACTAATGTAGTGTGCTGCAACAACTCTATCCCCAGTCAGATCACTGTGCACCGCACGGTGCCGGCCATCCCTGCCCCTGCCACTCATGGATGAATGATGGGGTGTGTAGTAGAAGCCGGAGACTGCAGCAAGGAGTATGTAACACCCAACCCTGGCCCATGCTGCTGCTGGGAGGCTGAATGAATGGGGGTGTAGTAGAACGAGACTGCAGCAGCAGTGTCTAATGTATGTGACACCCGGCTTCCACCCTCTCACTACTATCTCTGCTGCACACACCCTCACCCCTAGTGCCTTTACACTGTAAAGGCTGCTGTTGGCTGTATACCCATAGCACTTGCAGGGAGCCAGCATGCTCTGCGGTGGTAGCTCCAGACGGGGTATACAGCAGCAGCTCTATGTGCCCTGTGCTATCTCCAGCTCCCAAGTTCTGGTGCCCCAGTACAATGGCGCCTCTTTCAAATGTTGCAGGGAGGGCAACATTACACCCACCCAGTCGCAAGTGGTTCTATCTCCACTTGCGACATGGTGGGTGTAACTGGACTGCAAAGAAATAGATTTGCTATGACATGCTGATGGAATTGCAGGCAATGCTGACTGAAAGTGTTACTTATCATTAAGTAGTCCTTATTTCTTTATGGATTTGTTCACTTTGTAATTTATTGTTTCTGTAGTGGGAGAGAGTTCTATATAAGATCTTTCAGCTCCAGGTCATTAAGAAAAGGTATTTATTGTATGAACGGATCAGTGTAATATCTTGCCTAGGGCCCGGTGAAGTCTTAATGCGGCTCTACACATAGCAGACGACTTAACAAGGGTATAGGTGTATTACCCAGGTAGTGCAGATAGCATAAGACACAGGGTTAACACAGGCATAAGTAATCGAGATAAGGCACAATACCTCCGTATGCAAAGTCCCTCTTTCCTGGCCGGTCCAGCAGCCCACTGGTTACCGTTACAGCTTGAAAAAAGGGGTATCAGTGACAGCCGGACCGGAACAGATTCCTGCAGTGACCTCTGCCGCTGAGGAGCTGTCATCTGTGTAATGCACATCCCCGACTCCCCGTCCAGGGGGTATGTCAGGCTATCACTGGGGAGGGATAGAACACAGTGGCTCTCTGCTGGACCATAAGCCAGAATGACGGACCGGGAAGTGTGTTAGTGATATGCTGTTACTGGGGAGCTGGGTAGGGGGAGATTATAGCTGGCTCCCCACACCCTGCTGTTGCTGCTGCTGATCCCAGACTGCCAGCCCTGCACAGTGGCCATTCCGGGTGCTGGAACGGGATGCAGATCACATAAGATAGCCGGTTTGGGTGCCTGAATGGGACGCAGACCAAGATAGATATCCATTCCGGGTGCTGGAATGGGGCTCAGCAGTAAGTGGGTATTTTTAGAGAAAGAGGGTCAGGTGAGTGATGAAGGCTGAGGAGTAGGGGTGAGCGGGTTCGGATTTCTGAAATCCGAACCCCCCCGAGCCCCCCCGATCCGAGTCCGATCCGAGTCAGGCTCGACTTTTCCCGCCTGACTCGGATCTGACATCGAGGCAAAACGTCATCATCCCGCCTTCCGAGTCTCGCGGGTTTTGGATCCTATATAAGGTACCCGCGTCGGCGCCATTTTCTCACTCGGCTGTGGACAGTGAAGAGGGAGGGTGGGAGTTAGTGCTGTGTAGTGTAGTGTAGTGTAGTGCTGCTGTTGTCCACTACTTCAAAGTCCATAGGGGCTGGCTGTGTTGTGCTGTGCTGCTGTTGTTAATAGGGGCTGTGTCCACTACTTCAAAGTCCATAGGGGCTGGCTGGACTGTGTTGTGCAGTCAGTTCCAAAGTCCTGTGCAGTGTCCCAGTCCTAAAGGGGTGCTGTAGTGTTGTCCAGGGGGTGCTCTGTCCATCAGGGGTGCTCCCCCCAAGTGCTAAAAAAATAATATATTTTCTGTGTTTGTGAATTGTGTGCGCAGTAGCCGCACGTGCATCAACAAAGTAGTGCCAAGCGTGCGCCTGTGTCATAAGTAAAGGGCCGGCTGGCTTGACCGTTAAGGGTGCTGTAACCCCCGAAAGTACACTCCAGTCCAAACCAAAGAAAAAATTATTTTCTGTGTTTGTGAATTGTGTGCGCAGTAGCCGCACGTGCATCAACAAAGTAGTGCCAAGCGTGCGCCTGTGTCATAAGTAAAGGGCCGGCTGGCTTGACCGTTAAGGGTGCTGTAACCCCCGAAAGTACACTCCAGTCCAAACCTAAAAAAAAATTATTTTCTGTGTTTGTGAATTGTGTGCGCAGTAGCCGCACGTGCATCAACAAAGTAGTGCCAAGCGTGCGCCTGTGTCATAAGTAAAGGGCCGGCTGGCTTGACCGTTAAAGGGTGCTGTAACCCCCGAAAGTACACTCCAGTCCAAACCAAAAAAAAATTATTTTCTGTGTTTGTGAATTGTGTGCGCAGTAGCCGCACGTGCATCAACAAAGTAGTGCCAAGCGTGCGCCTGTGTCATAAGTAAAGGGCCGGCTGGCTTGACCGTTAAGGGTGCTGTAACCCCCGAAAGTACACTCCAGTCCAAACCTAAAAAAAAATTATTTTCTGTGTTTGTGAATTGTGTGCGCAGTAGCCGCACGTGCATCAACAAAGTAGTGCCAAGAGTGCCCCTGTGTCATAAGTAAAGGGCCGGCTGGCTTGACCGTTAAAGGGTGCTGTAACCCCCGAAAGTACACTCCAGTCCAAACCAAAAAAAAATTATTTTCTGTGTTTGTGAATTGTGTGCGCAGTAGCCGCACGTGCATCAACAAAGTAGTGCCAAGCGTGCGCCTGTGTCATAAGTAAAGGGCCGGCTGGCTTGACCGTTAAAGGGTGCTGTAACCCCTGAAAGTACACTCCAGTCCAAACCAAAAAAAAATTATTTTCTGTGTTTGTGAATTGTGTGCGCAGTAGCCGCACGTGCATCAACAAAGTAGTGTCAAGCGTTCGCCTGTGTCATAAGTAAAGGGCCGGCTGGCTTGACCGTTAAGGGTGCTGTAACCCCCGAAAGTACACTCCAGTCCAAACCAAAAAAAAAATTATTTTCTGTGTTTGTGAATTGTGTGCGCAGTAGCCGCACGTGCATCAACAAAGTAGTGCCAAGCGTGCGCCTGTGTCATAAGTAAAGGGCCGGCTGGCTTGACCGTTAAGGGTGCTGTAACCCCCGAAAGTACACTCCAGTCCAAACCAAAAAAAAAATTATTTTCTGTGTTTGTGAATTGTGTGCGCAGTAGCCGCACGTGCATCAACAAAGTAGTGCCAAGCGTGCGCCTGTGTCATAAGTAAAGGGCCGGCTGGCTTGACCGTTAAGGGTGCTGTAACCCCCGAAAGTACACTCCAGTCCAAACCTAAAAAAAAATTATTTTCTGTGTTTGTGAATTGTGTGCGCAGTAGCCGCACGTGCATCAACAAAGTAGTGCCAAGCGTGCGCCTGTGTCATAAGTAAAGGGCCGGCTGGCTTGACCGTTAAAGGGTGCTGTAACCCCCGAAAGTACACTCCAGTCCAAACCAAAAAAAAATTATTTTCTGTGTTTGTGAATTGTGTGCGCAGTAGCCGCACGTGCATCAACAAAGTAGTGCCAAGCGTGCGCCTGTGTCATAAGTAAAGGGCCGGCTGGCTTGACCGTTAAGGGTGCTGTAACCCCCGAAAGTACACTCCAGTCCAAACCTAAAAAAAAATTATTTTCTGTGTTTGTGAATTGTGTGCGCAGTAGCCGCACGTGCATCAACAAAGTAGTGCCAAGAGTGCGCCTGTGTCATAAGTAAAGGGCCGGCTGGCTTGACCGTTAAAGGGTGCTGTAACCCCCGAAAGTACACTCCAGTCCAAACCAAAAAAAAATTATTTTCTGTGTTTGTGAATTGTGTGCGCAGTAGCCGCACGTGCATCAACAAAGTAGTGCCAAGCGTGCGCCTGTGTCATAAGTAAAGGGCCGGCTGGCTTGACCGTTAAAGGGTGCTGTAACCCCTGAAAGTACACTCCAGTCCAAACCAAAAAAAAATTATTTTCTGTGTTTGTGAATTGTGTGCGCAGTAGCCGCACGTGCATCAACAAAGTAGTGCCAAGCGTGCGCCTGTGTCATAAGTAAAGGGCCGGCTGGCTTGACCGTTAAGGGTGCTGTAACCCCCGAAAGTACACTCCAGTCCAAACCAAAAAAAAAATTATTTTCTGTGTTTGTGAATTGTGTGCGCAGTAGCCGCACGTGCATCAACAAAGTAGTGCCAAGCGTGCGCCTGTGTCATAAGTAAAGGGCCGGCTGGCTTGACCGTTAAGGGTGCTGTAACCCCCGAAAGTACACTCCAGTCCAAACCTAAAAAAAAATTATTTTCTGTGTTTGTGAATTGTGTGCGCAGTAGCCGCACGTGCATCAACAAAGTAGTGCCAAGCGTGCGCCTGTGTCATAAGTAAAGGGCCGGCTGGCTTGACCGTTAAAGGGTGCTGTAACCCCCGAAAGTACACTCCAGTCCAAACCAAAAAAAAATTATTTTCTGTGTTTGTGAATTGTGTGCGCAGTAGCCGCACGTGCATCAACAAAGTAGTGCCAAGCGTGCGCCTGTGTCATAAGTAAAGGGCCGGCTGGCTTGACCGTTAAGGGTGCTGTAACCCCCGAAAGTACACTCCAGTCCAAACCTAAAAAAAAATTATTTTCTGTGTTTGTGAATTGTGTGCGCAGTAGCCGCACGTGCATCAACAAAGTAGTGCCAAGAGTGCGCCTGTGTCATAAGTAAAGGGCCGGCTGGCTTGACCGTTAAAGGGTGCTGTAACCCCCGAAAGTACACTCCAGTCCAAACCAAAAAAAAATTATTTTCTGTGTTTGTGAATTGTGTGCGCAGTAGCCGCACGTGCATCAACAAAGTAGTGCCAAGCGTGCGCCTGTGTCATAAGTAAAGGGCCGGCTGGCTTGACCGTTAAAGGGTGCTGTAACCCCTGAAAGTACACTCCAGTCCAAACCAAAAAAAAATTATTTTCTGTGTTTGTGAATTGTGTGCGCAGTAGCCGCACGTGCATCAACAAAGTAGTGCCAAGCGTGCGCCTGTGTCATAAGTAAAGGGCCGGCTGGCTTGACCGTTAAGGGTGCTGTAACCCCCGAAAGTACACTCCAGTCCAAACCAAAAAAAAAATTATTTTCTGTGTTTGTGAATTGTGTGCGCAGTAGCCGCACGTGCATCAACAAAGTAGTGCCAAGCGTGCGCCTGTGTCATAAGTAAAGGGCCGGCTGGCTTGACCGTTAAGGGTGCTGTAACCCCCGAAAGTACACTCCAGTCCAAACCTAAAAAAAAATTATTTTCTGTGTTTGTGAATTGTGTGCGCAGTAGCCGCACGTGCATCAACAAAGTAGTGCCAAGCGTGCGCCTGTGTCATAAGTAAAGGGCCGGCTGGCTTGACCGTTAAAGGGTGCTGTAACCCCCGAAAGTACACTCCAGTCCAAACCAAAAAAAAATTATTTTCTGTGTTTGTGAATTGTGTGCGCAGTAGCCGCACGTGCATCAACAAAGTAGTGCCAAGCGTGCGCCTGTGTCATAAGTAAAGGGCCGGCTGGCTTGACCGTTAAAGGGTGCTGTAACCCCCAAAGTACACTCCAGTCCAAACCAAAAAAAAATTATTTTCTGTGTTTGTGAATTGTGTGCGCAGTAGCCGCACGTGCATCAACAAAGTAGTGCCAAGAGTGCGCCTGTGTCATAAGTAAAGGGCCGGCTGGCTTGACCGTTAAAGGGTGCTGTAACCCACAAAGTACACTCCAGTCCGAACCAAAAAAAAATTTATTTTCTGTGTTTAGCCGCACGTATATATCAAATCGATATAACATAAATGGAGGACCAAACTTTCTCCGATAAAAATAAAATAGAGAAAGATCAAGAACCACTTCCTCCTAGTGCTGAAGCTGCTGCCACTAGTCATACCATAGACGATAACATGCCATCAACGTCGTCTGCCAAGGCCGATGCCCAATGTCATAGTAGAGGGCACATACAATCCCAAATGGCAAAGTTCAGGAAAATGACCTTGAAAAAGACATTTAAATCAGCTGAAGAGAAACGTAAACTTGCCAATATGCCATTTACGACACGGAGTGGCAAGGAACGGCTAAGGTCGATCCCTAGTATGTTCATGACTAGTGGTTCAGCTTCACATGACGATGGAAGCACTCCTCCCACTAAAAAAATCAAAAGAGTTAAGCTGGCAAAAGCACAGCGAAGAACTGTGCTTTCTAAGAAGATATCACAAATCCCCAAAGAGAGTCCAAGTGTGGTGGTGGTTGCGATGCCTGACCTTCCCAGCACTGGACGGGAAGAGGTGGCTCTTTCCACCATTTGCACGCCCCCTGCAAGTGCTGAAAGGAGCACCCACAGTCCACTTGCTGATATGCAAATTGAAGATGTCACTGTTGAAGTACAACAGGATGAGGATACTGGTGTAGCTGGCGCTGAGGAGGAAGTTGGCGAGGAGGATTCTGATGGTGATGTGGTTTGTTTAAATCAGGCTCCGGGGGAGACAGTTGTTGTCCGTGGGATGAAAAAGCCCATCACGGTCATGCCTGGGCAGAAGACCAAACATTCCACCTCTTTGGTCTGGCAATATTTCTATCCAAATCCGGACAACAACTGTCTTGCCATATGTACCATATGTAAAGGTGAAATAAGTAGGGGTAGGGACGTCAACCACCTAGGAACATCCTCCCTTATACGGCACCTGCAGCGCGTTCATAAAAAGTTACTGTCAAGTTCAGAAACTTTGGCTCAGACCGTAAGCAGTCCAGGGACACCTAAATCCCGTTGTCCTGTTGTATCCAAGCGCCTGCAAACCACACCGTCAACTCCCTCCTCGTCAATTTCCTCCTTAGTCAGGATCGGAAGTAGTCCTGCAGGCCATATCACTGGCATGACTGACTCTCCTATCCGGGATTCCTCCGGAGGATCCTGCATTGCTACGCCTACTGCTGCCGCTGCTGCTGTTGCTGCTGCTGCTGGGAGTCGTTCATCATCCCAGAGAGGAAGTAGGAACACCACTACTTTTACTAAACAATTGACCCTCCAACAGTCCTTAGCGAGGAGGATGAAGTACGACAGCAGTCATCCTGAAGCAAAACGTATAACTGAGGCCTTGACTGCTATGTTGGTGTTAGACGTGCGTCCGGTATCCGCCATTAGTGCAGTGGGATTTAGACAATTGATGGAGGTAGTGTGTCCCCGGTTCCAAATCCCGTCTAGATTCCACTTCACTAGGCAGGCGATACCGAGACTGTACAGAAACGTCAGAAAAAGTGTCCTCAGTGTCCTGAAAAATGCCGTTGTACACAATGTCCACTTAACCACGGACATGTGGACAAGTGGAACAGGGCAGACTAAGGACTATATGACTGTGACAGCCCACTGGGTAGATGTATCACCTTACGCAGCAACAGCAGCAGCGTCACCAGTAGCAGCATCTCAGAAACGCCAGCTCGTTACAAGGCAGGCTACGCTGTGTATCACTGGTTTCAGTAAGAGGCACACCGCCGACAACCTCTTAGAG